>OY365811.1:37919845-38172345 GCA_959347315.1 Bimastos eiseni | reverse complement strand
AATGTCTAATGGTTTCTTTCACCTGTGTTTTCCTTGCTAACATGTTCTTACATGCTCTAATTTGGTTTACTTTGTTCTAGTCTGTTCTGTTTTCCCACTTGTACCATCATTCCTTACTTCTTCTTTTGGTTCGTCAATCATTATCTGCACCTCTCACGTTCGCCAATTTAATTTAGACAGAACACAAAACACTAAGAACAAAAATATCCAACAAATTAAAGCAACACAAACCACAAATTATGTGAGAGAAGCAGACTAAAATATAACGAGTGAAAACAGAGCAGATTAGAATAATGGACGACAGAAAAGAGAATAAGACAGATTAGAAAAGAACATAATTATCAGAATATGGGATAGAATAGAAAAATTATCAAAGATATTAGAATAGAACCAATTAGATTGAAACAGCTTTAAAGTGCAACATATTAGAATAGAGCACATTAAAATAAAATTGATAGAATGGAACAGATTTTCATAGAACAGGTTGAGATAAAACTGATTAAAATGAAACAAATTAGAATACAGCAGGTAAAGATGGAACAGATTAGAATATTGCAGACCAGAATATTCGGATTAAATTAAACAGATTAGTATGGAACAGATTGAAACAGAATATATTGAAATAGAACAGATTAACATACAGCAAATTATACAGAACAGATCACAATCTATCAGATTAAAATGCAACTGATTAAACGAATCAGAACGGATTAGAATTAGAGCTGTTAACGATTAATTTAATTTTAATAGTTAACCTTTGAAAATTAACGATTAATTATAAGTTAATTTCGATCAAATCACAAAAATGTGTTTAATTACATCTGTCAAACAAATTAATGACATTTCAATTAAAATTCTCAGTTACTGAATTTAGTCACATGCAGAAAATAACACAGGCGGTTTTCTTGCTCATATTGAAGCGTTAGATTAATGGTATGCAAACGATTTGTTGCAATAAATGCAATAAACGTTATCAGCATTTTCGATATTGCTGTTATATAGCCAATAATTTAAATCCAAAATGTTCATGTAATCGACCTGATATGTGTTTATATTTTAATAGCTCGATAACTATCCGTCGCCATATTGCAATGTATACGGTTTAATGATGTTTCTGTCAGACTTCCGGTACATGTTAGTGATGGGCGAAATAATCGAAACGATTATTCGTTAAAAAATTTAATCGTTAAAATAAATTTACGATTAATCAATTAATTAGTCGTTAATTCTGCTAGCTCTGATTAGAACGGAACAGATTAGTGCAGATTAGAGCAGAAATAATGCCAATTGAAAAGGTTAGAATATAGCAAATTAGAATAGAACCTTTTGAATAGAGACAGTTATTGTAGAAGAGATACTGACATAGACTAGAAGATGTTAGACTAGATCATTGACTTGGGAGCTTATAGAATAGAGTGGAACATCATCATACCCCAACTAGTTCCATGAGAAGAAAGATTTCGCTGTTCGTCTCATACTCGATGAAGAGTTTTACGATGTTTGGGTGGTTGCACGCCTTCATGATCAGAATCTCGTTTTCGATTAGATCCTCCTTTCCTCTCAGCTTCACCTTGTCGACTACCTTCATCGCAAACTCCTTCCCAGTTTTCCTTTCCGTGCAGTGCTTAACAACAGCGAAATTTCCATCACCCAAAATCCGCCCCAGCTCGTACTTTTCCTTGATGACCAGGTAACTAGACACGTGACGCTGGTGCCGAGTAACCGACTTTCGATCTCCTTCCGTCGGAATATGCGTCACTTCCGGTGACTTTCTGGGTCCGTCCTCAGCGTCCGAAAGAGGACCTGGAGTCACTGGTTTAGGAGTGGCACCGTCCCTCGAGGAATCCATCCCACTGAGTGTTCGTGTACGATCTGTTGACCGGTTGTCTTCGTTGCTCTTGTTGTATTCGTTGTTATTGATGGAATCTTCGCGGGGTTGACTACGCAGGCGATGAGTGAGGGGTGGAGAGAACATCCGTGAGTCCCTGGTAAGCGTCCGGGGTGGGTCCCGATGGTGTGAAGCAGTCCCTGGCCGAGACCCGGCGTCAAGCCCGTCCTCAAACGGTGGTCCGTCCGGACTCTGAGTCCCCTTCAGCGGTTCCGCCCCAGGTCGATCTTTCCGCTTATTTGGCAGCGCCAAGGTCACTTCCGGTCGCCTGACGTCACTCGATCGTTGACCTGGGTGACCTCCGGCCTCAGCCTGAAAGACGTCTGCATCGCCAATCAGCGAAGGTCGTCTGCTGCCGTTGAAACGGGTCAGCTCTGCGCGCCTTCTCTCCGCCTGGACTTCGTCCGACGCGCCACTTCCGGTCTCGTGACCGTCGGTCTGGATCGACGGAAGAACGGAGAAGTTGGTGAGTCTGGCCGTCTCCTCGGCCCTTCGCTCCATGAACCGACGAGGCATCTTGGGGCCCTTCCTGCGCCGGGGCTGAATCGACCCGCTCTCCTCAGCCGCCGTATCCGCGCCTACTTTTGAGCTGACCGGTTTCTCCAAGACACCATCACCACCACCAGCAGCAGCAGTAGCATCTGAGAGTCGCTTCTCCCATAGCCTAATCAGCGCATCTCCGTAGACGCTGTTTGGATACAGCTGCAAGAGAACGCCGCGAACCGTGTCCAAGTCGACTCGTTCCGGTCCGGTGCCGATGAAGAACTCATCGTCGCGGAACAGATCCGACACGCCGCCCACCTCTCTCCCACCGACGCCGAACAGTCTCAGCAACCGGTTGCTAGGCAACGATGGCGATTGGAAAGCGTCTGCGACGTCAATTAGGAACTGTTCGTAGGTGAGGACTGACTTCCGGTTGAACAGGATCTTGACGTTCTGAAGGGGTTTCGAACCATTGCGATAGATCGTTATGATGCGCGGTCTGGCCTTTGATCCTGGAGGCACAGGAGTGACGTCTTGATGACCTCCAATGGCGCGTTGCCTAGCAACGTGCGGTCTGGGTGGATGTGGAGGGTGCTGCAGAGAGCGAGGGCTTGGCTCCTGCATCGAGGAACGAGCGGAGTCGGATTTCGTGTTTTCCCGTATACTCTTCTTTCTCTTCCCACCTGGAACTATATGATGAGGCGGAAATAAAGTTAGGTTAAATGTCAAATGATAATTACTTAACTGAATCTGATTTCGTTTTGACCGAGTAATCAATTCTTTTCTTTTACAAGAGTCTCCTCCAGGAGCGCCATTAACCCTGGCTTCACCTTTGGCGCACACTCTTTACTCGTTTCTACATAGAAACTCCACATTGCACACGACACAAGCTGATTTTAAATATCAAGTCAATTCGACATTGTTTACCCATGGCCTATCTATCTCTTCAATCCTCCTTATGTGCTACGTCAACATTCGTCTTCTTCGGTACGTCGGTCTGTCTGTTGGTCATTTTAACGTTTTGGCTTGATGATGCAATAGTGAAGAAATATGCTTGTGACAAGTTAAAGTAAAGTACAGGAGGTCCCTATTCACGGATCTGTTTATTCCGCTGAGTGGGGAGTCTGGGGTCTCCTGGATGTCGCATGTATATTATGACGTAACGCTGAACAAGTCCCGTTGCTAGAAACCAGTTGGGAACGACTGACAAAGTAGCTTTTAAACCAGCTTAAGTGAGAGCCTCTGACAAAGTACGATGATCAGTGGTATCAAAGGCTTTTGAAAGGTCGAAGAAGGTTCCTAATGTAAACTTCTTGTTGTCGATTGCTTCAGAGATGAAATTCTGTATACCAAGTAATTACGTAAAAGTAGAGTGGCCAGCTTGGAGTGCGTGCTGAGGCGAGAAGAGGAGGTTGCTTACATCGATGCATTTGCTGAGCTTTATGTGCACCAGCCCTTCAAAATGATATAGAAACAAGGAGTGGATAGATACATGCCTGTAATTTGCGACGTCACCCCTATAACACCTTTTAATTGCACTACCTTGTCTATTTTAAAGGGCCTGGAGATAATAAACAGTTTCAATTCAGACAGTTGAAACATTTTGCAAGTGGATAGGTTATTATTCGTCTTATGGATGATACAGCAATGCAGAGTTCTATTTCATCAAAACGAATGGATGGGTGTATACGTAATGTTTCTTCGGATGAAGTCTCCTCAAGAGATCGGGCGGTTTCCCCTCTCAGCAGGAGAGCAACTGAAACACTACGTCTGCTCTACACAAGAGTGTCAAGTGGATGGAGGGAGGTTCACGCATTCGTAAGAATTGAGGTTACAATACTAGGCAGTCACTGTCTAGCGAATCAGCTATAAGCAGGTGCGCGTATACAGTAATACTAACTATATAATAAACTAAATACTTATAGCTCCTTGTCTTTGACCTACATTGACCCCTATCGTTTAATAAGTGCCAATCAACACGACGTCATATGAATATAAGATCATGGAAGATCATAAATTAAATTGCATATGAATATGTACTCAAAATAATTTTAAAATATAGCGATATTCTATTCTAATTGATATGTCGAATATTTCTAGTAATCTCTGCAACACCATTCTTCCATCCATCCATTCATCCATCAATCAATCAATCAATCCATCGCTGTATTTGCCCACTGTCTTCTCTTTCTGTCAGTCCATATGTCTCTGTCTTTCTCAGGCTGTCTGTCTGTCAGTCTCTCATTCTGTCTCTCTCATTTTTTCTCTCTACCTGTCTGCCTGTATCTCTCTCTCTCTCTCTCTCTCTCTCTCTCTCTCTCTCTCTCTCTCTCTCTCTCTCTCTCTCTCTCTCTCTCTCTCTCTCTCTCTCTCTCTCTCTCTCTCTCTCTCTCTCTCTCTCTCTCTCTCTCTCTCTCTCTCTCTCTCTCTCTCTCTCTCACTCTCTCTCTCTCTCTCTCTCTCTCTCACTCTCTCTCTCTCTCTCTCTCTCTCTCTCTAAGCTGTTTGAACTGTTAAAAACAATCACATCCCACTCCTTTCTCTGATACCATATTTTGACCTCTAAATTAATAAATTCACTAACTAATTATTTCGGTTGAAATATAGACTACACACCGATAGGTGGTGCGTTCGTCCTGTAGTCCGTCAATTCCTCGTATGGCATAGGTTTAAAGGTTTCGAACCCCGCGCAGACGTAGCTACGTCCGTCCTCCAGCTCAGACAGCTTTCGTAATCGCCTTCCGTTGACGGGGGTAAAGACCTGCCTGACCCCGTGAGCCAGAGGTAGGGTGGGCTGGAGTCGGTTCGTTACATCGCTCAGAAAGTCCCCGAAGTTCCGATACTGGCGCATGTTGACGAGAACGACCTTGCCCCTGAAGTGTCGATTTCCGTTGCAGAACATGTATAGACGCTGGGGTCGCCTTTCCGGTTGTAGACCGTCATTCAGATGACTTCCGGTCGGGTTGCGATACCTCGCTTCCGGTTCGCGATCGTACCGTTCCAAAGACATCGTCTCCAACATCATTCCAAGCGTTTAAGCTGTAACGTATACAGAGCAGCTGCACCAGCTGCTACATGAATGATTTTTACACGAAATATCCTTGGAAGACGTTCTCATGGTGTAAAGTAAACAGATAACAGAGCAACTGCCTTCAGAGCTCTTCTGGAATTCAAATTCGGGACCTATATAAATGACTTTGTACGCGAAACATAGGCTACTTGGAGGACGTTCTCAAACCGGAGCGTGTGCCTTGTAATCCGTCGAATCCTCTTTGAAGGTTTCGAACCCGGCGCCGACGTAATGTAACGTAAGGGTTGTGATCATGTGATTGGTTGTTCTTTGAAAGATTGAAATCGTTTATTCAAACACAACACAGCGCACGCGTGGCTGGGAGCGAATTATAGGGTTCTGTACTAGAGGTCTGCGGGTATAGCATTTTTTCTACCCGACCCGTACCAGTAACCCAGACACGTTACCCGTACCCGTACCCGACCCGTACTCAAAATTTCTACCCGACCCGACCCGTACCCGCGGTATACCCGTACCCGTGACGTCATTAGCATGCCTTGTCATGGTCTTGCTGCCTGTCAGGCTAATAGGATCACAACACTTACTGAGCATTATGCTTTTGTCGTAATTGTGTTTGGAATAGTCCATCAAGTGACTGGGAAAACTTATATGCAGTGCTGGATACGATCTGAGCCAGTGAGGGTATTAGCCCGACGGACGATCCACGCAGCTGACACTAATTGCAATGCGCATTATTTATCCTTACGATGTAGCGCTGGGCATCTGCATAAAAAACATCAGCATCAGTGACAGCAGCCATGGTGGTAGCTATGGCGGCGGAAGCAGGGTAAGAAGAAGGAAGTGGAGGAGAAGAAAGGAAAAGAAGAAGAGGAAGTGGTAGAGGAGGAGGGGAAAGTGATGGAGGAGAGGGAGAGGAGAGTCCGCAGAATTGGCAGGGGCAGCAGGAGAAGCAGAAGTAAGAAGAGAAGATCGGAGGCAGGAGGAGGGGAAAGAGGAGGAGGAAAAGGAGGAGGAAGAGGAATGATGAAAACAGCGATTATAATGCATACAAAGAAGAAGGGAAGCAATGCATGCAGGAATGTAGTACATTGATTTCGAATGTGCCGGTATTCTATAATAGTAATTACATCTTTAATGATGTAAGATTTAACTATTTACTTAACGGTGACATTGTAACCCCAAAACCTGCCGTTGACACGGGTAAATACGGGTATACCCGTGCCCGTAATTGGCCTGCCCGTACCCGACCCGTAAAATACGTACCCGTACCGTACCCTACCCGTACCCACGGGTACGGGTCGGGTACGGGTTACCCGCGGGTACGGGTATACCCGCAGACCCATATTCTGTACAAGGGCACTGTTGGCTATAAAGTGCCGATAGTGAAGTTATGTGGTTACATTATAGGCCTGCTACGTAGGTGCATACATAGACCTACGGTTAAGTGTATTTCAGTTAGATGCTATGTCGTGTGTCAAATACGATAAGCGACGCACTCCTCTTTTATCCAGACTAGGGACTGGCATTGCCAGAAAACGAGCTGTATGGGTGCATGTATGAAGAGGCGCTGTATAAATTGCATAGATTGATTGAAGACTATAATTATGGCGCTCTTTGCGTCCTTATCGTATATTCTACAGGTATAAATATTTATACATTACATGAACTACATTATATGCAATTTCATATAGGACCTGCCAAAGGTCCTATGGACATTTTGGGATGGACGTTTCCAACGGCAGGCCTATAGCTTCGGCTGAGGAGAGGATTTGGTATGTGAGAACGATACAACGAAATACTTGATTGTGTATCGGCCTACTTCTGTTCCTCCGTAGCCAATACATCTCAAGTGACCAGAAGCGTCGTACATCTGAAGAGTGAGCGTCGTCGAGCTAAAGTATTACCTATTCAAGCTGCTACACAGTAGGGCTGGACAGACATATCGTCGTTATCCTGGTCGCACAGTCGTTCTGAATAGTGCTGACAAACACTTGCAGCGCTATTCTGCTCGGACGGGTTGTTAGGGACGCTGGACTTTGTCACCGATGAGGATCTCATTATTATCAAGATGGCCGTATAAACAATCGCCTCAACGCCAACGTAGGCTACGAAAGATAGACGACGCTAGAATAAAACCTTCGGCAGCGCGCACGCCGCTTTTATAGGTTCGTAGGCCTGTACAATGACACTAGGCTTACTATTGTTGAAGATTTTTCACAGGGAATGGCTATAGTAGGCCTATGATACTGGGCGTTTGCTGTTGAGGGTCTATCGGCCTGGAATGACCTTCCTCCCTCACTGAGGGCTATACTATTGACTGGCTTATCTCCATTGGCCTCTCACTCATTTTAATGCGTTTCTTTTGCCTATAGTTTTCCTTGCTGAGAGCGATTCTATGGCTATAAGCCTAAAGGTATACGAAACATTCCGATATATGACACTTTTTGCAAGCAAGCGTGTGATTCACCCAGGGGCGGCGATCCCGGGGGTGGGGGTCGAGGGAGACAAGTCCCCCAACCTTTCGCAGAGGAGACAAGTTATACGTGTGTCCCTCCCCACAATTCCTACCTCCCTCAATGTGTGCCCCCACCCCACCTGTCAAATAAGATCGCCACCTCTGGGTTCAACCTGCAGTGCGAGAGAAGCCTGTGGGGATCACAGAGAGAAATATTATGTCAGCAGGTTGAGAGATTGATGCATGAATGAGTGGGCAGATGTTAAGAAAGTTTCTCGGAACTCCCATTCCCTAAAAATCGATATATCCATTGAATCCGACGATCTATTTTTTCGAAATAGAAGCACATTTGCGAAAACCTGACCTGTCATGCGATTTTCTTGATAGAATATTTAGGAGATTGACCGGTTTGGAAATAGATCTAATAAGCTTACTTGATTTCGGCATGTCTTGGTAGAAAAATATTTTCTGGATTTGGTTTGATAATTCTACAGGCCTACTCTGTTAACATTCGGAGAATGGGGTTTTGGTGATTCGGATCGATCTCTGATCATTGAATCAACTCTTGTCAAGAATCATTATCCGTTGGGAGACAGGACGAGATCCGATAGGTCAGAGAAAGCAGGAAGTCAGACGACGGTGGAAGAGCGAATTGAAACAAGTAAGGCTTGTTTTAGACTTACATGACGTCAAGGGGGTGTTGAAGTTGGCCATGAATTTCATAGCATTGGACCAGACTATATATATACCGGCAAGACCCAAAAGTTGGCCCATATTTGCGTGTTAGGCGTTTATCAGGAAATCAAACTGTTTAAAAAAACGTGTTTTACCTCTATATTATTTTACCCTATCCTGAGCAGTCCATCGTCTTTTAGCTATTTCCTCCAAATGTCTTTTGCACGGCACAGACTCGCGACGCATCTCTTCTGGAACTACGACTCTTCCGTTATTCCACTTAACTCACACGAACGCAAGCGTAACACTTTCTGTTTCTGCTATCTCACGAATTAGCTAAAGACAACGTTAGGCCTACAGTGTATACGTTTTCCTCTGTAACAGATCACTTGCTGATCATATTGTCCGAATGCTTAGAACAACAGACTACGCTGGAATTTATTTAATCAACGAGATTTCGCGACGTCTACTATTGTGGTCGGGTGTGTCCGAGTTCCGCTGGTTTCACTACCTCCTTATGATACAAGCTACGTCATTCATTCGGCTATCAGTCATCTGTACCCACGTTGGCCAGGGCGCTCATACTGTCGATAAAAGCACGCACATACATGTGCAAAAGCTCGCCATAGATATCGTATAGGCTTACTGGCAGTAATAGTCTCTATGGCGCAGCTGCATGCGGCTAGTGGCAGCTGTGACGACTCGCACACGAGTTGCTGGATCTGAGAAAGCATGCGCGGACGAATGATGGACAGTCATGGACTAATACTGCTTAGTCACTCTGGTCGCATTAGAATTACTAATGGCTATGGTCCACTGTTGCCGGCGACACGTTTTTTAAGCCTGAGCCTTAAATATTAGTCCCAGGCAGTAGAAGGCTTTGTTTATAGGTATAATAGCAGAATGTTAGGCCCTAATCTAAATTTATGCTACTAAAGTCAAAAGATCTTCTTCTGCACGCATTTTATTTATATTTCAAGTTCTATTTATTAAGTCGTTTTATTTCGCTAACAAAAACAAGAGTGACTGCACATTAATCCTGCAAATATCCCGGATGTGGTCACACGATAATGTAGGTCAATGACCCAGTTTTCGTCGACTTCGTGTCCCTTCCATAAGTTCCATTATTAATCCCAATTAAATTTGACAAACAAGACACGTAGTGTCTGGTGACAGGGTCCACTTCTGTGGCCTACTATCCAGACAGATACTGTTTGTTTGTTTTTCAGAAAAACACAGGATTTTTCTAATTCATTTTTGGTTTTGCCTATCGGACAATATTCCAGGAGCCTTGTTTTGCAAACAGGCGATGCATATTTAAGAATTGATATCGGATCAGTTAGCCTAAGTTGAGCCTTGAGGACTACGCTCGCGTAGGCAGATGTCATTCAAGATCTAGCTCTCAATAAGTCTAGCATATTGCCAAAGACCTATTATGCACAGGACTGAAAAGTAACTATGTAGCGTCGTGTCAAATCTTAACAAAGACAATCAGAGTGACTCTTGTTCTTTTTAAATGGTCTGGCACCACCAACGCACGGAAATTGGACCCCAACGGACAACCTCATGCACCTACGCAATGGACTCCAACCGTCCACCACGCCTCATCCAGCAATTTATAAATATAGCCTACCATTTTCCTGCTTCGTGTATGTTTTAGACGAGTCGTTTGTCCATGTCCCAGCTTCCAACCTTTTGAGAACAAATTATATGTGTGCATTCCATCGATTCTCCGAGACATCCTGTAGATTTTATTAGTCGTTTAGCAGCGGGTGTCGATGATGTTTTGACGAACGAGGATCCATTGTCTCAGCCTCAGCCATTGCACTTTAGTCCTTAGACAAAAGAATGTCAGAGCGCGATGGCAACAGAAGCACTCCGGTGAGAGTCGGTTGTGGCTCTGGAGTTGGAAGAAATAATTGGGAAGAGGAATGAAATGCATATCGGTTGAGTTGTTCCTGTATTATCGCCCGCTCCATTCAATATAATTCGATATCAGTCAATAATGGAGTGTGAAATGCCAGAACTTCGTTGACATACGCACATGCACACACACTGCTTAATAATGGTGGCTTTCTTGTCAGTCATAGGTCGCATCAAAACACACACACACACACACACACTCATATATATATATATATATATATATATATATATATATATATAAGCAAGCAGACGTGTCCTGCAGCCAGTAAGTCATCTTTTGGTTATGCCCTGAAGTGCTCATTTCGATTCAGTAGGTAGCTCTGCTATGGTATAGGTCTACGTTATAAAGGTAATAATAATCTAGACATAGATTCCTTTCATGTCCGTAGACCTATTGGTGCTGTTGCAATCACACAACGCGTGATTGTCCATGGATGCTGTTTATTGCTCGACCGTGGACGGTTTTATAACAATTTGACAATGTTTGACAATGGTAATAATTAAGAATCTCCAAACGGATTGAACATCAGATCAAGATTGTTTTAGAACGTCTTGGGACGTAAGCCTTCTAGTATAATATTGAAGAAGCTCTGGTTCTTTACGCTGACTCCAACAGGACGCAGAGACAACGTATTGGCCATTACGACCTACACTTTCTTAGCCTTCGCTAGGCCTGGTGTTGGTACTCGAAACTTTTAATTGGCACACTGGGTAGGTATAGGACGCTTATAGTCCGCGCCCTCATCGCCTGATATTTGTGGCCCTTTTATACCTGAGTTCGCTATATATAGATGGGAAAAAAGTGGTTAGACTCCTCAAAAATCTATCAGTCCTAGTGTCAGCGACTTCATTTTCTTAGCCTTGGCATATGAGCGCGGGTGGCAAATCCTCTTCCTCGTCACAGACAGTTCAAGATTAGAGTAGGCCTACCCATCATAGTTGAATTGAGCATGGGGTTCAGAAATCCTGAACCAAATTTACGCCCTGGTAGGAATTTGAATCTCCAAAGTCACCGCTCACCACGTTAAATACCATCGAGCAACCCATCGAGCAACCCATCGAGCAACCCCAGATAACGAAAAATACCTTGTAAAAACAAAATCAAAAACACGTGTAAACAAAACCACAGGCCAGGGACATCCAGATAGGAGGAGTCCGAAGGCAAATGCCTCCATTTCAGGTAGGGGGACATTTTTTGAGTCTTAGAGGGGATTATCTAGCCTTCCTGGTACTTGGGACCCGGGGTTTGCCTCCGTCACTCAGAGGGGATTGACGCCCCTGCCATAAGCGAAAATCAAGATATGCACATCAAATTAAAAAACAAATGTGCAGTAGTCTAAAAAAAATTATGTAGGCCTAATTAAAGAAACTTAAAATATTAACAAGTAGGCCTACTATAGGCTACTGTTATTAAGTTTCATGTCGTCGAGTACTGCTGTTCAGTGATAAGCATTAAACCGTTTGATGATGCGACCTTAAATATATCTACATGGTCCTTCATAGAGCTTCATGGCGTGGCCTTCCTTGATGTTGTGCGGGCTACTATTCTAGCCCGCCTTCTGTATGTGTCTCCAGCATGGTAGTTTCGCTATTGCGACCCACCGCGCTCGCTTCAACAGAGGCGTCCAGATTTTGAGTCTTGGGGAGAATATCTTGCCTTCCTGACACATGGGACAGAGGGGGTTGCCTCCATCACTCAGATGGGTTTTACGCACCTGCGCCACAATGCTGTTGTTCAGAAGCTGGTGCGACACCGTCGACACGGGATGCTCTCCTCTGAACAATTATCATTTGATGAACTCTGCGAACGAGCCGATGTCTCAATTTTCAACTCCATCCTCTTTAACTCTGACCACATTCGAAATAATAATAATAACCTTCGTTTTAATTCCAAACTGACAAACTGCAGTATGATTACAAGTATAGTATGAACGAATGATGACGAGTTATTATAGGAGTCGAATTTAACCGTCGGCAGTCATGCAGGGCGCCCTTTACGCTCTACGTCTCATTTTTAATCTTCTTCCTCCTATTAGGAGTGTGGAGCACCAGTTGCGACCGCGTGCTCACAACAGGTCTGTTCCTCGGGCAGATGATTTCACTCGATATGGCTTCGTTACTATAAGATTATTGTGTCACCGCCTTAACCCCCCATTGATTTTTCCTCCTGCCCAGCCCTCAGTTGCTACCCTAGAATGTTACCAATTTTTATGCTTTCGACAGATTATGTATATAGATATTTTGTTCGTACCGGTTTATTTTTAGGCTCACATGTGCCGACTCGTGCGTTTGCAGATGTCTGATTAAAGAATATACCTACTTACTTACAAGCGAACGCCCAGCGGTCGGCATCCTTGTCCAGAATTCGAAAGGTATTTTTTTTTAATAAAGCAGCAAAGTTCAAATATTTGACAAAATCTGACACTCCGGTAAGGGTGGCCTTTCATTGCAAAGATAAACGGACGTGTGCAGCAATTAACCAGAATGCTGTTTAATTAGGGCTGTTAACGATTAATTTAATTTTAATAGCTAACTTTTGAAAAATTAACGATTAATAATAGTTAATTTCTATTAAATCACAAAAATGTGTATAATTACATTTGTCAAAAAAATTAATGACATTTCAAGTAGAATTCTCAGTTACTGAATGTAGTTACATACATAAAAGAACACAGGGGGTTTTCTTGCTCATACTGAAGTCTGGGGCTGTTAGATTTTAATAATGGTATGCAAACGATTTGTCGCAATGAATGCAATGAACGGTTATCAGCATTTTCGATATTTCCGTTAGCCAATAATCTAAATCCGAAATGTTCATGTAATCGACCTGATATGTGTTTAGATTTAATATCTCGATTACTATCCGCCGTCATACATGTTTGCAATGTATGCGGTTTATATTGTCTCTTAAAGACTTCCGGTACATGTCAGTGATGGGCGGAATAATCGAAACGATTAATCGTATCAACAAAATTTGATTGTTAAAATAAATTAACGATTATTCGATTAATTAATAGTTAATTTCTGCAGCTCTATGTTTAATCATTAATTAAGTAAGTAATAAAGCAGTGTATTTCCGTGAGGTTTCGCTTTGTAACGTTGAGACGTACAGCATCCAGTACGACCGACAAAATTCGTAAAGCACCATTACATGTGCAGCTCGATAGGCAAATAAAAGACATCAAAACAAATTAAGTAGGTCTACTAAATATACTTTGTAAATTACAAACTGATGCAAAAAACGACAAAATGTTAATTAAATCTATGCAACAGTTTCAGTTGCTGTAAAAGTTCCAACAAAGTCACCGGCAGAAAAAGACAACCATAGACTACTAATATACGCATCGAGGACTTGTCAAGAGCATAAATATTAAATTTCCAACAAATAGTTTTCTGACTTATACAATACCGATTTAATTGTCCAATTAAAACTTTCCTAATGTTGAAAGTCTTTGGTCGATGTTATTTATATTTATAGCCTGGCCATTTTGACTTTCGGAAGATTAACATTTCAAATAGTCTTTCAAATGAAAAACGTTTTCATTTAAATTATAAAAACTTTTCAATGGAGTCCAAGGTCTTTTGGACAATGCTATCCTGCCAAATTTTTTTAGGCCTAAACCTGAATTTTGAAGAAACTCTGAAGAATCGTAAATACAAATACAGGGAACGTTTTCAAGCAAAAAAATCGTGAACTAACACATCAACCACAAAGTCTTTCAGCAAATTAATAATATTTCCTGCACAACTAAACGTCTTAAAAATCAAGTCCAAAGTCTTCTAAAAAAAATCACCAACTAAACACATCCAGTCCAAAGTCTGTGAAGTAAGGCAAAAACATCGATCATTAGCAGTGTTCAGTTTATCACATCGAAAAGGATTGCAATCTCTCACCACATAATCAAAAACCTCCAGCTTCTTCTAGGATTACCTATCGCATTGCTTCCAAACCACCAGTCAATGGCAACAGAACAGAGCAAATTCTTTGGCAGTGTGACTCGATATATTCCGCTTTGCTAGTTTCATGGTAACAATTCAGAAGAGGACCATTTGTGAAATTGCCTCAAAATCAAGGATGGGTAATAAGGGTTATGTAGCTAATAATTAATTGAGAATTGCAAGTTTTAGGAGAACCAATTAATCAGAATCATTTTCCTACTAGATAACAGGAATGTTGTTGCTAAAACAAGCACATTCAAATTAATTTTACTTTTTTGGTGGATTCATTTATGTACTGACATTTTCCTGAAAACATGTCATAACGAAAGGCAATTAATTCTTGTTTGAAAGAAATCATAACATACCAAACGCCAAAAAAATTGGTTTATATAAATTTTTTTAGTTACAAAGAAGGCATCCAGAAAAATTTAAGTAAGGAAATATAGAGGCAAGGTATTTAATTATGAAGCTTACCATGAGATTTTAATTAGAATTAGCTTCTCTAGCATTACAATTAGCAGAATGTTTGTTACTAATTAATTAGACTTAGCTTCTAATTAATTAGTCGCCATCACTGTGCGGAACACACCTTTGAACATACTCTAACTCCGAACTACTTCTTAATTCATTGCAAATTATAGCCTACCATCACCATGAAAGTCAGTTTGTACCAACAGAACTGAGGCAAAAGATAAATAGTTTGTCTTGAAACGTCTCGTACTCCAAAACTCAATATAATCAATGCAAACTCAAATCGGTTCAAAGCGTTTACCTAACTAAATTCAATAAAGAAAGGCAATTTGAGAAGACCTGCATCACAATAAGAATGCAGGCTACACAATGCCACGAAGAGAGAGGCCAAATGACGATCGCCTTTTGAAGTAGACCCAGACAAACCATCTGGTCATGAAGGCCGCAAAGGCACCATGCGGTGGTGACATATTGCACAATTGACGAAAACTTTCAAAATATCTCCGAAGACTAGCAACATAGGTGCAAGTGCACAGCTACAGAAACAATGTCAGCTCCGTCCGCCATTAATGGCAGAACAAACAAGCGAAAAGTTATCAAACAAATCCGAAAGACACCAACGCAAATGTTCAGATCATGCAGGATGCCGTTGTGTTTAGCAAATAGTTTACTGAGCTGTGGTAAATTGATGGAAAATTCAAAAACGCCACAACGAATTCTTTTGCTGAGGAGAGACAACTGACCTGACGTAATATTCAGGACAGCCATGATTTCAAAAGAGAAAAACAGAAGAGCCGTAGAAGATACTGTATAGATTAAAACTTGGGAGACTGTGGTATCACAGAATTCAAAAAGATCCAAAGTAGATTTAACAATAAGAATAAAAAATTTTATGATTCAAAGGACTCAGAAAAAGAGGACAATTCGAAGGACTCAGAAAAGAGTACGATTCGAAGGAATAGAAATACAATTCAAGACTGCATGATGACGAAAGAGAAAACTGACCAAAGATTTGAGGAATTCAAGTGCGTTGAACAATTCAGCCCCGTTGTGTAAAATGCAAAGAGTGCAAGGCGCTCCTAAAATTCGCTCGAGCAGATCACGAAGGACCGAAGACCGACTCATTTGCTAAACGATGAAGCTTCCCCGTTCGATAACTGCCTGTCTGTGATCTCGAATTGGGAAGCGGTGTCCAGCTGAGTTTCTGAGCTCCTGCTCCGGATGATAGTCCCAGCGCCGGGTTCGTTCGTCCTGAACTTCCCACGAGTCGTCGGACAGACACTGCGGACTTGAGTCCTGACGAGCGACACTATCGCCACGAGTCCTCGCATTTTGCTCCTGCCTGCTTGTCCGCCGCACGGAGAGCAGCTGCTCGCGACTTCGAAGTGTGTCATGAGTAGAGTCCTTGTGACGATCGTGCTCGTCACCGGCGTCTCTTCGTTCTGGGCTGTGAGTGCGAAGCGAGCGCCGTGACCCATGCAGTGGCTGTGTTGTTCTTAGGGACTGAAGATGAGATGGGTGAGTGTTGGATATGAGCGGAGGGTGTGTGGCGCGCCAGTACGCTTCCAAATACTCGAACATATGCTCGCAAGCCTCGTCAAGCTGATTCTCATCCAGAATGACGTCGAACATCTCCTGGAATATGAAACGAGTAAGATGAAACAAGCTCATTTTACTTTAAATCTTACTTTGCTTTAACTCTTATCAATTGTAAGCAACCAGAAATGTTGTTTGCTGATGAATTGGCAATTTGAAAATTTCGGAATTCTTCATATACTTCATCAACGGTAGGTAGGAAAATTGTCCATTTCATTCATTGATTGTTAGATCCATCTGTTGAATTTTTACCCTTAGTGTTTTGAAAAGAATATGTTTTACTGATAAATCTGCTATTTAAAAGTTTCAGATTTTTTTACTTTTTTTAATTCATCAATGATAGCTAGGAACTGTTAATTAAATTCATCGATTGCTTGATCCATTTGTTGCATTTTTTTTGTCATAGTGTTTCGAATCTCTGGCATATAGATAGGGTTCAGCTGCTTCAAACTGGCCATCATTTGCCAAAGCAGTTGTTGTTCTATATATAATGTATGATTATGCAGGTACTTTTGAAGGGGTGCTATATATATTTTGATTGACTTAAGTCACTTACTGGATTGCATTGATTGAGTTTCTCAGCAGCAACGAGTTGGACGTTCATGTTGCGACTCTGCGACTTCCCTCGCGTTTTTATCAACTTCTGAAGCACCTTCATCAACAACACCACAATCGTGTTAGCCCTTCGTATCTTCTTGGAATAATAATTATAATGTCTTTGAAGTTATTCTTATGCAGCAAAAGATCAGCAGATATGTTCCTGTGGATAGTTTAAAGAGAGATATTTTCGTCTTATGGATAGCTTAAGGAGAGATATCTTCATATTCTGGATAGCTTAAGGAGGTAAATTATCTTCATCTTATGGATAGTTTTAAGAGAGATATCTTCATCTTGTGGATAGCTTAAGGAGAGATATCTTCATCTTATGGATACCTTAAGGAGACATATCTTCATCTTATGGATAGCTTAAGTAGAGACATCTTCATGCAACTGCATTAAACAAGATGAAATTGAGATATCTAACAGAAAGATGCGTCATGAAGCTATATGCTTCGGCAGAAGATATCTTCATTCCGTACAATATCTTCATTAGCAGATGATATTTGTGCATACAGATTACAGTGGAAGATGTCTTCAACCCCTGCACCATATAATAAGCAGATATTTCGATCAGAGATATAAGAGGTGAAGATCACTCAAAAAGATATGCTATAGAAGAATATTTGTATGAAGTTACATCTTTCAAGAAGATATCTTCATTCAGTGACATATTATGCGAGGATACCCTTGCAAGGATATCTTCAGCTGAAATACCTTAGGCGAAGATATTTTGACGTAGACGACGATTGGAGCAAGTGAGGTCTTGGTGAGCTGTGACGGATGGTTGATGGTATCACAATCGAGAACAACCAGTTGAAGCGTTCGTGCCAACTCAAAGATCCGCTCAATCTCTCCCTGTACCTCCACTACACACATATATTAGAACCTTTTTTACTGTGGGGAACACAGACAACTTAGCAAAAGAAAACAATGTAAGGAAATGTATATGCATAAGTTAGTTGCTTTTGGTTATTGAAATTTATATAACGCCTATTGTTCACTATTAATTAACTTCTGATATTTCAATCACTTAACACCTACATACAAGATGGCCGAAATTCCTCTGTAAATTGCACAAGGAGTTGAACTGCCACTTGGTGATTTAAAAATCAAACCGGCACGACCAAATCTGTTTTTCGGCCAGTCTTAGTGCCATACCTGACATGCGGTAAAGTCCGATGTAATTACGGCAATTCTAACAAGTGAGTATCCTCCTGGCAGTAGTCCAGCTTCTTAAAAGGTTTGAGCCACATGGTTGTGGGGTTTGAGAAATACGGTCAAAGCAGTAGTTTCAGTTTTCAGTTTAAGGAAAATGTGTGATAACAAAGATTCTTAGGGTCACCCTCCTCCTATACACAGGCCTGGAACTGGCACTGTCATAGTACAGTGGCGTAGTTACGGTCAAGGTAGTTCAAGGTACATACGTTTGCAATCATGCTCTGGCCTGTCAGTTAGAAATTGAACAAATTAGGCCTATTATTATTTTTAATAGTGTGGTATGAGACAGACACTAAACTAAGACAGACCGACACATAGACAGACAGACCAATTGACGATGATCGACTGTTTGATCGTTCCATAAGAGCACGTTTGCTCGGATTATTCAACACAGATCGTTTTGCGAGCGAAATGTCAGCAGTGACTCGAGTGATCGTAATTCTGAGACAAGAAAAACAGAAAATTGCTTTTACTTCTTACTCAACGAACTTCTGTTATCCATGGACATTCGTAATCCTAATCATAATCTCCAAACTTCTAAAGTGTCATTCGAAAGAAAAGCGCAGGGCACCAGCTTATTCACGAGCACTGTTGAATAGGCAATATGTATACATTCTAGAAACTATACAGGAATACACTGTCTTATTAAATGCACTCAACTTAAATAACACATATCGAAGTAGTATTAGGTCTTGGCTAAACCACGATGCTGAACTCTCATTGGCTGTAGACCACTAAATGGAGTGGAATAGACAACCAACACAGATAAAAAATACATCTTCAGCCTATCTTAAGTCATCATCTCTTTCAATCTGCTAGACAACCATCTGCAACTGACGGGTAAGACAATATTTATATAATTAATTCAATAATTTTAAAATATTGATTTTATATATATATATATATATATATATATATATATATATATAATAGAATAGCTATTTTAGAGGCTCTTACAGGCGCCATATAAATGATTAAGCAAACGAGAACCAATCGGTGATACATTGCCTAGTAGCGGCACTGATACTAAAGAAGTCAGCACATTTATGTAGCGCCTGTAGCAGACAACCAACCGGTTCTCAAACTTGTGCTTGAGGAAATCGAAAAGCGCCTTCTGCATCATATCCGTGACCTCGTAACCTTTCAGCGACGGACCAATCAGAACGACTGGTCGCATCGAAGGGACCACCTCAAAAGGAGGAAGGCTTTCGAGCTGTTAAACAACAAGAACATCTTCAACGCTCAAATTGATCGTATTAAAACGTTGACCTTTGGGGTCACCCATATAGTGTGCACACAAGTCGGGGGACGGGTCAACCCAAATACATAACCTTTCAGAAGGAGAGATAATATATAATATTTACTCCCCATCAGAAAATAAATATTGGGAAGATTGAACAATGTTTAGAAAAAGTCCATTGTTTAAAGAAAGGCTTTGATACTTAACCTGACCTTAAAGAAATCCTTTCAGAGCTAACCTGACCTTCTTAATTCTTAAAGAAAAGCATCTGTATTTGACCTGACCTTCTTAAAGAAAAGCATCTGTATTTGACCTGACCTTCTTAAAGAAAAGCATCTGTATTTGACGTGGCCTTAAAGAAAAGCATATGTATTTTACCTGACCTTCTTAAAGAAAGGCATCTGTAATTGACCTGACCTTCTTAAAGAAAGCTTTCATAGTTAATCTGACCTTCTTAAAGAAAGGCATCTGTATTTGACCTGACTTTCTTAAAGAAAGGCTTTCATAGTTAACCTGACCTTCTTAAAGAAAGGCTTTCGCATTTTGTCTTTGGCTGCTGCATTTGGGCTTATGCTGTTGCGCGACGTGTTACGTTGATTGGCAACACTGTCGTCATCAGCCATGTTACCATCGAGTCCACCTTGTTCTGGAACAAGATCAGCAAATGAAGTCTTAGTCAATATAGTTGTGATCGTACTTCTTTATGGCATCGCAACAACTTAACTGAAAAACTGACACTGCTCAGCCCAACATCTGCCACCCAGCTGCTACACGGAGACCGGGCCTCGGCTGGGGTGGAGGGGGGCGGGCCTTGTGAAGATTCCTGGGCTCCGTTGTTATTACCACTTGTCATTTTTATGCACTCCGAATTTACTGCAGTTGAATCAATGATCAAATTCATATCGATGACCTCGCATGTGATTGCTTTCAGTCATACAACAAATATATATATATATATATATATATATATATATATATGTGTGTGTGTGTGTGTGTGTGTGTGTCTATATTTTGCACACTGCACAAATGTTAGTCCTTGAATATAAATAATAAATATAAAATTTTATACATCAATGATATATGTACATATGCATCACTATATGCATCAATAAATATAGGGGAGAATGTCCTGCATTGGGTCAATTTTTAAATTTTTAAGCACAGAATTGGTGTTCGTTGTAGTACTTGCATTTTGTTTTAATTATCAGAAACAGTAACGTTTTATGAATACGGTTAAACAACAATATTGTTCCAAGAGTAAACTCAAAAATATTAGTATTTTCAATTAGGCTACTGGTACAAACTGTCCCAATGCACACCATCATGGGGAGCATAGGGACAGAGCGTGGGTCAATTTTTACATTTTAATGCACACAATCGGTGTTATCTGCAGTATATGTATTTTGTTTTAATTATCAGAAACAACAATGTTTTATGGATCGAATATGGTTATACAACGAAATTGTTTCAAGTGTAAACTCCAAAAATTTAATATTTTCATAACTGGCAAAAATTGTCCCAATGCAGGCCATGAGTGTTGTCCCAATGCAGGTCATCAATGGTCAGTGACTAACGTCTTTGATAGTAGCACAACTATGCTGTATACGACCTCCAAACTTTACCCCATGCTTCGCAATATACTGTCCTAAAGTAGTTTACAGAACTTGTAGTCTAAATTAGCACAAAGCGTCTTGTGCGTTGACAGATATTAAACGATTAACATTTACTTTTCTTACCTAAAAAAATAGATTTGCCGTTTATCTGTTAGACGCTATCTTCTTGTCTGCCTAAGACATGATAATCTTCGCGACATTAAATACGTTCGCTAGGTGACGCACGTCCAACACAATGATAGACTCGGCCTTGACACCGCCACTGACCCAATGCAGGACATGACCCTATGCAGGACTTTCTCCCCTATATATATATTAATACCTGGAATTAGTGTGAAACTGCATGCACCTAATTGAATGATATAGGTGCTGGTACAGTCTACTTTGGGAATAATATTAGTCCCAGGTTTACCCTGCAGATGAGCATATATTTAATATCAAAATATTTCAGGGGGTCTGTATAATTCAGTCTATCATTAGAACCCAGAGTTAGGCCAACCCTGAATTCGTAAGATAAGAAAGTGGAAATGTTTCTCATGCGAAGTCTGCCTCTGCAGACGTTGCTATATAGTCGTCACACGTTGTCAAACTCGTCTAATAAATATAAATTGCAGATTTATATAGCGCCTCTAGCGGCAGTGGACGACGATCGAGGGAGTGGTCTTCGGGGGCAAAAACATCTCAAGACTAGCTTCCCACCAGACCTGCGTTCTCTCCCGCGTGAGTCCATTATGCCTTGTATAACATTCTTAACATAAAGCCATAGTGGGTCAAGTCATCCGCTCTTGGGACATCCCGCGATTATGCGTCAGCTTTCTCAGATTGTAAGGCACTTACACTTTTTATGCATATCTTTCTATAAACTTCTATATAAACTTCTCCAGACTTACTCTTTGACCGGGCATGGGTCTGGAGCGCCTCTGAATAGTTATCTTCAATTGGCGCTACTTAAATTAGATACGTAGATATATAGGCCAAGATGATAGATAATAGATAATAGATAGACTGACAGACAGACAGACAGACAGACAGACAGACAGACAGATAGATAGACAGACAGACAAACGGATGGCCATAGACAGACAGACAGATAGACAGACAGACTGATGGCCAGAGACAGACAGATAGATAGATAGATTAGTAGCCACCCTCCCGCCATTAGTCATCGCGGTACAACGGCAGCATACAATGTGTGACACACCTGGCCAGAATGATTCAACGGAGGAATGATGCAGTCGTGAATCACCCCCACCCACGTCCCATCCACTACCCCACCCACTCCCCCCTCAGGATTTCACAGAAACGGAAGTTTTTCAGTGGCATCTCCCAAACATTTTAATTCATAGAATCGTCGACTCTACTACATTGGTTATCTTATAACGTCTCCAATGGTGAATTTGTTCTCTTGAAGATAATCCATATTATAAGATGTCCACTCATCGCAATAGAATGTAGTCAGAAGTTACTAAATGGAATTTTCTAGACGAGGGTTTTAAATTTCTATGATCTAATCTAATCCAATGACTTCTATAGTTATCATGGGTCATATAGCTATAATTATCATGGGTCTATTCTCCTGAAGAACCAGTGTGTATGCGTTGAGCATAGGCTGCAAAAGCAACACTGAAAAAGAAATTATTATCAATATTCGACTAACATTATAAATAATAATTATTATTATTATAATTATCTGCTATTATTGTTTATCAATAAAATACTTACGTACCTACCTATATACATATTTATGTACATAAATACATAAATACATACATACATACATGTACCTCCTCATAGTGATTTAGGTTGTAACTCCACCACTGTCCCTACAGTGGTAGTGCCAGTCCCAAGCCTAGAGAGAGAGGAGAACCATCCCTGTCATGACATGAGTACACCGACCGTGTACTGTCAGCGAAACGATTCGGAGTTGCTAACATCCTTTCTATACCGATTTATGGTGCCCTCTTGGGGTTGGCATAGGGCACCCTTCTTCTTTCTCTGTTTGAAATGTGCAACAGTGGGTAAAGGGGGTTGTAGAGCTTACCAGGCGTAGGGGGTGTGGAGCCTCGTGAGTTGGCGGCCCTGGAGTTTAGCAGGAGATTATCTACGTTAGAACTGGAGGTCGGTTTGCTGCCAAAGAAATTCAACGGAACAAAACATCAAATTCAACCCACCCACCATAAAATTACATCATGTATGAAAATAACATTAAAGATGATATATCTCCACAATATTTTCATTTTCTTCAACATTTAAGTAAAATCCTGAATAGTCATATCGACCTTTAGTAATAATAATAATATATTATCGTTTAAGTTGCATACTGACAAACCGCAGTATGATTACAAAAACAGTATGAAAGAAAGATGACAGTTTATTACAGGAGTCGAATTTAACTGATGGCAGACATGCAGGGCGGCCATTGCACTATACATCTAATCTAACCAACGCCACTGCCTAGCGAAAGAAGAACTGGTCAACCTTACGAGGGATACAGGTTTCGAACTCAGTTCCCCAGTCTGCGTCCCAGTGTGTTGTCCATTACACCACGGCCCCTAGCCCATGAATGAGATGTCAATAAAGAGCTCTTTCACCGTCCGTGCCCTTGTAGTGCCAGTCTAAGGCTGGCTAATGGAGGAGGGTGAACCTAATGGCTTTTGTGTTTAAACAGTGTAATTAACAGCAACTAACCAACAATAATGATAATGTCACTGCTTGTAATCGTACAACATGACTAAAAAAGTATGTTATATGTGCAAGAACTAAAATTACTAGTAATGTAAAGTAATGTCTGTTCTCTGTCCTCTAACTGTATTTGGTACGAAAGTATGTCTCGCTATGCACAATCCTCCATTTCTGTCTGTGCTCTGTAGCCCTCAGTCACCATCTGTGTTGTCGATAGGTCTGTCCATTTTCTGATATTATCCAGCCAGTTTATTATTGGTCTGCCTTTCGCATAGCACCCTCTATTGTTCCTTATATTACCTCTTTATATATGCCTCCCTCTACTTTCCTCATAACATTTCCAAAATACCTCCTCATCTTCGCGTCTTTTACAGCACCTAAGAAGTTTCTTTCCACACCTGCCGCTTCCAACACCCAGTTGTTTGTTTTCATGTCTTTTCAAGATATTCCAAGGACAAGTCTCAAACAATTCATTTCATTGATTTCAAACACATCTATTCTTGTTTCTTCGTCTATCCTTATGACATTCAACTATCCACCTGTAATGTAGTCAAGCATTTATATAGTGCCGTTCAAATCAGCAGCGCTCTCCACAGGCGTCTGTTCTTGGGCAAGACAACAGGAAGATCTTAATGCATCTCTGAAACTGGCAAGGTGAGAGGGTAAGTAATTCCAACCATTATAGACAAAGGCGTTTGGCTGATTTGGCTTACCTGGAGTACATCTTCATTTGTCGAGGCTGTGTTTGGGTTCCCTGAAAGAGTCTAAGGCTTTCCAGTTTGGAAGGGCTTGGAATGAACCCAATGTCTGCACCCTCCTTCACAATTCGACCAATCCACCAATCGTTGTTGAATTTCTACACAAACAATCAAAGCCCATGTGACTTATGATTGACCAGAGCATTTAAAAAAAATAATTATTGAAATTTCAGGTGCTTAAACAACTCCAAATCAGATGTTACACAACTCCTAAAGATGAGATTATTCCATTGCTCAGTGACAGCTCAGTAGGCTTCTGAATTCAGTTTTTGTGAATTATTTATAAATTTTTTCAATTTCAAACATCAAAACAGATTGTTCGAGTCAAGTGTAGATGCTGTAGCAGACACTCATACACTCCTTTTCTAACTTATTTGCATTTTGAATGCAAATAATATTTTATTAGGTTTGCCGGATGTCTCAATGTTTAATTGTTTATGATGCAGTGTGCCAAAAAAATGTCAATTAAATTTCAAAGTAGTAGACACCATAAATAACATTTGTGATTTACACTGCAACAAAATTCAGAAAGGTAGGTCTATGGTGTCATTGTGGCTATGCTAGTGTTATTCATTCACTATTTATGACACTGAACTAATTTATCATTCACTAATTTATTCAAACTTAACAATAGATTACTAGTTTCACGATATACTCCAATTGCATACAATCACAATAACTAGGTCACCCAATCCTTTTGACATGATTGGTCAAGTCAATCAGGTCACCAAACCTTTGTGACTTATAAATGGCTAAGTTAACTAGGTCACCCAACCCTTTTGACATGATTGGTCAAAAAAGTTATAATAACAAATTCTAAATGCTAATACTTGACACAACTCTGCCACTGTTTGCACTCAGTCAGTGCCAGTCCCAAACCTGGATAAAATGAGGAGGGCGACGCTAACGATCTACGCTATCACACAGCGTCATTAAACTGAAACTACAGAGCAAAATTTCAAAGAACATTATCTTTTGCTCATTACAATATACGCACTGTCAGCTTCTGATGAAAGAAGCGCTATATAAATCTGTTATTAAAATTTTAAAAATTGAAAGAAATGAAAATATTTAGGCCTAGAATGTTTCGTCGGTGGTAGGTAGTCATGTTTATTGTGAGAGGAGAGAGACCTCTTTGATGTGAAGGAAGTCTTTGACAGCGAAGGAAACGGCCGTTCCATGAACTGGAGAGTCGTCGTCCGTTGCTCCGTCGTAGGCTACGTTCGTTCTGACTGCAAAGGCCACTGGCTTCGCCTGCAAAGAAAGACATCAACAAACATCACATGTAAGTCCATCATCGTGCAACCCAGAGCCCGAGCCTCCCTCCTTCCCCGAGACGATTACTGCCAGTGCCAGGGTTGTGGTGGTTATAATAGATTAAATGCGAGGACACGGTGGGTATACAGTAACCGACCGTCCAAAACTACAGATTATTTTTGCGAAAGCGGAGCAGGGGCTGTGGCAAAATAATTAGATGTGGGTACACGCCATCGTTTACAATTCTGGTTACCTCATGGGTAGGGAACTTGAGAAAGTCCTTCACTTA
Organism: Bimastos eiseni; assembly: GCA_959347315.1. NCBI lineage: Eukaryota > Metazoa > Annelida > Clitellata > Crassiclitellata > Lumbricidae > Bimastos > Bimastos eiseni. The sequence continues at coordinate 38,146,224 of OY365811.1, read as the reverse complement.
CAATATTGTTGCTCGCTCCATTGACTCATGCTTGGTTATTATATAGTGGCGCTTGATAAAGTGTAAGAGTAATAACGCTGCTACTGCACCTACAAAACGAACAGAACTGCCATTGGCGTTTTGAACTTTTGAACTTGCGCACAACGCCCTTTACAGCCATGATTAAAACTAATTAATAGTTAAACCTCATTAATAGCATATGATATATGTACGGACCCTGGCTTTGTCGAGAAGGGCCAACGCCTTTCTCTCAGATTCTCTTTGCTGGGCCTCCGTGTCCTCTTCTCCGGACAACTCCGAAGACGGACGACTCGAATCACCCGAACCCTACAACACAGAAGAAGAGCACCGTCAAAATACGTGGCTTTGCGTTAAAGGGGCATGGCCTTGCGATGGAGGGAGCGGCTGTGTGGTTGAGGGTGTGGCTTTGCGATGGAAGGGCATGGCTTTGCGTTAAGGGGCGTGGCCTTGCGATAGAAGGCGTCTATTTGCGATGGATGGGGTGGGTTTGCGTAAAATAGGTGTGGCCATGCGTTAAACAGGCGTCGTTCTGTGATGGAGCGAGTGGCTTTGCGGTGATAGGCGTGGCTTTGCGGTGGATGGGCGTGGATTTGGGTTAAAGGGGCGTGGCCTTGCGATGGAGGGCGTGGCTTTGCTAGCATAATGTACAATGCACCGATTGAAGGCACTCCAAACAGATCCAGGGATCCATAGTCAAGTCACGTGGAGTGAGATTCAGCGAAGACAGAAAGAGAGCAAGGTCAAGACACCACCATCATTTTCATCATCTTCTACAATCAACGTCATCATCACTATCATCATAATCATCTACATCGTCATCATCTACATCGTCATCATCTACATCGTCATCATCTACATCAACATCTTAGTCATCTACATCATTGAAATCACCATCATCTACATCATCTTCATCAACATCATCGATATCATCATCATCGATATCATCATCATCGATATCATCGTCGTCGTCGTCGTCATCGTCATCATCATCATCATCATCTACACCGTCATCACCACCATCATCGTCATCGTCATTAACAGCAGCGTCAGCAGCAGCAGCAACATTCGTCCATTGTCAAGGGACAGAAACAAATGAAATTCATAACAGATAAGCAAACAGTGAGAAATGACAAATAGCAGTAATATAAAAAAAAATACGAACGACAGCCATCTCTTCTTAATTCATTCATATGTGTCTATGTATGTGTGCGTGTACGTGTCTGTTTATCTGTGCGTCTGTGCGTGCATGTGCATTTATTTCAAAATCCATCATAGATAATTACATGCCATCGATATAAATATATGCAGATAAATTGAACAGAACGCAAACATTGTTCATACTGTCACACATGTAGACTTAGGTATAATTGGATCTGCAGGACTTTTCAGAGTTTTATATCAGTCGAATATTTCGCCAGCCAAGGTACAGGTGATTGGGTATCATTAAGGTTGTGAATGATTAAAAATTATGAATGATTAAAATTTATGTGTTGTGTTGAAAATTATTTTTTCATCACACTCCGTTGGTTGAAAGCACACCTGTAGAGCCGTAGAAACTAAGACAGGTTAATTGGTAAAGGACCTTCAGGCAGCCATTGCGGCGCAGTGGTTTAAGCTATAGCAACTTAGACTCACTGCCCTTATCTAGATAAGTTTAAAGTTAGTTTCAAGCTAAAGTACTTACTACTTAGGTATCAAGTGCTTAGGCCTCATGCATGAATACTAGTACTCAGATCTCAAGTATTTTGGTCTCAAGTATCATTGAAGTATGAATGCTAGTACTCAGGTCTCCAGTACTAAGGTCTCAAGTATGAATGCTAATACCTAAGTCTCAAGTACTTAGGTCTCAACTTCTCAAGTAAGAGTGCAAGTGCAAAGGGCAATACCTCTTCTGATTGCTAATAGTTTTTCACTCCTTTCTTTTAATTTATTATTTACCCAAGATACATAACTACGATCCCTCAGAATAACAAAATCTAGGTTGATCGTTGCTCTGCAATAGGCCTACTCTTCGATCAAGCTTGTTTAGTGGAAAATTTGTTGCATAAGTAACTGCATTGACATGCTAGAAGGTGATAGATAAGCGTTGGTGAAGGAACGTATAGTCGCCCTATATTCTCCCGATATCTGGGCAAAATGAGAGCAGAGGCGGTTGATAAGAACACGGTCATCTTGTTTACTATTTTTCTTTGTAAGAGGTAGTTCTGATCCCTCAGGCTATCAAAACTATTATCCGGAGAAAGGAAGATGGTTTTCTGGAATGGTTAAATCCCTCGGCAAGATCCAGCCACATAAAACAGCCACGACAGGCGATTGTGTTAAAGCCACGGATATCTATTGATAAGTGTTGGAAAGCCATTTTGCTTAAAATTGTTATAAATACTATTATTATTACTACCATAGTACCATTGTTATCATTGATCTTGTTATTGCTTCTGCTGCTGTAAATGTTATCATTGTGATTATTATTACTAATACTTGCTACAACTACTACTTCCACTAATACTTCCAGTAGGCCTACTACTACTACTATTAAAATAATTAAATTATTAAATTATTGATATATATATATATATATATATATATATATTGGGTTCCCGACATGTGCTTTTTAAAATTCCAGATACATGTATTGTATATCTATATTTCTCATTTTTCCAAAATAAGTGTAAAAATGATGAATATGATATTGGACCGAAGAGGAGGCAACCACAGGTCTCACCTGTCAACGTTAATCAAGTTGACCATCAAAGTGAAGGAGGTCCCAATTGTCTGTCTAGAGTCTGTAGACTTCTATACAGAGTCTTATAGACTCTAGACAGAACGACTCCTAACCAATTCCTTAGCATACACAAGTGACTAGTATCACCGAACTGCACGTTGTTTAGTTGGTAGCACATCTGTCCTATAATCCAACAGTTGTGGGTTCACGCTTGCTTGTTAGACTCTGTTTAACTACTCTGCCGTGTTATTTATGAAGTCTACCGCAAGACCTGTGGCGGGTGCATTGGGATATATACTTCCTCTAATGGTTGCTTCCGCAATTATTAAACTCATGCACTCGTTTGTCTTTTACGCCATGTTGTCATATCAATAATTCCTAGACTATAAATGAGTAGAAAACGCAGAGAAACATGAGAACATTTATATAGCGCCTTTTGATTTCCAAAATGGATCTATACATTAAAGTTAGGGCACGTAAAAAGCTCCACCATCGAAACAACGGACGATGCCTTCGGAATGTTGAAAATTGGAAAAGTCATCCGAGATCGAAGCGATGTCTATGGCTGCGCACGAACAAAACTGAACGAGACGTAGAGATTTCCAGACTGACAAGTAGACTGACAGGAAGAGTGGCATAGAAGGCGATAAACAACGAAACAGTAGCACAGGGAATGAGACTAACTAAACTGTTAACAGAGGATTAGACTATGAAGGGGATGACGGGCGAAAGACGAACGCCGACTAGGTGCACATGATAGATAAACAGAAGACGGGAGATTTCCGATAAGGAAAGAGAAGACTAACAATGCATGCTAACGAAAACAATTGAGGCCGCACAGGGCGGCGTTGGAGATCCCCAGTGCCATTCGCCATTCGTGGTGCCGGGTCAATGAGTGCCAGGAGTAGAGCGTTATCTATGACTGGCCCTGTCGGCTGTGACGCACGGACGGACCACCATACCAACCGTAACTATAGGACATCATCATCATCGTCATCATTATCAATCATCATTATGATTACCATCATCATCACTAGTATCATTATTACTATCAACATAATTTTAATTATTATCGTAATGATTATTATGATTGTTATAATCATCATCACCACAACCACCACTTTCCACTACAGAGGAAAGGGGTTCGAAAATCCGATTTTTTGCATACGTAATATATGGATGGGCCCTCAGTTGATGGTCTCACATGTTCTAGAATTGACTACTGTAATCCCCTTCTCATTTAAAGGTTCGTCTCAGGTCAAAAAAGAGAATAAGTAAGGTGATAATTAGATCATTTCCATCTGGTCATTCATCTCGTCTATACTCATCACTCCCTAGAGTGGCTCCGATCGTGTGCAGAGCAATTTGACGACGCAGTCAAGAGACTCCGCAATACCAACGCATGATCGGCAATTTATGGGCAGCTCAATATGTTGCGGCACTGGGGGGCGCGATTATTACCCGATTCCCAGTAGGTTGACGGCGCTCGTGGTACACCGCCAGCCAATAGCACGACAATAAGAAATAAAAACTACATTTAGGGACCGTCGGCTGGCCGTATACAAAACAACAACAACACTGTCGCCATATTATATCGGAAAAACAGCTTAACAAGGTAATTGCGAACGTCGGTTGCGGTGGAGCGCCCTGCTACCACCAAATGGCCCTATAGGCCGTCGGAAACTTTTTCAATGTGTTGATAAGCTATTCGTACTCTGTTAATTGAACGATTTAGGAAACGGTTTTCTCCTAAATGGTTCAATTAACAGCTGCGAGTGCGGATACGATGAACAGACAACATAAATGAGGATGTAGCATCACTTGTACTAACACTGAGGGAGCATAGAATTCACCAGGGACTCAGAACAGTAGAGATCGTTCATTCGCAAATCGTAACCATCGCCGAAACTGATGATGATGATGATGACGACGATGATGATGACGACGACGACGATGATATTGATGAGTGCAATAGATGATTAGATTCTAATCAAATAGGTAATCGATTACAAAACCGCTTAGACAAACAGCTAATTCTAAACATGAATGACTTGCTGTAAGATTTTGGTAATTCTATTTGATTAGCAATCATTTCATTAAAGATAGACTAGATTGTAATCGAGTTTATAATCAATTAGACAAACAATTAATTTTAATCGATCAGATAACATCACTTATTTTAATTCTAATATCAATTAGCAATTTAACTAACTGTGCCTCTACCAGGTGGTAACCTCTACCAGATGGTAGCCTCTACCAGATGGTAGCCTCTACTAGGTGGTAGCCTGTACCAAGTGGCAAAGCATCCACGAGGCGGTTGGTCAAGCAAATGCCATGTATAGGATCCTGTCTCATAGTGAGACGGAGGGGAGATGCGTATACCCCATCCTCATAGCCTTTCAACTGGAAACAGACTATCCCAAATGTCAAGGTCAAGGCGAGACCTGCTCACTTTCCAGCTGACACCGAGTTCCACTGCTCGGTGGCACAGAGAATCTGTCCAAGCCCGTTTTAAAGTCGGTCAGCAGGTTCAAACCTGCAGTCGTCAGAGTACAATCCAGGCGCGCAACCGATAGACCGACGTATATTGACGAGTCGCTGGTGAAAAGGAGCAGCATAAAAGTGTAATTACAACTACCGTGTCGCCTCTTTAGTACTGGAGGTGGCCCCAGTCAGTAGCCGTAATAAACGCCGAAGTGAGTCTTCTATTGGAGAAGGAAAACAACAAGAGGGTTACTGCCTACTTGGAATTCACGCAGATTACCAACATTGATCTTCCTTTATTATTGACCTACCCCAGACTGAGAGGGAAAAAAGACAAACACCGAAAGCAGAACAACACACGGACAGACAGACAAACAGGCAAACAGATAGACATAAATACAATCCACTATAGTGTAGCCGTAACTTACTTCCCGGAATAACGTAAGCGTACGACAAAAATGTAATTGCAGTCGCACTGAAGAGATGAGTTATAAAGACGAGAGAATAAATGCATTATTGCTGTCTGTCTGTCTGTCTGTCATCACCAGATACGCAAACGGCAGGTGCAAACAGACAGACAGACATATTGTAGGTGTCAGACACATAGAGAGACTGTTGTACATGCAGGTGTTAAAAGACAGAGAGTAGAGACGATAGGTGTGAAGAGACAGACAAAGAGACAGACAAAGAGACAGACAAAGAGACAGACAAAGAGACAGACAAAGAGACAGACAAAGAGACAGACAAAGAGACAGACAAAGAGACAGACAAAGAGACAGACAAAGAGACAGACAAAGAGACAGACAAAGAGACAGACAAAGAGACAGACAAAGAGACAGACGGGCAGACAGACACATAGACGGATGGCAGGTGCAAAAAGACAAACAAGACAGACAGACGGGCATATACATATATATAAAATATATATATGTATATATATATGTATATATATTTATAGGTGTTGAAAGCCATGATTAAAACCAATTCCCCAGAGAGCAAATTAATAAATACGGCCGACGACAGAAGGCATACGGCGCTTAATTTCCTCAATAGGTGGCGCAAACAATATTTATGCGTCACAAACATGTTTATGCAAATGCGGCAGCAGCAGCAGCGATGACTCATCGCTTGCCCCAAAGCCGTCCTCAGACTGAGGGACATCTGGATTAATGGAAGTGGTGATCGAATCATCATCACCACCACCACCACCCGGCGTCAGCCATTTAGCGGCGACGGGTACGAATATATGGTCGCCCTTATCCACGATCGCCTGTCAAGTCCATGGCCGACCTCAGTGAAAAGAATACGTTTACAAAAGAATGCTGGTACTCAGTGAAAGAATAATTAGTGTAGGAGGAAATAATGATATGTAAGGGAAGATGATTGGTGGGATCTACATGCCGATTGGTCAGAGTGATTGTCCTGGAATGAGAAGGGTATGGGTTTAAGCCACGCCCACCTCCTCCTCAATACGGTAGGAACATTATACAAGTCCTTCACTTGCCATTGAATGATTTTTGGTCATCAGAGAGAGAAGTTTAATAAATGCACATTATTATTATTATTATTATTATTATCATTATGATATAACTATTGTCACTATTACGACTACTTTCGCTATTACTACCCATACCCCCGCTGTTAATTGGTTAATCTGGGAAATGGGAATCGGAGAACCCGAAAACCCCGGAAATCGGGAAACTGATTAACTTTTATATTTCTGCAGATAAAGTCAATATTTTTACAGATTTGGCATCCAGATATCATGGACATCGCCACGACCTATTTTGTCTTGCAAATTTCTGAGTACTAAGGAATGTGCTTCTAGGGCGTAAATCGGGGACCTGCTTCGTAGGTTGATGTAGTGCGATGGTACATCGTGTATCGCACTACAACAACTTACGAAGCGCGGTTAAAATTTAATGGGGGACCTGACATTTGGTCTGAAATCGGATCAGTTCTATAGGCGTATACCATGTGGATGTAGCAATGCAAACTGGTGATATACCGACGGTAACAAAATAAACTAGGTACGACGACGATGTTCATGGTGATTATTTTTGAGGATAGCGATGATAATGACATAATGACAATGACGATTAGCATCATGCTGATGAGCCAAATATGAAAATTGGCAAGTGACTTGCATTTACTCCAATTTTTAAAAACTGCTAATTCTGCAAGCCCAAGCGGGCCACTTAAAATCCACCCACGATCCGCGTGTTGGACAGCACTGCCCTACGGTCTAACACTACCTGTCAAGCTTCTGCTTTGTAATAACATGTATTTTTTGGCTGATCGGAGGTTTTCATTCAACTTCTAGCCTTTCTCCCTTTGAGCACCCTAGCAAACAGCCGAAGACCCACTCTGCAGAGATTGCCAGAAGGGAATGTTACGAACCAGCACGCCCGGAATGCAGGTCTAGGCTGTTTTATTTTTTTATAAATTTCTCCCTCAGTGGGAGACCACTGGAGATAATGAGAAGCCGGAGAATACCATAGCTTCTCCCCATCATCTCAACGCCAACAACGTACTAAAACCAGGGATAGCGGATCAGGGATCATCTGATCACCAGCCTAGGCCGAGAGCCAGTAACATCGGCGTCACGCAGCCGTGGTTAATGTACGTATCAGGCATTAAGCTCACAAGTAAACGCTTTGATCTCAGCCAAAAGGCCAAGAAGCGATAACGACGTATTATTTAAAGGTCTTTTATAGCGTGTCTGGGCATATAAAAAAAGTTTTCAATGACAAATCCTACTAACGGCAATAACTATTTAATTTGGTCATTCACCGAAAAATTACTTCGAAATATGAAAGTATGTAATACAATACAATTTATAAGTAAGTCACATGTCATTATAGCATAAATAATAGAATATAAATTAACTCTGTTTCCCATCATTGTAATCAATTGGTACCATGTGTCACCATCTAACGACGTCGTTGTTAACTGTCACAATACAGGGCAACCATAACGCTATATTAAATAATAGGCCAACATCTAATTTAATCAACTTCGCCGCCTAGCAAAAGAAAGTCTGGTCAACCTTACCGGGGATACGGGTTTCGAACTCGGTTCCTCAGCTATGCGCCCCAATGTTTTATCCATTATCCAGGCAGGGAATAAGGTGTGAGCGGAATGAAGAAGATAAGGGCAACGAGGGATGGAAGGCTAGAATATGGAAGTGGAGAGGATGGTAAGGCAGGGCAGAGGTCGGTAATGGGAAGAGTTCAGGAGTAGGTTCTGCTTTGTCCTGACTTTGACCTTTGGCTGTGGGCCTGTCAGGAGATTATAGACCTACGCCATGTATACCTAAGAGCAAACGTTCCATTCAAGAAGAAATATGGGGAGGGGATATACCAATGTTAGAGGAATTTTAAAAATTATGGGAGTTTAAAAACGGGAAGAAAGGGAAACTGGATGAAGTTGCTCCAGTGACTTCGGGGATGGGATCTCTGCGGAGGCCCATGCCTCTGAACATAGCAAAAGTGGACCATTATCACTTTGCTTGGGATACGAGGAATTAGACAAGCGAATTAGAGTCAACGGGCTTGTTGCCTTCTACCATTTAATATAAGGAGCAAGTGCAGCGTAAAAGGGCGTCTAAGGATCTACTCAACATCTTATTATACGAGATCGCCGTCTCTGCCTCTGAACATAAAAGTGAACCATCACTTATCATCTGATCGATTAGGGTTATCATGTATACCGGTAATTAAGCATTTATTGTAATAGGCTAATTGTGGTTTACTGATGCATTGTCGTTTGTGGTTAAATATTGAAAGTAGTGAGCAGAGCTTGAGGAAGGATCAGTAAAATGATGGAACTGTCTCGCTGTTACGCTTGTGAAAAGTTGGTGACCTGCGCTTTGCTTTTGACTAGACACAATTGCGAGCTTACGATTACGAGAGAGAGACAGACAGACAGACAGACAGACGGACGAAGACAAAACAGACAGACAGAGAGACGGACAGACAGTCGAGGCAGACAGACGGACAGAGAGACAAGACAGACGGTCTTGATGGAATACGCGTCTGGTTATTTATCTGATCATGACTTGGTTTCCACCACCTGTTCAAAACCTTCTGCACACAAATTATAAATAATAATAGCGCTTTAGAAATTGCGAGCTTACGATTACGAGAGAGAGACATTATAATAGGAGAAAGAATTTGGGATGTGCTTTTGATATTTGTTGGTGTAAGACATGCTGGGGTCTGGTTGACAAGTGTCTATAGGTTTAATTAGACTTTCAAAATCGGCAAACACGACAAAGGGGACTCTCATCTTTCTATAATAATTTTTTTAAACTCAACATAGTTCCTGGTTCTGGAAGTTCTATCTTTTGAGCGGCGTGTTGGGAGCAGTACTCGGGTGTGTTTGCGTAGCGAATCTTTTCTACTAAAACCGATTAAGCATCTTTTACAATGGTACATCGAAGTACTGGTGTTTTCTGTTTGTACCGCCATCAATCTGTTAAAGTTCTTTATCCAACAATAATGCTTCTTTTCTCCATCAGAAATGAGTAGCAGATCTACACACTTATCGTTCTCATGCTTTGATAAATATAGCGGGAATAGACGGACATCTTTCTCGAAACCAAAGACATTAATACTAATATTATTATTTCTCTCAAACTTATTTATAACATTATCATCTGCAGCTACTGGGAATTCGATGCCAGACCAATCAAGTTCCTCAGATTGTGTTTTTAATTCTTTCGTGATTCTGTCTGAATTCTTATCAGCCGGGTTAAAGGCTCTCGTTACGCACCACTTAAAGCATTCTTCGTTTACGTTCTTCATATTGACAATACCCTTTTTACTAGCTAGACATTTCGGTAGTGGAATATAAGAACTACCCTTCAGCGGTTTATAAGCAACCGTATTGAGATCTAATTTTTTAACCGCTCTAAGTCTCCAGTTACTACCTCGCATCTGGTCATTGATTCTAAGATTTTATCCCTCGCATTATTAAATATTTCGCTCGGGTTGGTAGAGTTTAAAACAACTTCGGTCCTAGAGAAGAAAGGAAAATCTGTGGAATCTACTTGTCCGGTTGTCATATCTACACGCTCCATTGTGCAGGTAAGGACAAAATTGACCTTAGTCTGACGATTTTTTGTCAACAAGTCTACCGCCTGTGTTCCATTGGTGTTAAGAAAAGATGTGGCGTCAATTCCGCTTGCGCCTTCGACCGTGTATTGTTTCGTGAAGCCCTTGATGGCTGAGGCCGTCTCACTTATTTTGAGTGTTCTCATATCAATTTTACTGAATATAGAATTCACTTTGGCTTTTAGTGCTTCTAACTTTTCATTCACCTTTCTCTTTGGTTCTTCAGGTATGTGCCCTTCGATCCACTTTGCGAATGTATTAATCGCTGATTTAGTTTTGTCGTATACTTCTCGCGCTGTTGTGGCTGGTACGGGTTCGAGTGTTTGGATTCGAATGTCAGGAACGGGTGCATCAAGCAAACTAGCGTTGGTTGAGGCCTCGTTCGCTGTAATTTTACTAATCAAATCCGCTTTACGCAATCTCGTATAGCCTACCAAACCGCTCTGTTTAGCAATTTTTCGTACTTCAATAACATTTTTCTTCGAGTATTCCATTTTATATTGGAGTGACATGTCTTTAAGTAGAACTGTGAAAATATTTTCTGGTCTATTCATTTTATACACACAAGATTTTTTTTTCTTGAACTGCCGACTCGTCGAAAACTTTGGAAATTCCCTTGGCTTTAGACTTATATGGAGTATAGGTGGTGGTTTTAACCAAGGTTATAGGTTTCGACGAAACTGCTGACTCATCGAAAACTTTTGGAAATTCCTAGGGATTTAACCTAGAGCTTAGGTTTGTGCATGAATTGTGACGGATTTGCAATATTGTGGTAACCTATAGGTCGGTGTTTGAACCATGGACCTAGGTTTGTGCATATTTTAGACATTTTGTAACCTAGGGTGGGTCAAAAATGAAATGGTAACCTATAGGTTAGCGTTTGACCTAGAGCTTAGGTTTGTGCATATTTTGGGCCAGACTGCTACACCTTCAACTACTCTTACGTGCCCACATAAATCCAGAATACAATTTTATTTTATAATAATGTCGGTCTCTAGGCTTCTGCATCTGTATCCCGCAACTCTTTTCAATTGTATGTCAACATAATATTATATATATATATATATATATAGACGTTGTTAATTACAATAAACAGGTGTCTTTGGATCTGTTGATGATTTGAGTTATTTTATCACTCTATACCGTTGTTTGGCTGATTCTTGGTTGGCAATTGGTTGGTTTTTATGTGTCTGTTTGTGCTTATAATCTCTTTCTAAGAACAGTCAAAAGCCGTTATGATAACTTAAAATTAACAAAACTGATGCACACTTGTACAAGCCACCACTAAAAGATGTTCTTCGATCAATATATAAGGTCGAAATTTAGTTGTTTGATAAATTTCCGTCGACTCAACATCATGTTGAGTCGACGGAACACACACACACACACACACACACACACACACACACACACACACACACACACACACACACACACACATATACGCTTAATGAGAAACAAACTGACAAGCCGCAGTAAGTTACAAAAGGTCAATGTTCGTAGTTCGCGACCAGATCGGCAGGTTGCGTCATTCATAAGGTATATAATTGTGCTTGAACTACAGGTCCGAGCTGCAGGCAAAGGATATACGTTAAAGGCATAACACCGGGGTCGAAAACCAAACCGCCCATCTAATCAATATGCATTTGCTTACTTCCAATAGCTTTTCAAGGCCTGAGGAACCTCAGTCTCACGTATGGTAATAGCAGCCGGCTAATTGAAATGGCAACAATTGGTTCGGTCTTTATGTCGTGCACTAAGATATAAGTATATTCAGAGCTCATTAGCATTTTGCATCAAACAGTATACATTCATTCGTGCAGGGTATAGACAGCTAGCTGTAAATGAAATCAACAGTCTAGGGCAGACTCTAGGTAACACTGACAACAATAGCTTCGATTGCTTGGGGATAACTTCTTGATAGACTGCGCCTCGGCTTGTGATCCACGTTATCTGCCATTGATGCCAGTAGGCTTTTGGGTCTCTGGTTCCAACACAACTAAGCCATATTCTATCACGTGCCAGATACTAGCGTATCTTGAAAGTGCTCAGTTGGTTTATTCTAGATTTCATCTTGATTGCGTTAGAAGCTGTTTCTAACAAGATTGTGCAAATTTATAAATTGAACATTAGTATATGGATTTATTTGTAGGATATAATTGTTATAAGTAGGCCGGTATGTTAGTAAATACTTGCAAGGACAAGACAATAACATGACAGCTAATATGATAGACAGTATTTGAACATCACCTGTTGGTACCAATAACGGAACAATGAGGAAAAGGGGAACGGAGAATTCCTCACAGGACAATTACCCCCAGACTAGGACAAAAAGCATATATGCATATATATATATATACATATATATATATATATGCATACAATACGTGAATGCATGCATGCATTCACGTGATGTATACATGCATACATACATGCATACTTGCAAACATACATACACACATGCATACATACATGCATACATACATACATTCATGCATACATACATACATACATTCATGCATACATACATATATATATGCATACATACCTACATGCATACATGCAAGGTGGTATATTACATATATACATATATATATATATAATATATATATATATATATATGTCTCTGTCTTGGAATTCAAGATTATGTGCCCTGTTCTCTACACCTTTCTGTTGTTATGTCCAATCTAATGCCACGTGCATCATACTCTGCCGTCTCCCGGCCTCTTTGACCCTATTCAGATGGACTGACCTACGTGCTATGTGACCCGTATGTTATGTGCGTGCGTGCGTCTGTGTCTGTCTGTGTATATGTTACTTGAGACCCATATTATAACTGAAATGCAAATGAACTACGTCTTCACCTCGGATAGTGCGTCCAATGAAAGAGAGGCACAAAGCTAATAATTCATTGTTCCATAACTGACCACTCCATCGACGGCCACAGTCCCAGCTGCTAGACCTCTATAGAGGGTTCGATATGATTGGCATGCGTACTCATTAAATGGGCGGTCCTGGTTTAACGTTAAACTCCAAGGTGGAGTTGCCCCTTTAATGTCATTGGACATCGCAGTACTAAGAAAATTTCGTTAAGGATACCGTAGTATTTCCTGTTTTGTCGAACTTACGACACCTCTGTTAATACTGGACAATAGGGCATAACTGGGTAGACAATTTCCACCGAGTACCGAATCCGAGTATTTGGATGCACTATTTGCTGGATCCGAGTACGAACTGAATAGTAGCGGCAAATCTAGCCAGCGACTCGAGAAGCTAGTACAATCCGTATTCCGTAGACAAAACGTAGTTAACCTGCCACGTGCACTACTACGGAGATCTATCTATAGTCAATGCAGAGTCTATAGCAATCTCCTTCATATAGCGTATCATCGCACTCTAGGCTATAACAATATATATATTATTTAATAACTATTTTGTGAAAAACATGTAAAACCTTGTTATGAAATTTGAAATAGGCTTATGAAGTTACGACGTCTTTGCTCTCTAATGTTTACCGGAAAGTGGATGGAGCCAATTCAAGCGGGAAATTACTGATTTTTGGGGAATGCAACCAAAAGAAATTAAAATATATTAATTAACATCATTATTTTAAAGAAAATTCAAAGGAATGTTACATTCTTGTTTAACTAATCAATAACTTACAAGTAAGTCCGTTAGTCCTAAACTTATTTGATAAAAAATTTTTTTTGAAATAAAACTTCATCAAAAAAAGTTATTTTTAGATATTTGCGGGGGTAATATTTGCCGAGGCGAATACTCCCAAATAGTCCAATATTCGGCCGAGGCGATTTCTGGTTATGCCCTACTGGACAATAAACTATTAGGTGTTCAAGATCATCGTTATACTGATGTCATTAACTCCGCAACAGCTTGCACTGATGCACTGAAATTACTGCTAAAACTACAACTACTTCCCATACTTCCACTAGCCCACTACCTCCCCCTACTCCTCCTACTACTAATGCTACTACTTCCACAACTTTCCCACTACTTCCACTCCACATGCTACTGTATACTTCCATTACTACTACTGCTACTTCCACAACCACTACTACAACTAATAATATTATTAAATATTATTAAAAATAACAAAATAATATGAAAAACAAAAATACAAAAATATCATCATCGATATCATCGTCGTCGTCATCGTCATCATCATTAACAAAATAATAATAATTCCAGACAAATTGCACAATAACTAGCAAAAAATAATAATGATAAAAATAATAATAATAGTAATAATACTGAGATATAGCCCTAACCCTGAACGAGATGAGTCAGTCTTCTCCCTCGCTGTCTGGTCTTCCCCACCAATGATGTACAACCATTGAAGAAAAACAGGCATGTCTACAGGCATCAAGTATCAAGTACTTCACTCTCTCAGTCTCGGCACCAGACGATGGAGTGGGTGGGTAGGGGTGGCAAGGCATCTGAGGGGGTGGGTAGGGGATTGCAAGGCCTCTGAGAGGGGTGGAGTGGCCACTGGCCAGTCCCCTTCAGCGTCTCATCTTCCCCTCCGCCAGCTCAGGTCATTGTGTTCCTTTTATTTCCAAGTTGACAAATGGCCACTGAGTGGAGTAGATATCTTGAAAGATCTATCCACACTCCATGGTGGAGATTCGAACCCCATTCACATTCCTGTACACTAACCAATGGACGACTATGTTGCTCATATGAAGAGATGACGTTTCTTTTTAGATATCTTAGATATACGGTTATTAAGATATCTCAGGCAGATTAAAACACTCGATAAACGGATATGGATCGTACATAAAGAACGTCCGCAAAGCAAGGAGGTAGAGATTACCCAAGTGCTGGCAACAGACAAAGATCACGCCTTTTAAATGAGGACGTCCACATCGGAACAGCATCTGTGGCACCTCTAGACACCAACTTCAGACAAAACAGCAGTTTTTACTAATCGGGATACATAGCTGGAATCAATTTGCTGGATGCGAAAGGGTATCATTACCCAACCCGGCATAAGCAGTACGATTTCAAAATCGTTGTCTATTCTACGAAAAGGCAGAGGTCACCGAACTCTACTAAGTTGGCAAGAGGAGAGAAAGTAACACCAAATGCAGACGACTGCTTCTGATGTTGATACAAACAGTTTTGTCTGTGCTTTGAAGTTGTCAATCACCTCACGACGGTGATGATGATGATGATGATGACGACGACGATTACAACACACAGAAGACTATTTTTACCAGGACGGTTACCATTATGGTCAATATTTAGTCATAAGTGATTATGAATTAGAAACACAAGATACAAGCATATGTAACATGCATGAAGGTTTATCAACCATAACCATAACCAAGTGTTTTATTGGTCCGTAAAGTAAATCAACATAGTAGTAATTGCATCACATACAAAAAAACGAAGTGCAGTACAGTAAAACATATAGATTTAATACACCTTTTAAGAAATTTAATTCACCTTTTAAGTAGCAGAAAAACGATGCATAGATGGCAGTGTTGGGCCTACAACAATTGCCTACGAGATAGGCTAAGATAATTAATCAGCTTCTTAGTGAGGGGCAAAGTAGTGTAAAGAAGACAAACATGTATTCCGATAGCATAGTTCTGTAGGTGAACGAAGATTTTGAAGATAATAGAGCATAAAGAAAATGGCATGCATAATCCATTATTATCTTACAGTCTCACCCCAATAAAGACGAGAGATATCTGAAATTATTATCCCATTCACCCAGAAAGATATCCGACATTGTTACCCAACTAAAACAGATCGATATCCGACATTCCAACCTCATTAAGATAGATCAATATCAGACATTTTTATTCCATTCATGCAGAAAGATATCTGACATTCTTACCCCATGAATATCAGTATTAGTACAAGTCTCCCATTCGTTAAAATCCCATTCTGCCCATGGTGGAATAAACCCATCCGCTTCAGGGCTAAGAGGCATCTGCAAATCCATTTTGAACTGGATGGTAGTCAAACACTGGATTTGGTAAACTTTCGATGACACAAAATCGAACAGACAATGAATTTCGTTAACCACCGCAAGATCATTTCCACTGTGTCACACGACTAGCAGTTAAGAACGATCCTGTCACGCTTTTGTTCCTACGACTGTCACATTCTCAGTATTTAGAAGCTTTTTGAAGGTACTACCAACAAGGTTCGTTTCAAACAAATTGATTGGTGTACTAAATTCCAAATTGCTTTTCAGTGCAGCTCCAGTGCGGCGTTTCTAAACAATAGAAAGTTCAAGAAATGATCGCACGACTTTTATTCAACACTGTGTGAGAGATTGCATTATGTATCGACGTATTATTGTCGTCCAAACAACGAAAATCAACCGACAATTGGACTATGTCAATTTTTCGTCGATAAAACGAATCAACACCAGACGACGGAGCGCGACCCGAAACCAGATCAGCAACTAAGTTTCAAGGCAGAGCCGAGAAAATCTGTCAAGTCAATCTTCGCGAATCAGATAATAATTATCGCGTCCTTGGCCCGCGTTCCCGCAGCCCCAAGCGGAGCCCCGAATTTCGCTACCCGCTGACGATGCGAAATTTAATATCGCCGGGGGAGACGCCACCGCCGCAATAGCCGTGAGCTTCAGTCGAACCACGATTGCCCTGAACGCAGGAACGACATCGTAATAACAACCTGAGAAGAGTTGCCTTTCTCCATCAGCACCCATCCTCACCTGGCGGGACAGATTAGCCGACGATAGGCGGCGCAGGGAAATCGCGGTGGTGTGGGAGAAATCGGGCGAACGGCTAGACCACGAAAATATCCCGGCTTGGCGATGCTCGGCTGGAGAAGCGGAATGACGACACTAATGCCTTCCCCTCCATCGCGCTCCCCTCTCTCACTCTCTCTTCGGCAGATGATTATCTGGACGCCAGAGGGCGGATGGATCATGTCGATCGAGTGAGAGAGAGATCAGATGCAAGGCCCGCACACGGAATATCAACCATATCTACAGCCTATCAATACTTTCCTCCTGCTCTGCTACGAGTCTACGACCCCCAACCAAAACAGAACTGAACCAGCAGCTCATCAGAAATACATGCATTCGTGCATGCATACATACACACACATACAGAAACAATACATACATACATACATCATACAATACATGCATTCATCGTACAATTCATGCGTCCGCAGATACATACATACATTCTTACTGTGCATACATACCTGCGTGCATTCAAACATACGTACATATATACAAACACACACATACATACACATGTATACATACACATACATATTTGCACACACATATTTTCACATACAATACTATAGATATATACACACACATTCATACATACATTATGCACATATACAAAGTTACTAGCATCAATCAATCTATGTGAGCTTAATAATAACATACTTGCATGCATATGCACAATCACACATGCTCTATAAATGCAGAAAATAAGTGCATATTTTCACATAAATTATCTATTATTGAATTAACCTCCTCCAGAAATCCCATCTTACACCATCAGCAAATAAAAGGTGCACCGCACGCGCTCAGATGCACCCATCGCGTAAACAACAATCACTGTTTATTACAATGTCTCTATTATAATGATTGTTAGAATCGGTGGAATCAATGCGTACATTGTGTTTATTCGAGATGGAGTGTGGGACGGATACAGATGGAAGCAGAACTAACCTGACGAACGAATCCGGTGGAACAATCGGAAAGACTGCCATAGGAATGTTGCGATTCACTTCTCTGCATGCGAAGGTAACAATAAAACCAGAAAAACATTAGACAGAATCGTCTATAATAATATTAACCTCTTAAAATCCATTCTATCTGTGTCATACCATGTAAATGTCTGCCTGTGTGTCTGTGTGCATGTGTGTTTGTATACGTATCTTTCTGTTTGTGTGTGTGTGGAGGATGTGGGTGTGAGTCTGTCCGTGAGTGCATTATTTATTTTATTAAGTTATTCACTCACATCTCTGAGTATATCTGGATGGGACTGTCCGTCCGTCCGTCCGTCCGTCCGTCCGTCCGTCCGTCTGTCGGTCTGTATCATAAAACCTAAGAATATTCAGCCTTTCGTCTTTCATCAGCTCAAACCTTAGAATAATGAGTATCACTTAGATCATGGAAAATATTTTGACAAAAGCTTGGCTATAGCAGTAGTATGCCTCAAATTAGTAAGCACTCTCTAATCTATGAAAGCAGATCGTATGGACTGAAATGGATATACGACTGAGACTATTTTGTAGGCTGTCTCTACTGTCTGTCTCTACTGACAGTCTCTATTGACTGGCTCTACTGTCTGTCTCTACTGACTGTCTCTATTGACTGGCTCTACTGGCTGCTTCTTGTTGATCTGATCCGGGCGTGACATCGAAATATTCTTCTTGACATTTGACCTTCTAATTCCCGTCGTTGACCTTCGAAACAAGCGTTCTCCGACCATCTTGATTCCCAAACTCCCAGAATCCACTCTGACAATGAGCTGAATGAAGATCATCATTTGAACAGTGAGTAAGCTATTAGCCCTTCTGTTTCCCAAAGACAAATGTCGGAGATTCACATTAGATTACATTACATTTACATGACCATACAGACAACAGCAGCAGCAGCAGTTGCAGTATTAGTGGAGGTAGTGGAAGTGGAAGTAGTAGTAGTAGTAGTAGCAGCAGCAGCAGCAGCAGCAGCAGTAGTAGTGAAAGCAGCAGCAGTAGTAGTAATAATAGCAGTGATAGACTACCGTGTGGACACGGCTGCCGCGCCGATTAACACCATCGTCGGCGGAAGAGTACGTTGACCCGGCGACCCGTGACCCGCTTCCGTTCAGCCCCTGAACCATGACCAGCTCTGGATAGTCGTGGCTGCGGTGATGCGTGGCGGACATGACCCGCACCGCGGCCGAGGGGACTCCGAGGGACAGGCAGAGGGGGAGGTCCTCTACCGATCCGCTCAGCACCTCGCAGCGACGGGGAGGGCCAGCATGATACGCCTCCCTCCCTTTCGGTATCCGATCCCTCTAGCAGGCGGCGGTGGTGGAGTCGAAGCCTGCAGCATTATTTTCCTACGGAAAAACAGAAGCGTAGGTTGGGACGGATCGTCTTACGGCCAGCAGTCGCTCCCTCTCTTGCCGGCCTTGATGTATTATTGCTGCTCCCTCCGGCGGCTGTTCACCTGGCTGCACTGCTCGGCCCAGCCGCGTCAGAATATTCCTCGCTTCGAAAATCCGCCGAATCGTGAAGGTTGCTATTACATATCCACATCACCGTGCGAACACCCTCCCTCCTTTGTACTGCTCCTCATGCATCTTTCTGATACTCTTCAGCTTCTAAAACCACACCCCCCTCCTCACTGCCCTCCTCGCACGATTCACGCATCGGGACGTCTTTCCAGTAGTATAAGAACAGGAAACGCAGCAATGCGCGCGTAGAAAGCGGCTTTACATGTATGTGAAGCTCAGAATGCGTATCGTTAATAGACACAGCGTGGCATTGTCTTATAAATTTAAAAATCATAAACTTTTAATTTCGTCATCATGATGAACAGCACATAATTATCATCATCGTCTTCATCGTCATTATCACGATTTATGGTCCGTAAGATCAATACAGGCTGTAAACTTTTCCCAAAAAACAACTCAATGGCTTCTACTCCTCCGCTTATTTCTACGGGGTCGACACCCGTTCCTCCCCATCGTTTTCGTGGGGTGCTAAGCGGATAGGTGGAGAATCTCCCTCCCTCTAGCAACATTTAATCGCATGATGAGACTGAAACGACAGAACTGAACTAATTAGTTAGCAAATGGCATTAAAGTAACGTAATTCAATTCGATAACATATAATTGCAATCTTAATAAAATATTAATAAAAAATAATGAAGTAAAAGATTTTATGGTCATAATTATTTCAGAGCCTCTTTTGATCGCTGAAATACATGACTACTTCCAGACATTCGTCTGCTTCGTTTTCTTACGCAAACCCTATATTGGTTCAAAGAGTGTGACTGGTATCTGCTACAGAGGGATGTCCAACGAAGGTAACCAGCAAAGTAATAACTGGTTTCTGTACAAAGGTACATTTACCAAGTCAGTGATCTTAATCAATCATAATCTTCAAGCTTATAAAGCAGCACTAGAAAGCCAAGCGTAAAGCAGCAGCTTATTCACGAGCACCATTCTCTATCAAGGCTTTTTTTCCTTGATTCTTCAACTTGAACTTGCTTGAACCGAGCGCCGACTGCTGTCTTGGTCACGATCATAATAACGGTGATACAGAATTTAATTTAATCAGGTTATTTAATCTAAGAAAACAGTAAAATAAGCAAAAGCAGTCTAAAATCTTGGACTAAGATTTTAGACTGCTTTTGCTGGTTTTACTGTCTTTCCTCATCCTATCGGACTCTACGCGCTTATGGCAAGTTGAAACTTTAGACTTGAATGCATTACTCCATTTACCGCTCTGACCTCTCCCGTTCAATTGCTAGTATTTGTACGTCCACATCTCGGCCACTAATGTTGAGCATCTGGCGCGTGGCTCGTACGGGAGACCGTAACGTAGGGCTGTGATGAACTAGAGACAG
This sequence comes from Bimastos eiseni, assembly GCA_959347315.1. Lineage (NCBI taxonomy): Eukaryota > Metazoa > Annelida > Clitellata > Crassiclitellata > Lumbricidae > Bimastos > Bimastos eiseni. The sequence continues at coordinate 38,125,289 of OY365811.1, read as the reverse complement.
TAAAAGGTAGATGGGATTGCGGAACGATGCCACACGCCACATTTATTATAGCGCTATAAGTCCGACGGCTATAATTAAACAGTGCACGTTCCAGTGATAGCTCAGACTTCATCAATAAAGCCTACGCGCAAGTTAAAACGCCTCTACAGTTGCAGTTAAGTTTGTACAATTCATCCATCCATATTGTGATATACGATACTACTGAAATTGTTCTAATATTAATCGGCTATTTAAGAATACTAATGATTGCTATTTAGTGGTGCCAGCAACATGCATTTCCGTACTCAATCCGAACTTGCTAATATTGTAAATTGGTCCAAAGTTTACGACCTACGTTAATATTAGTTAGCCTGTGAAATCATCCTAACCCATCCCATAACTAGTGTTGTCAGAAATGTGGGTGGACATAAAATGCCAAAAAAGATGACAACATTGAATGTTTCACTCCGCAGTGATGCCCTTCTAAGTAATCAATACAATATTCGTTTAATTCGTAACATAAAGCTGACACAACCCCACAATTCAATTTTATACGTTGACGTCTCTGCATCATTGCGTGCCATGGTTGCTCGTGTGCTCAATGCCACTGGTTACGCATGCATGGTCTAATCTACAATACGTAGGCTACGTATAATTTCTTCTGTGGTAGCGTGTATGCGAGCGAGAAGTTCAGAACGGCTAAATTCTATGATAAAAAGCTTATAATTCAGAGCCTTTGCCCGATCACTAACTTAACTTTTAAAGAGATGCTTCAAAACTGTCCACCACAATTTCCCCCCTATGCAAATCATGCCCAACTGGTTTAGATAATCACACATTGAAGATAGAATTAACGAAATCATTTTCTATCCAGATTACAATAGATCTTTGAACCCAGGGTCGGCCTTATATAATTATGCCGTGTCAACCAAAAATCCTCAATGCAAAACAAGATTCTAACCATAATTTGCTGCCACTGGTAAAAGCATAAACCATGTCTCAGTGGCATGTACAATTTTGGGGCAATGATTTAATTTCAAAATGAAAGTCTACAAAAATGTAACTACATTTCAATTGTTGAAAATATGAATTAATCTCTTACTTATACTATACAAAGCTTCAGTCAATAACAGATCTAAAAAATTTGTGACATAAAGTATATTTTAATTACAATTTTAATTAATGACATAACATTTATTTTCCAATACATAAGTAAAACGAAGCATAAATGGAATGTTTGTTGCTTATTTCATTAGTATAACTCTTCTTTGAAGACAAGTTTAGGACAGTTTGAAGTTGTGAAAATATATATAGTAGGCATAGTTTGTTCGTACCTGTCGTGCGTTTGCAGACATCTGATTAAAGAATATACTTGCTTACATTTCATCAACTGCTTTGTAGAAAAGAACAAACTAGTTTTAATTTCTTGGTATCAACGTTAAATGTAACTATCCTGCATCAGTCAATGACACCGAAGGACTTGCTCAAGGTCCCTACACAGTTACCATCTCAGAGACCCGAACCCGTACCCCCCGCATTACCAGGCGAGCACTATGACTAATCTGTCACACAAGGGCTGCATTGGCAGACTGTGCAGGCCAAAGCATTCTTGCTGTGCAGCACAAATCTCTGAAAATCTCCAATCATTGTGAGATTTTCAGATGCCAACCTATGATCTGCAAGTCATTCTGGTCAAAGTCAGAGTTCCTATCTAATCCTGTTAAGTAAATGCACAAGAAAATGTAGCAAGAAACATGGGGTGTATTCGAACAGAACATTTCCACCTTTCATCTGCACTCTTCTGAGCTGGCAGAATTGGCTCTGCTTAACAAAAACAATTGACAATAGTTACTGGCAGTAGGCCTACTTTCACACTGATACAAACTCATTTTCAGAGATTTTAACAAGTCTCGGGCTAGCACGGTCTGTTCACAGGCACCCATTGAAAAGGGCAAGCAAGTGAAAGATCAAACCTGATCAATTCATTTTAAAATAAAAACAGTTCGACGCCATATGTGACCCATCTACACAAAACCAGCCGTAAGTGGGTCTTGACTTACGACTGATTTTGTGCAGATGGGTCACATATATGGTTGCTATAGAAAAACATGCCCATTAACAGTACTGTTAACTAAATTCAAGTGTGTGTACACTAGCATCTGAAAACCTCTACAGCCAACAACTCTATACTAAATGCATGCAGTCAGTCTACTGGTGGGATGAGTGAATTGAGTCCATCATGAGTCTATGTCAATCCCATACTTCATGTGTATGCGGCTTGTGTCTACCTAAAAACCAGACAGCTGGCTATGCTACCTAAAGACTGCTCAGTTGCTGCTGTATATTCTGAAGCTTCTAGAGAATTCCATTTCCAAGCTAATGCTTAGCAATTTTTTGGGATTTGCTGTTGTTACCATTGGTGGAAGCTCGTTTTCGAGACAGTCTAGTTGGAGAGCTTATCTCCAGTTTAGTCATGCATGGGTGGTTGTTGTGAGATTGTGGAACATATGGAGCGGTTACAGGCACCAAGGTCACTGAAGGCAGCATACACACGGACTGGAAGAGAAGATGCCGGCAAGTCGGAGAAATGCTGTCGCACGAAATTGACGAGGACCGACAACGTGTAGACTTTGACGATGACGGTGTTGAAGGAGAACTATTTGATGCCTTTGTGGGCGAGCGAGGTTCAATCTCTGATGGCAAAGGTGGAGAAGTTGAAGAAAGAGTTTTAGTCTTTAAAGGCAAGGCATCAGAAAGGAGAGTTTCGTTCACTGCTGATGACAAAACTGGTGGCAGAATTTCAATAGCCGAAGATGTTAGAGTTTCAGCCAATGAAAATGAAGAAGCCAGTGGAACAGTCGATGAAGATGAAGAAACTAATGGCAGAATTTCCACCACAGATGGCGAAGAAACTGCTTGTACCGTCTCACACACTGAAGCTGCAGACGCAGGCCGAACAATGTTCGTCCTCAACGGGGAAGATGGTAGGATGATTTCTGTTTCCTCCAATGAAGAAGAAGGCAAGCATATTTCAACCTCTGAAGCTGAAGAAGGCAGATCAATGTCATCGCTAAGACCAAAAGAAGACAGAAGAGATGGGAGAGTTTCAACATTTGAAGGCAACGTAGTAGAAGCATCAACATTGGACAACGATAAAGAACTTGAAGGAATGTTAAAAGCTGCGGGAGGATCACTGAATGCAGTCTCAGCATCCGGATGGAATGACAAAGAGAGAGGAATGTCACACTTTGGAGATGGAACAGAAGTTGGTGGATGGTACGAGGGAAACTCCGATGATGAAGCTGTAAGGCAAACAGCCTTCAAAGGAAAACAAGATCCTAGGGGGTCCTTGATGGTCAATAAGCTGGAAACTGACAATGGAGAAGATGGAGAATTATCGGCTGCTGTTGCCGGGGCGAGGGATTCATCTTCTTGTGACGAGGTTGCTGAAGCCATAGTTTCAGATACAGATGCCTCTGAAGTTGACTGGTTTGGAGCAGATGCAACATGAACTTTTGTAGTCATGCGAACAATTTCCGGAGTAGTGCTGGAATAAACGAACAAGGCTTCTTGTCGCTTAGCTGAAGACTGGAGTTCTGCCTAAAAAGCACAACGACAGGATACAAATATCAGTCTGTGTCTATCTTCAAGTTGTATCAATAGGATAACTGATTAGAACAACAGCAAATTCACTGAGTTCAATAACGAGATGCCAATTAATAAATACTTCACTTAAAATATTTGGTGTGGTTGATACTGAAGATAAACCAATAAGGCAACAAACTTGTTTACATCCCACTACAGCAACTCTTGCAAGAAGTTTGGTCTCGAAGCTTTTGTGGTCTCAGAAACAACGGCAATCCAAAACACATGAAACCCTTCTAATTTCCAACTTTTCTAGGTACTCTGTATAACCCAGAGAGGATTGCAGGCCGAGTAAGCCTGGTACTCCTTGTGCCAACTGAGTTTGCACTTAATTTTACTCTTGGGACCTGTGAAGCTTCAAGTATCGAACAGAAAACGAATTGGACGGCAGTATTCGATTCTAAACTGACATCATAATTGAAAAGATTTTGAATCAAGACACGCTTTACTGTAAACTAATTGTTTTACCTATTCAATGCATGTGGATAGGTTGTTGAACTTCTGCATGCACTGCAGCACTCAGCAACATTAAGTCGTTAGCTGCTGTGACAGCCACAATGAAACACCCAAAAACCCAACGAGCTGATATCTATCTAGCAGTGCAATTCAGATTGTATGAAACTGTATGAAAAGTTTGAAGAAGAATAAACTGTTGTCAAGAGATGTGTGTTAAATCACAAACTTTCATCTTAGAGAGAACTAGTTCAGTTGAAAGACAAATAATAACAGACCTAAGCTATAATTCTTATAACTTCAGATAAATGCATAAACCCTGATTTGGGCAAAACATATAAGATTTGTTGTGCTGACATTGTATAAACACCAAACACTTTGTGAATTAGTAAACATGTGCTCTAGGCACTAAAGTGCATGACTAAATTTAATGAACTTGGAACCAGAACTAAGCAGTAGGCCCATAACTGTTTTAATGCTTTTAAAATTATTTGTGCTATTTTAATTCTGTTAATAATTTAAATATTAGCTTTCTTGATTTTAAACTGCAGAAAAGTAATTAAACCTAAATCGACATGTAGTTATAGATAAGTGTGGCTCTCCTGTGCTATCAAGTATGCTGTACATAAACATCAAACTGCTAATCTTCACCCCGATTCAATTTGAGATTTTATCCAACTGATAATTTGTGATTCATTAGTCTCTATTCTACTCCTCCTTGCCAAAACAAAAACAGTTTTGGCAACATATTGGATTTGAAATTATAAATTTATAAATCCATCCACAACCTAATGAGTAGTCAAAGCCACAACCATCATCATGTTTACCTCTTTTGATCGTCGCTTTCTGCCAGATCGAACAGTACTAGTCGTTTTAATCAGATTTTTCCCAGTGTTCAAAGGTTTGGAAGGGGAAGGAGCATATCCTCTGTACTTGCCACTCCTTAATTTCTCATGATCAGCTGCAATTCTTTTGCGCTCTTCAGCCACCATTGACCTTGCATTTGCCAATTGCTCATGCCTCAGAGCATTCTTTGCATCTTCAATGTCGTAGGCTTGATGCAAGTCTTTTAACCGGGTCTCACGAGTGAGCAGCTCTGCCTCTGTCAAGTTCATGGTCTCAGCACGACTATTCAGCTCTTTCTGCAGAGCAGCCACTTTGTCTAGCTCCACTTTAACATTTGACTTCAAGTGTTCTTTTTTGGTCATAACAGCCATTTTGGCAAATGACTCGCCAGCAGAAATGTACGATACAAAGTTCTCAAAACTCTGGTCCATTATCAGTCGGATTTCAACAAGAAGTTCAGAAATTCGTTTTTGTGTGGCTTGCTTTGTGTTCAGTAGAGCCACTTCCTGTGGATCGTCCACATCTGAAACCTGTTTTGATTCTGGATCATCGGTGGAAAGTTCTTTCAGCAGAAGAACATCGTACGACGACTGACTCTCCTCGTCCCAATCAACTGCGGCCGAGTTTGGACATCCCCTCGGCAATCTCTGCGACTGATTGTTCTGAGGTTTGCTCAACAATTCATTGGCTGCCACAGTTTGACCATGAACATTCTTGCAGGGCCTTACCACAGCATTTTCCTGTTGCTTATTTTGTACAACAGGATCGTCAAGCTTATTCAAATCTTCAATAGATGGCTTCACAGGAACCAAATTCTTCTGTTCTGTCTCTTTTCTTTGCTGGTCTTCCACAAGGCTTTCGACACCTTCATCCGTTTTCAACACATCTTGATTCCGCAACTTCAATCCACCCTCGCCCTGCTTCAACAACTTCTCGGTCACTACCTCGTTTTCCCCCGTCTGTTGCAAAATATTTTCACTAACTTTCACAATGGCTTTGTTGTCTGCACTCTTGGCTACAATCTTCCGTGGTCTACCTACAGGGCGCTTTTGAACAATGCTCGGCTGAACAGTGCTTTCAAGGATCCCATTCTGTACATTGTTGACCTCTGGCGACTGGACAGATTCTAACTTTTGAAACTTCTTTAAGTTTTTCTTCTCTGCAGCAGCTTTTAAAATAATTTCTGATTTTGCTTCTCTGTTGAAACTTTGAACAGAATTTCTTTGCCGACCGTGTTCATGGTTTGTAGCATCAACTGTAAACTTTCCTGTCGACAGTCTTCGCAAAATGGTGCTTTGATTGTTTTCACTGCCGTCATCTATTTGAAGACTTTGGATTCTGTGCGGAACTGCATCATTATCATTCTTTGCCTGAGATCGTGTAATTCTAGGCAATATTTCATTTTCTAAATCGGAAAGATGTATTTCTGACCGAATCAGATCAGACTTTACCTCTTCAGCCAGGTTTTTGTCGCAGCAACCACCATCTTTCTTTGCACTTAGGAGACGAAAGTCTTCCACTCTTACCTCCATCCTCCTCGTCTTTTCAACCGGACTGCAATCCGCGTACGAAGACGAACCCACATTGAAAGTCATTTGAGGCAAATCATGTGAATGCTCTGAGGAACAGTCAGGTTTTACCATATATATTGTACCTGCACCAAAAGTTCTCAATTCTGAATAGATTCCTTGACTTTCTGTCGTTAGCAGGCCTTTCTTGTCTTCAGTCTCCAATCTCTCATGCATGCCATTCAAATGACTTATTTCCCCTTTACTACTTGAGCACCCAAAAGTCTCTTTCTGCCTATCACTCTGTGATAATTCCTCGTTAACCTTGGCCACATCGACTGGTACGACTTTCTCGCCGTCTACCTCAAAGTAGCACTCAACAACCTTATACTCTGTGCTGCAATCTTCTCCATTTTTGTCGAGAATTTTCAACGGCAGGCTACTGGTTCCAGCGTTTTTCTCAAATCCAAGGACATGAGGACGTCCTTCGCCAGAGATCTGCAGTCCACTGATTTGATCCGTAGCATTCATGATGACAAATGCAAAATCCCGAGAAGGATCCATTTAGCTCAACCGTCCTATAGAAATAAAATAGCTGACAGTATCAAAACCTGGAGACTTTCGGTTCAGTTTGATTTTATTTTTATAAACACTTGATAAAATGAGCCAGACAGTTCCTGATAAAACCTGCTAACAAAACGGTTCAGACTAATGTTTTAAATATTAATGAGACAAGGGAAAGCTGGTGTTTGCATGAACCGAACAGAATTACCTCAGACTTGCCTGGGTTTATGGCCAAAGCAACGAAGAACCATCCATACATGGATGAGACACACTCTTTCAGTTTTAGTTTACCAGACTGATCAGTGTGTGACAGAGCAATTTTTATGAAGCCGAGTATCATCCACGTACTGTTGTAATTGGGTTCCAAAGTGCTTAGTTATATGAATGATTGTGGTAATAAAAACTGTAACAAATAAATGGTCGAGGACAGATTTCTGTGGCACTACTGCAGCGGAGTGTGCGTTCAGACCTAGTGGTACCGATGCACCCCGGTTGAACCTAACCAACCCTCACAATGTATATTAACAATTTTAAGGTGCCTTTGACAGTGCGCATGGGTCAAAGGTTGTGCATGCGCAGAGGTCTTTTCCTGCTAAATTTTAGATGGGTTCGGCTGTAGAAGTAAAATTTTCGTGTTTATAACAGCCGAACTTTTTTAACAAATGGACAATATGCATACTTTAAACAATGATAGCATAGTTAATTTAAATATGGATCTAGTTTCCTAGATAACGGTGGGTTTGAGTCATGATTCTGTCATGCCATTATAGAACGACCCAGTTCGGGTGTTGGCAAACCGCGAACTGGTAAAACGCGAACCAAAAATGGGAACGGACCAGGTTAAGGCATCGTGACGGTCGGTTAGGGTCAGGGTGGGCATCGTGATGGTCGGTTAGGGTTAGGATTAGTGTAGTTGATAGATAGGGTCCAGGGTCATGGCTAGTATCGTTTATAGATAATTGCCGAAAACCTTTGAATGCGTGAATAAAAATATAAATGGCAACCATAGGCGCGAACCGGTCACGTGACTTTTGGCAGCCAATCGAAAACAAGTTGGCAAACGGTTCGCATTTCATCAGTTCGCGGGTCGCATTTTACCCACACCCACCCGGTTCAGGCATTTCCGCCGATTGCAGCATTAGCGTTATGGTGTAGAATTAAATCAATCCGAATCTAAAACATGTTCCATAAAATACCTGGAGGCCCCTTAATACAACAATATAATAATGCTGGAAATATTATTTTGAATAATATTAATAACAAATGTTTTTATTTAGGCGGTTGATTGATACGTCTAACGTCTTTGCTGTAGATTAGTCGGCAAGAACTTAAAGAAGATGAACACTATGGCGGAATTAATGGACATTATTGCCGCAGCTTAGAGCCTTAGACTTCATATAATGAAAGGTTGAAGAAAAGCCAATCAGGTTTCCGCTCGTAATTAATGACTTAGCAGCTGTTTCACTGACTAGAATGCGCTTTCTTTGTTCTACGGAGCGCCAGGGCCATCAAAGTCACCATGAGGTGGCATGCGCATGATGGGCTCCCAACCGAAGGCCTGTAGCTACGCAGTAGTCTAAGCCAGCGGTTCTCAACCTTTTTGACATGGGGACCCACTTTGCAGTATCTAGATCCTAACGAGACCCACCATTCCAAAATCTGGGAGCATGTATGTATGTATGTAGGCCCATATTAGGCAATTTACATGGCGCCTTTTAAGAACCTCTCGAAGGCGCTAAACGTAGCTACCCAATAGATTTAGACAAATGCGAGTAATTTAGAAAGTTGGCTGCAAGCATGCAGTGCAATGTTGCGAAGTTGTAACGGAAGAGCGTTCCAGTATGATGGTTCAATGCATGAGAAGGCACGGTTTGTCCGGATCGATGTACGGGAGCGCGGGACCATCAAGTCCCCACGAGCTGCAGCACGCAAGGATCGACGACCTGGCTGGCTGGCTGGACACGGGAAGACAGAACTTTCTGATGTATCCTGGAGCCGTGCCGACCACCGATGTCCGTCCCATGAGGCTGATCTTGAATGTGATCCTATCCTCAACCGGGAGCAAGTGCAGTGTGTCACGCATGTAGCTTGAAATATGCGAGTATTTTGGCAGCTTGGCAACGACTCGAGTGGCGCAGTTGAGAACTGATTGAAGCTGTCTTATCCGGAACTTTGGCAAACCCGCACGGACACCATTGCAGTAGTCCAGGCGAGTCAGCGCGAAGGAGTGGACAATTAAGAGTTATAGCGGCGTCAATTGACAGATTTCGCCGAATGACTCTAATCTGGCGCAATTGATAAAAGCAAGACCTGCACAGGGAACTGACATGTTCCTCCTAGGACAGGTCTTGATCCAGAAGAACTTCCAGGTCCCGGACGACGCGTTGAACCTTCCAATGAGGAAATGCTGCTTTAATCGCCTCTTTGTCAACCCTCGAACGCGCTTGTCTCTTGCCCAGTCACATAAATTCAGTTTTATCCGGGTTCAATCTTAACTGATTGGAGGACACCCAGATCTGCACTTATACTCCACAATTCAGTGCCTCAGATGGGCGGCATGTCAAGTACAGTTGGGAGTCGTCGGCGTATTGATGAACCCGGGCTCCAAGAGCACATATTATCAGTGGTTGAAGTGGTTTTGGTGAGCAGTGGGAACTCCAAAGTTCGAGTTGACTAGATAGGAGACAGGACCATCAATGTCTACAGTCTACCCCTAACCAGACCCTATGCAAATTTAAGAATTGTATTCTTCGATGAAACCGCATTCCACATATTAAAAATGTACAAGAGAATACATTAAAAAAATTAAAAAAATCAAAATAATTTATATTGATTTTTTAACATGTATCATCTTTCTTTCCCTAAAAATAAATATGAATCCTGCAGATTTTTTGAATAAATAGATATACATGTATACGGCCTAATGTCTATAATGTGTCGAGTTCAAACTCAAAGAGCAAGGGTTCGGATCACACATACAGTTATATTGAGCCAGTCAAATAGCCAACTGTAGCTCTATGGGTCTAACAAAAGATAAAGTAGGCCCTATTAAAGAAATTCTATTCAGTCTATGATGTTGTCTTCACACGATAAACTCAATAGACAGCTGTAACCTGAGTGATGTGCAGAATTAATATATTCATTTTACTGAACCCCTTTCACACTCGCCGTGCTTAGCCTACTGGTTAAGGCACGTGTTTATTCGATTCAGCAAATCTTGGAAATGATCAGAAACCCTGCCACCTCTATTCTCTTAATAATCTCGATAATCTTGCTGGATCCATAGCAGTATATTGACGTAGGAACTTGCCACGTAAATGGACAAGTTTTCTCTCACCCCCTCATGTTCGAAATCATGTGGCCAAGCATTGGGATCAAAAGATCAGACACTAAAACTATACAGATACTTCTCCGAATCTGCCAACAGTTTTTTTTATCATGCCGTCTACCAATGCTTAGTGAAACTGGCCTCGATAAATTTCCCTCTCTTTCCCATGCAAGTAGCAAACGATACACCCTTGAAAGCTCTTGCATCTGCAGCCTGGCCAGCTTCAGCAGAGTACTGTCCACTCAGTCATTTCTAGCTGTTTAATGACTTTTATTCGTCTTGTCAGGAGTAGATGATCAACAGGAAGAGTGATATAAACTATCTGCAATGCTAAGGACAAATCGGCCAACTCTTCCAGGGCATCATACACGAGTCTTTGTGAAAACAGGGTTAGCAACAATTTCTGCTGCTCTAAATCAGCTCTCCTATATACTACGTACTCGCTGATCATTTGCTGAAATAATTGTGCAAACACACTGTAGCATTGCCGAACATCTCCAACCAAGACCAAGAGCTTACATTTGCACCACAAATTCGCAGTCTCCTGTGTCACTGTGTGATTCATGCTAAAAGTTGCGTCAGCTCCGCACTGTTATTCGCTCGATAACTCCAGTCACATGGGCCTAACAAACGAGACACTTGTGCACTCCTTCATCAAATTACTGCTGCTCACTCTATGTAGGCCTCCAAACTGGGCGGTTGCGGTGCCTGGTCCTGCGTTTTGCTGTACGTCTTATCGGTCGCATTTCGAAATGCATCCACATCTCCGGCTAGATGCTGGATGCGCTCCCCTGGCCACTCCTCCAGCAGCGATTCTCGTACCCCATCATCGCTCTGGTCTGGTATTCCTTGCCTCCTTGCCAGGTCCCGTCTACGCCGATCTTCGCAAACTCTGATACACATCTTTTAGTGCATCGGGTTGCAATTTCAATCAATGACTTCAGATATAATTATGTCGTTAGACTTAATTTAACTTGCCACTGATCTGCATTCCGACGGTGACCACATTAGCTACATTAACGACGCAATTAAATCAAAGCTTGAAGTAGACATTGCTTCGACGTATGATCGTTGATGATACAATGTGCTGTAAACTTTGGCTTTGCAAAATACGTAGATATGTCACACAGTACAACTTAAAAATAATCCCTAATGTGTGAAATTACAGGATCATCTGCCTGACATAATTCTACAATTAAACAGGCAACAAACAATTAATCCAGAAAACTGCAGGACATGATCTATATAGACCCCATTGTTCTAGCTACACAATAATTGTAGGCCTATACGCGGTGACTCATAATTATTTAATATTTAATTCTGTACTTCATTTGTCATTTTTGAAGCTTCCCACGAGCTCAGATATAATCGAAGAAACAAGTATTGAGATAAGCGACAGAGAATACTGACGTTCAAATGTATTGGACAGATTGGAACGCGCCCCTCAATCGGTAGGTGGCGTAGTACGTGTTGAAATGAAAAATAATAATTTGTATTATTGTGGTGGCCTATTTATGAATTTTTAACGTAATTATTTGTTGACTAAACGAAACTGCATCCCTTTCTGTGCGATGATTGATGTGAAATTAATCTTAATTAAATCTAAAAATGTACACCCTTTTGAGTGGTGTCGCGCACAGGAATCTCCAGGTGGCATCGTACATGTGTTTATTGAATTTGCAATCATTATAATTATGATTGCTATTATTACTTTAGCTTATTTACCATTTAAAACTGCTATTTAGTGAATAAATAAAACTCCTTTCCTGTAAGTCCAATAATTGATTGCCAAAAATAAGGCGCAGCTGACAGTTGATTAATATAATTATACTCTTAGACACCTTTGTTTAAAGAGGTATTGACAGGATACCATATAAGTAGTGCAACGCGTATATGATATAGTTGGGAGTGGACGGGTTGATAGTTACACATTCTGAGGATAGGCCCTATGGTCCAGTGAATGCATTTGCATTTGAGGAGGATTGTGTAGCGGTTCCCCGGCTCCTAACTTTTGCAAAGCTTCCGTTTTGACGTTTTAATTTCTTGTTGAAGAAAGCTTCGATTTTTCTGTTCATAAGTAACCATTGATGGACAAAGATAGCGATGCTGAAATTAATACTAGAAGAACTTTATTTTGTAGAGGTATTGCATGGGTTACAATATAGTGCCTGTTTTGTCCTTTCTCAAAACGAATTTTTATCTGGAAGCGATCGGTGTGCGCTGAGAGAGATCTATATAAATAAAGAGATTTAAATACAATACAATGCAATGTGATGGCTACCGTACCTGACTTCAAGGAGAGTAGGCCAACACTTCTGCCAATGCCCCTCAACTTCCACTCCCTTTCACCATCTGTTATCCTCTGCCTCTTCCTCGTCCCCTTCTCTTTCTTTCTGTTCTCATGGATCCTCTCCTTCCGCTGTCTATTACTATCCATTGTATTCTCATTCAATTCCCATGCTAATCCCCTCATCTTTCCCTCCTCTCCTTCACTACCCCGCAATTTTTCTCCACCTTCTTGTCATTCATTCCTCACCTGCCCATTCTCTCAGATTTCAACACTTCGTCCCATTTCCATGTTCCTCGCTTATTACTCCCATCCTCATTAGCCCTTCCCTCCGTTCTAATCCTCACCCATCTTCCGTTCTCCACCACTCCTCATCATCCTCTGAGCTCCCCATTATTGTAGTGATCCTTTAACATACCCGGTTTTAGGCCTTACAGGCTTACATGTCGTTAGTGTAAAGCTGCTTACAAGCGAACAGCAAACACACTGTAATCAGTAATTCTAAATAAGACTCATAAGAGTCATGACTTAGTTGTCGATACCGAACGGACGTTCCAAAGAAGAGTTTTATTGGAACAAATGAGTTCCGAGGGTTCCATTGCATTGTGAGCAGTGGGAACGCGTACCCACTTTAAACCCTGTATAATTATTGTATGATCTTTGTTAAATCAGCAAGTCACGCATCAATGTATTGTACAATAACAAAACTTTTAAATAAATCATAATAAAATTACATAATGTGATAAAAAAAGATAATATTAAAAAAACCTTTATTGTTTGACTCACATTGAGACATAAAAACTGTTAATGAGATGGCGGGGCTTGCATTCTGGTCAGATGTACAGTAGCCTAAGTCAATACGTGGGCTGATGTTGGTTAGACACAAACTAAAGTCATTATTTACACAGAGCCTATTCCTATAATTACTTAGTCTTGAGTGTAATCATAGCTGAACAGCCGGTCTCACAGATGTACGCGTAGTTTAAACTGGCAGCAACACTGACAAGGCAACCATCTATAGAAAATATAGCGCATTAGGCCTACGTGACAATATTTTTCAGTGGAAAATATGCGATTTCAAAGAAAAGTTGACGACCCACTTGGATATCCTTTGCGACCCACTTGCGGGTCGCGCGACCCATAGGTTGAGAATCACTCGTCTAAGCTACTACCATCTCTCGAGTTTTGCGCACCTCCTGGCTTGGTGGGGCTTACAACTGCAAAGGACCGAAGCCACCTAGAGGCCTTCTTATGAAGGCTGCATAAGCTGCGCTTCATCCACCAACAGTTCAGCCAAGATGATAAAATTAATGAGCTTTATTCAAAGATTATTGATAGACTTTACCATCTTTGCTTTATCCCGAGAATTTTATGGAAATTTGAAGCTACTAACAAAGCTACCACAAAAAATAACAGTCTAGCGCAGGGCTGCAAACATGCTGGTCTTATGGTTATTTGGTTTCTAGTTTGTTTTTTTTACAAAAAACCAAAAATGGCAATATTTTTGTTTTTTGTTTTTTAAATATTTTTTTCAATTTAGTAATATTACTATTATATTACTAAGTGTGTGTCATTCAGTCCGAAATCAAACAAAACTAATTATATGAACGAGTTGGAGCTCTTTTTCAGGTTATGTTTGATGCTTTTAATAAAAAAAATTTTGTGACAAAATCCAAAGGGCACCCTGGTCTAGCGCGTAGAAATAATTAAACAATGCTCGGCTCCTACGCCGACGGCAACCAAATCTCATCTCCTGCAGCTGTAACTTATTGCGAGTGTCATTTTGTCTAATAAACGAAGATAGGCCTATACTAATTACATTCAACAGCTTCTATAGGCCTACAGTTTAACGGCACATCGATCTTCATGTTCGCTTTGAATTGATGACATTTTTGTGAATTATGTGATTAATATCGTAAAAAGACTCATTGCAAGTCCCAAAAGAAAAGAATAATTCAGGCCCACATTGGCCCAATTATTTCACGCTTGTCCATTGTTCGTCCGCCACAGATAACGTGCTGCGTATCACGGCATCATGCATTGCTCGTCATCCAGCAGCATCTGTCCAAACTCCAAAGCTTCCATATAGCTAGATTCCCCCCAGGCTTTCCATTCTAAATTTAAATCTCACCCTTTTCAAGAACTCTTACCCAGATATATCTTACTTGATATTCCATCTGGCAATCCAGAACCAAAGCGACACCTCCATCCTTAACGACCTACTCGAGCCTCCGATGACCTTAAGTTCTGGAAACCGGAGCCCGACCTCCCACGGATCATTCATTGGACAACCTCTCTGTTTTGATGCAACGCTCGTAATAAGCTGGTGCCCTGCGCTTAATTGTATTTCAAGTGGCGCTTTAGAAGTTTGGGGATTACTATATAGGCACTACCATCAAGGCCTAGCTGCATTCTGCTAGTTACGCCTACTTGTTTTTAAGGAACTTGCCTTCAAGCATAACTATAATAGAGGCCTAACCTAAGGCCTACATTTACTATTTGCTATTGAAGTTTCCAGTTTTTATGGCTGTCGCATTGTGGCCTCGATCATAGCAGTGATATAGTCGAGTCCACCTAAACCGAGTCCGAATCGAGTCCACCTACGCCGAGTCCGAGTCCGTAGGGTGTCAAAAACATAATAGTACAATTTATCATGAGTTACTTTAATTTATCCAAATTACATTTAATCAGCACAAAAGCTAAGTCTTTGTTGTGGAGTGCGGGCACTGAAACACAGGGTCCCAACATTCCTTATCTCTGTTTATGACACCCCAATAATACCTCACCCACAACCGAACACGGAAGAAACACGGCAATGATTATTTCGGGGCGCAAGGGAGGCGAAGGAACAACGGTCACAGCTATATTAATTAGAAAAAGCCCCGATCGCTGTCGAACACAGGTCAGAGCAATGACCTCTCCCAGTCCCAGAGGGCTGGCCCTACAGTTATTATGGCTTCACACACCACCTATACCCCACTCTCCAACGCAGTGTTGTGCAGTGGGTGCACCACGAACACACTGCACCAGCAACACGCTGCACAACGTACACACACTAACTGGAAGTTGGCCAAGAACACTGAGCTCTAATTACAACATAGGTTAGAATGGTAGCAATTTTAAGTAAGTATGCAGTGAGCACACGTTTTTTCTGCAGTCAAATTTCGAGTCAAGGGCTTCGAGTATGAGTCCAAGTCATGTCATTCCGAGTCCTCCGAAAAACGGTCTCGAGTCAGACTCGAGTCCATCGCCGGACTCGAGTACTACATCACTGGATCATAGTGCTCATTTTCAACAAGAGTCTGATCTGGTGATATATCCTTCAGCACGGGGCGCCCATTAGAATGGACGCCACGTGCGCCATTTAGGGTCCTCGAACAAGGACGGTGACAGGCCTAGTCCGATGGGCCTATCTAAATTTCTTACATAAGCCTTGAGCTGGAAATGAAGCAAAGATTCACTGGAGCATTACCCTTGTCTCCATTCTGACCTCAACCTCCATTTCCCTCTCACTTTCCTCCTTTTTTGCTCTCAACTTCCCTTTCCTCCATTTTCCCTCACTTTCTTCCTTTTTGCTCTCAACTTCCCTTTCCTCTATTTGCTCTCCACCTGCCTTTCCTCCATTTTTCCCTCAACCTCCCTTTCCTTTATTTTGCCCTCAACCTCCCTTACCTCCATCTCCCCCTCCCTTTCCTCCATTTTCCCTCAACCTCCCTTTCCTCCATTTTGCCATCAACCTCCATTTCCTTCTTTTTGCTCTCAAGGTCAAAGGGTAGGCCTACTGTTACCATTGGCAACCATGCCACCAATGCATGCTGACAACTGATGAAGTCAACAAACTGCATAATATAAGTACAGTATAATCTTAAATACTTATGCAGAGAGAAATAAGAAAATCCTGACTTGATCAGAATCAGTGCAGTTGCTATTACATATTAACGTAACATCACATTTGGTACATTACGTTTTATGATAATCGATAAATTACACAAATTACTGCCATCTGTCCTTAAAAAAGGGAGCTCCACAATAAGATCATCATTGCACCACCTTGCTCGTGCTGATATGTTGTTTTCAAATGTGCAAAATTAATATTAATAATCATTTCTTTTCACACCGACAACAACACAGTATGATTACAGACACGAATGCCATGCAAGGCGCCCATTACACTATACATGACAGAGGGGTAAAATTATCGTGAGTGGAAAAATGACCACACTAATGACCATCACGATTGATTATAATGATGACCAAAGCATGACGATTTTCATTGCGACTATCGGTGATCATAATATGGATCAAGAATGATCATGATCACTGATGATGATCTGGTGGGGGATACTTAAAAGCATTTTATAGGGTTATGCCCTATCCTGCTAACTCATCAGACACAGAAAATGAATGCAGTTTTTGAGATACTTGTGTATCCACTCTATAAAATCATCACAACATTAGTCAACAAACTTAGCCATTGTATCAGCAGTGTCGCTAATATATCACAACAAATGCATTTTGCCCATTAAACAAGAACAGTTTTCTGAATAGATGTCATCCTTCCTTTGATTGGAAAAATTTTTGTCAAATTCTAGCACCATTAAAATTTAACTCCCTTCAAGCATTGACTGGGAAAAAATCACAGAATCATATAACTTAACGTAAAATTTAACTTACAAAGAACCTTTTCAAGATATCTACTGAGAAGGGATAAATGGTTATCGGTTTCCCAGGCTCTTCTGACTTGGTAAGACAGACTTTAAACCACGCAGATCATGTGCTTTTAAAACTATTGCTACAATATAATCACGCACTTTGAAAGTAACTTGGAATATACTCTTACACTGCTCAAATCCCTGTGCCTCATGTGAAATTGACCTTTTGCAAGTGAAATTGATGAAATTTGACAATACTTCAGCTAAACTAACAACTTGCCACTGAAACTGATGAAATGCACAATAATTTGCACTGCAAGTGAAAGCTGACAATTCAAACAGCATGCATGCACTCGTTAATTCGCTTTTAGTCTACAGGTTGTAGGTGGAGTTAAATTTTACAAGTAATTAGTTATGTCAAATATTTATTCAAGTAGGTCACTGTGTTACTGATTTGGTATTTTGCAATAGAGGACCATGTAAGCAGAAATTTTGCTATTTTCGGTATACCCATTGTCACTGGTTTGTACATGTGTCTTGTATGTATTACTGCACTGCTGTCATAGTGAACAATAAAGTTGATTTGATTATGATTTGATTTAACTTAGTAATCCACCAATGATAGACTGCCTCTCAGTTTTGCATATGGGTCTCTGGTTATTGATCTGATCACGTTTTGATTTTGGTGTGCCATTGGTTGATGTCTTGCGCATCAGACACTGCGACGCAATAGAAGTTAAACATGGTGCCATGTCCTCAAAGCAACAAACTATCATGTTGTACTCCAGTCATAGTTGCACCTATTTGAGAACAACTGCTGCAAGAGACAGACACCCAGTGACTAAATGCACATTGCACAATCATGTTACCACATCTTATAAACACTTAATTAAATTGGATTCTGTAAATTTGATAAATTTTATCAAATTGACAGAATTTTTACACTGCAAGAAATCAGAGACTGAACTATAACGGTTCTATGAACAAGCATTATAAAACAGCTCATCAACACAAACGATCCTCAGACTATACACAAAACTTTGCAAAGTTTCCAGCTTAAACTAGATGCAAATCAGTATGATCATATCATCTTAGGACAATAACCTATTTTGTCATTAACATAACATTTCTGATTAAAGCCATAAATATATATGCATTGAAATTGGCACTTAACAAAATTAATAAGAGTAATAACAATCATAAAAATAAATAACTACACTGCATTGACATTAAAATGCTTTCTTCCGAAGTTATAGCAAATACCAAATCATAACATTAAAAGTCATTCGTTCTGGACTTCTACCAATGTAGGAGTCATGCTTGCTTACTTCTTGCATCCTCTTAGATGCCCTCTTGGTTTCGACAGGAATAGCAACGGATGATTTTGGCACGTACATTGATATTGCTCAGCCCAGTGACTCCAAAAACAAGCCATTACACTATAACAATGCATTTGATACAAAGATTCTGGCATATAATGATCGATCACCAATATATACTGAAACAATTTATTATGCTTGGCACTCGTCCTTAAAGAAACTCAACCAGAAACAGGCACTTTCTTCATCACCTCAGCTTACCTAATTTGCAATGATTACACACATATCGGGATTTCTAGTGCCTACATTCCCCAGTGACACCAATTACCCTTTGCAATGTAACAAAACATTTATAAGGCACTTTCAAAATGGCTCTCAAAGGCGTTTATCACTAAGTGATCTGAATAAAGATGGCCAACAAGACGGACACATGGTCTGGATGTTGGCCGGATAAGCCTATGGCTTGGACTTGTTGCACCATCGTTTTAGACACCAGGACGATAGAAGTTACTAATTACTAATTAATAATAACAATAATAATACACAAAGCTATGGCAAGTGGATAAGTTACACTGACATTCATTCATTCATTCATTCATTTCGATAATTTACATAGCGCCTCTTCAAGGGAAACTACTCAGAGGTGCTCCCAGCCCAGCCACGGCCAAAAAGAAATGACTTTAGCAGCCTACAAAAAGTAGGTAGATCATTGTAAGGGGGAAGACGGAGGGCAACCGGGAGCCCATTCCAGGTGGACGGACCAACCATTGAGAAAGCTCGACGCATCGTTAGCGACGAGCGGGCCCTGGACACCAGAAGCTCGCCTTTAGCAGAAGAGCGCAGTGCTCTACGCGAAAGGAGTTCAGACACCGGACGACACAGTTCAAATGCTTGAAATTTTAATGGATTTCTGATCTAAAACGGATTTATTTTCTGCCAGTTTCCAAAAGCAAATGATGGCTTAATTTAATGTTCTCTACCATGGAGTGTGATTGGTCAAAGCGATAAAAAGAGTTTCTCTCTAACAGACTGAGCCCTCATATAATAGACAAATGGGCCCCTTGGACAAATGGAACGTGCATCTGCATATATCTGACACATCTTAAAGACACAATTTGAGCAAAGCTTCTGCAGTTAAATTTTAAAACAGTATCCCTAAGTACAGATTGGTTAACCTGGTACTAGGCAGTGAAATTTAAAGGTGTTCTTGAATAGAGAATGGTTAACCTGGTACTCACAGCCATCTACCTTCAAAGTTCAACAATATTTACCTTACTGAATGAATCATTTAGAATGTAGCATAAAGAGTGAAATATGTATGGTCGTATATGCATAAACACAAAGCCAAGTGACTGCCAATGCAGGAAGCATGTAGGCAGATAAAACTGATACTCGACGCGACTCGGAACACTTATGGTCCTTTCCGGGTAAATGTAAAAGCTTTGCAAATTCCAAGAGAAAAAAGTTAAAGCTGATTATTATTCATATTCAACTGAAATGAAACATGTCTCACGAGAAACCTTGTCATGAACGAATAAACTTGGCACACGATGCTGCAAGATAATTCACTCAAGTTTTGACGACGCTTGAACAAATCCATTCACGGTCATTTGGCTTTTGTCTTCTGTGCCTTCTTTTCCAGTTTTTCCTTAGCTTTCTGCTCTTTCTCTTGCAGCTTTTTGTCTTTATCTAGAGCTGTCTTGATCTCCTTGATCTTCTTCTTGAGAATGTCACGATCTTTTGTGCTCGTTATGCCTAATGACTGTAAAACAAAGACAATCTTGATCTGATAAACTGCTGGGTGCCTACAGCTCGGTTTTGAATCAACACAGAAAAACTTTGAGAAATGCTAACTATGCATGATTACTAATTATTTAGTTATACATGATATTTAATTAACATGATTATTACTAATGCATATTTATTAATCACTCGTAAACCACAGATAATAAATACAGCCATTAGTGTAGGGTAACAGCAAATGATTGAGGCGATTAGAGAGGATGAGGAGATGAAACAGCTTGTTGCATTCACAAAGGATATTTAAATTCAATCCAGCACAGCATAAACAGTAACCTTAACCGGCTGACCTTTGGGTAACGAACAACCAGGAGACAAGCAGTCTTGGCAAGGGTAGTGGATACGATTACAATATGGCTATGTTCCAGAAAGCAACTGCCCTTGATGATGATGATCATGATCAGGATGATGATAGAAAAGCAAATGATTCAAATAAATTTGACCAATCCATCAAGATAACTTGGGACGACAATGACCTAACTAAAACCACGAATACTGCTACAATCAGTACGTACTAGTTACTACTTCTAAGTAAACTAAGGCAAAACTGAAAAATTTATAACAGTCATGCAAAATGGGAAACTAAAAATCAAGAAGAGAATGAGACTTTTAAAATATTATAAACTCAGACTCGGTAAAATTCGACTTGTAAACTCGGTACTCGGACTCATGCCAAAATGAAATGTCTACAGTTCAGACAAAATCATTTCCATTCGGACCAATCACTGTCGTGTCGAAGGCACCAATACCTACCTTAAGTTTGGCATTGTCTAGTTGCACAAGCTGTGGTCCGTCGATTCCGTGCGTCATAAATATATTGGAATAAGCACCGAGTTTATGTCCGATGAGCCACTGAGCCACTTGCCATGGTCTCCACGACAGGACGGTCATCGACTCGAAGCTCTCTTGACTGGACGTCAGATTTTGCTGAATGGTCAATCGAAAACAATGACAACAAATTAAACAGTTAGGCAGCTTTCTTTATAAGAGACATTAAAACAAATGAAAACTTGTGAGGATTACAAAAGATAATGATGGGTTTCATGCTCAAGGGTCTTGCTAAAGCCTGAAAACAGTGAAAAGGCTCAATAATTGTCCATACGCATGCACACTAGACCACTGCACCTACATGTGCACAACAGTAAAGGTATACATCTATACGTACAGCCACAGATTGAAATATTATTATTATTACTATTACTGTAATTTTATATAGTGCCTCTTCAAGACAATCTACTAAGAAGCACTTCCAGTCCGACCTCGGTCGAACAACACAGCGTTGAGGCGAGGGTGACCATTGGTGTCAGGCGAAGTGTTGATACGAATGCATTTAAGATCACAGAGAGTGACCGGCAAAGTCTAAAAACAGTCTACGAATGGAGGAGAAGTAGATACATGGTAGAGAATAGAAATACATACACGAACAATGGAACAGAGGCAATACACATACCGGTATGCTTTACATGTGGAATCTATGGAAGAGAAATTAATACAAACATACATATGAACAGTGGAACACGGATGAATTGAATTAAACGAGTCTCGTGGATTCTTCTTAACCGAGTCAGTCCAAAAGTAGAATGTAGAGTTCAAGAGTTAAACATCCGATGATGTAGGAGAGAGGAGTACCATCGAAAGGGCTGGAGCTAAAGAAAGATTCAAGTGCACAAAACATGGAAAGGGAAATCAGCAACACACGAAAGAACGTACGTCATTCAGAGAGAAGGTCGAATGCGAGAAACCGGAAGTTGATTCCCTCTGGAACTCATAGTCTTGGACTTCTCTGGCACCAAGTTCACCACCTGTAACGAAAAGCATCACAGGCATAATGTACAAACTGAAGGAATGAATACTCTGCGTTTGCTTTGCGAAAATTCTTTTCCTAACAGATTAAACGAAAAACTGGAAGTTTCATTTAAGCAGCACTGCCTAAATCTGATATTTCTGTATCACTACAACACTTGTCCATTACGTCACTAAGCTACGACCAACACACAAAATATTTAACTATTAACACAACCGTTTGGTGACTGCATTCTTCAGATATTGCCACTTCTGTGAGGACAAATACTTCACAAGAGAGGACATCCTTCCATTCTGCCTTTTCTTAAATCTATAATGTTTAAAAGTAGTTATATGTAATTTGTAATTGTAATTTGTAATTGCAATTTGTAACTGTAACTATATTAAATTGTAATTTGTAATTATATTAATCGATGTATCTTAAGTTGTACATGTGTGACTTTATAATCTGCTCCTGCTATAGTTATTTAAAAAATGTGAGTGATCTCTGTATAGAATACATTGCACAACAGACCTTTGGCATGGATGTTACCAAGCGACACAGCGAGACGAGTAGAAGCGTGGAGGTTGCTGTCACCATCTTCAGGAAGCGGCCTCTTTGAAATAAGAACAATGCCATCTCCAGACGAACCATTTCTTAACTTCGAAGAAGATTGCTCCTTTAAATCTTTTGCTGCAAAGACAAATGAATTTAAAATGCCAACAACTCAAAACTTTTAATTTATTCTTGACTGCTATCATCAACAGTTTAATACTGCAAAAAGGCAAAGTTGACACCCAAAAATGCCTCATTAAGAAAAATCCTCATAAAAAATCCTCATCCACAATTCTTAATTAAAAATGCCATCGCTCAAAATTCCCCATTACAAAATCTTCAATAAAAATTCCCTTTTAAAAACTGATAATCACAAATTTTCTTGCTAATTATTCTTCATTACAAATTTCTCCATTAAGATTTTCCTCCATAAAAATCCTCATAAAGACAGCTCCTAACAAAAGGCATCTCAAAAAAAAAATTCACAACCAAATATTCTAAAATATCGATGTGCCCAAACAGAAACAATCACATATAAAACTTCCAAAATAAAAACATTCTGAACAAGGGCTTCACAATCAAGGCACTCACAACGTCGATGTGCTAACAGAACAATCCCAGAAGCTGCCGGACTGTCTGGAACTCCGGGAATTTCGTGTTTTGCATTTCGCCATTTTGGATGTGAAACACTGTAGGACGTCTGGGAACCAGAGGATGCTTCTGAATCCGAGTCATTGCTTTACAGATCAGAGAAATTCAATTTTATATACAATAATAGTAATATAATTATATAATTATTATAAATATTATAATTATTATAATTGATTATATAGTAATATAATTTTCTATTACTTTCAGACTAACAATAATGCAGTATGAATACAAGTACAGTATGAACAAAGGATAACAAGTTATAACAGAAGTCAAATTTAACTGTCGGCAGCCAAGCAAGGCGCCCATAATGTTATACATATTATTTAGCCAATTCCGCCACCTAGCGAAAGAAGATCTACCAGTATTCAATGTCTTCAGTGTCTTGATTGGCAGACGAGTCTAACAGATCGGTGGGAATGAATGAAGATCTACCGGTATTCAACCTTCCGGGGATACGGTCATCGAGCTTGGTTCCTCAGCTCTGTGCCTCTGTAAAAGCACCCAAAAACTGCACATCCAGAAGACCGGAAGATTATGCAACTTACCCATTCAACTGTGAATCTCCAAAACCATTCTCTTCCTTGGACTTCTAAACAAGGAAAGAGACAACGTTTATTAAGACTAGACATACTCTATGCTGTCTGACATTTGATATAAGTAACAACCTCTGATTCCTAGAAACCAGGCACTAAATCACAACAAAAAGCAATGTACCAGTGCATTGTATAAAACAATCTCATTCTAAAAAGCCTGTATTATAAGTGATCAGGCAAAACAATATGTCTCTGATACCGATAAAAAGCTGTGAAGTAAACACTTTAACGCAGCGTACTAACAGTGACTGGGAAGCCAATGCAGCAGCTCATCATCACAGGCAAGTTGCACCACATGCTGGGCCTTGTAATTCTTCCTCTGTCGGTTCAAGGTTAATGAGCTGGAAATAAGCTCCTCTGTCACATTCACTCATTCATATGAATTCAAACAGTATGCTTCAATGTTGCTGTTCATATGATGTTCAATTTGTGTAGTCAGGTCGGATGCTCCTCTTATCAATTGTCTTGAAGAGGTACCATTACAGTTGGTTCGAGCACCCGGTCTGTAATGCAACGGGTATGGATTCGACCCCAGCTCGAGGCAGTTTCTGTGTAAGGACCTTGAGCAAGTTCTTTGCAGTTGCTCTGCACTATCAATGTTCTGGGGGCGATATCGAATACAGATACAGTCGCATTGTATCATATTTTAAAAATAAGACCTTACGAAATACAATTACAATTCCACCTTACATGACATACAGTCAGTTACATTACCAGACCTATACAAGTTAAATTAGAGTATGCAATCATCTATTAATTACATGACAACGACCAACCTGGCGCGAGGAGACGGAAGGTGGACGTCGCGAGGCCAAGGCCCCTGAGGTCGCCAGTTGACCTTTGTCTTGATTGGCAGACGAGTCTAGCAGATCGGTGGGAGGAACAGAGTTAAAGTCACAGAGAGACGATGTTGACGAATGCGGTGAGGCTGCTGAAGCTTCTAAAATCATCACATGAAACATTCACTGCATGATGCGTTGCCTGCACAACTACTAAACAGAATCATGCCTTCTCAAGTTCTTAGTGGTTGGCCCCTCGCTCTGGAACATGCTCCCATTGGCACTGCGCCTGTCGCCCAGGGTTCACTCACACTCTTTTATACATGCCTTAAAACGGTTCTTTTCAGCCGTGCCAGGGTTGGGAGCACTCCTGAGTAGTAGGCCTGAAGGGATGCTATATAAATCTTTGTAATGAATGAATGGATGAATGAATGAACTAATTTTGCAACCCTAATAGTAAACTCTAAACCACTGTAAGTGCCACTGAAAACAAAGCGCAGGGCACCAGCTTATTCACGAGCACAGCGTCTAATCAGAGGGGTTATTAAAGGGTATTCAGAAGGGGGCCCCGAGTCTGGCAGTTGCCAGAGGTTAGGAGGAGTCAGAGTAGCTGTTACGGTGGGTGACATTTAAGTGGAGAATTTGAAGGAGGATGATCAGATAAATCGATGTAAGAGCTCTTGAAGGAGTGATACCTAGTTTAGAGTGGAAAGCCCAATGGGTGACAGATAAAGGAGTCTGAAGATGGTGGGTGATTGGCCATGATGGGGAGGAGCCAAAAAGACGACAGTAAATTTCACGGAATAGATTCTCACTGTTATCCGATGGCATAAATTCAGGGATCTCCTCAATCTCCGATTTCCTTGTGGCCACTACGAATTCCTTTGAAACCTGGAGTGGAATCGGGGATTCTGAGAGCTTTGAGGGCAGCGCCGTCTGTACCTTTACGACCGTTAAACCTTTCTCCAGTTGGGCAATCTAGAAAATGGACAACAGTTAACATACTCATCAAGACATTCTTAATGTACTCATCAAGACATGCTCAATGTACTCATCAAGACATGCTCAATGTACTCATGTAAATTCAGATGTTGTGTTTACAGCCCCTTTTCTTCGGCCTCTGCTGTGCTGTGGCAGCACATAAACCATTCAATTATCTTGATAATCATTGCTATTACTACTAGTAAAAGGATTGCTATTATGATTATTTTTAATAGCAGCAGTAGTAATAGTAATATTATTATTAGTACGTGATGGTATAGCGGTATGTTCTGTGCCTTGCAACCAAAGGGTGGCAGGGTCAGTTAGTAGCCAGTACTCTCTTTCTTTTTCAAGATCTTATCCTCCTGTCAGGAGCATCCAAATGAGCAAATGCACAAGTCAGCATACAACTAAGTAAGTAAGTAGGCTTTTATTAATTGAGTTGAAGTACTTAATTTGACAAAAAAATGTATCACATTGCCTTCACCATAATCACTATCATCATCTATAATGATAAATATTCGTTTATTGATACAAATGGAATGTCACTCCGCAAACCATTACAATATGTCAGTTGTTTAGTACCATAAGCTGATTCAATCGAGTTTCAGATAATATTATAATAAATTATAACAAATACCAGGATTCATTGGAGATTCTAAGAGTTCTGTATGGAACTCGACGGATGAAGTTCTTATCATCCTTAACAGACAGTCTGAATTTCTGTGGCCTAGGTCTACGATCATAACGACTTTTAGCGACTGGGGGAATATCGAACTCAGGACTCATCACCACCATTCTTCTCTTTCTCTTCCTCCTCCTCCTCCTCCTCCTCATCATCATCATCACCACCAATCAGAACAAATAATTATAGTCTCTGTATAATGAGAGTCATCAAAAATGTCACCACAATCATAGATTTCATGCAATCATTCCTTGCGTGGGATCCAATGCATTACCCGTATTTCTAAGGAGTTGATGGCATCCTTGTACTGCTTCTCACTGTTCTTCTGCTTCTGAAGCAGTTCATCTCGTTCCACAGAGTAGCTCTTCTCCCTATCAACCAATCAAACATCAATCAAGCCATCATCAATCAAACCATCATCAATCAACCCATCATCCATCAAACATCAATCAACCCATCATCAATCAAACATCAATCAATCCATCATCAATCAAACATCAAACATCAATCAATCCATCTTCAATCAAATATCAATCAACCCATCATAAAACAAACCATCATCAATCAAAAATCAATCAACCCATCATCAATTAAACATCAATCAACCCATCATGCGACAGAAACCAACAGATGCGGTCCAGCAAATCTCACCTATCGCATTTTACAATTGATCATCAAGAAATAAAACAACGTAATGCAATCGCACATCTGTATAGTGCCGCTCAGAATCAGGGACGTCAACCCTAGGGCCAGAGAACAGGATAGTCTTAAGGTATCTCCCTTTGGAACTGGGAAGGCAAGAGGAATAGGGGTTCCAGGTGCAGGAATTGTGGTACTGAAGCAATGAGGAGGAGATCATGATAACAATACCTGGCTTTCTCCATTCACTACTAAATAAATTTATCACTGTTCATTTATCATTTAGGAGCAGAAAACACATTCCACATAAAGGAACCAATTGAAGCAAAATATCGAGACTGAGCCATAGCTGTTCTAATTTGAGGAACCAAGAGGTAGTGCCAGTCCCAAGCCTGGATAAAGAAGGAAGGCGACACTGACGATCCTTGTTATCACGCAGGGAATTAAACTGAAGATAACCAACCAATTTGGCTAGTACTGTACACCACACTCAATCGACATGGTACCTTTGCTGGTAATGTTCGATAACATCTTTTGTATCCTTGTACTGCTTCTCCATGTTCTCCACCTCCTGTCGAAGGTTCTTCTCCAGGAGAGCGTACCGCTCTCGACTTTCCGAAAGCTCCGCCTGAAAGAATCCCACGCATAACGACCAGTAACATGGAGTACAGCGGTGTAAAGTAACTCAGTCATTAGAGGGGAGCATCAGAAAAACAACCATGGAAGCAAGTGACAAAAACACCAAATGCACTAAGGTCAGGGTCAGAGTACCTCTGAATAACTATTCTTTGAGAGGCACAGTATAAACCTAAAACTACAATACAATACTAAAGATGCACTATCGTATTTGAGAATTTATATAGCGCCACTTGTGGAACTAGCTATTCAGAGGTGGTAACTAGCAGTGTAGGTATGTATGCATTTTTTTCTTCTTCAAGTTGTCTGCACTCCCTAAAATAGGATCCTATGTCAAATGGTGCCTCACCTCACAACGGTCTGCTTCCTGCCTCAGCTTGCTTCCTATCATCCAATCCAAAATCTGTCTGGGTCAGCCACCTTCTTGCCTCTGAGTATGGATCTCAAACGGGTGCTATTTAAATTCTGACTGATTGATGTAAGCACCGGTAGGTATGTACCTACTAATGAGCTTAACATAGGCACCGCAAACCTCTAGTCCTAATGTCACGTCACCTGTATATTAAAACTCTGGCAGTGGATATGAACTGAACCTACCTGGTATTTGGAACAGTCCTTGAGCACCTGCTCGAGGGCTGCCTCAGCCTCTCGAAGGCGCATTGAAACTTCTTCGCTGTCCATGTTGGACGTAGACTCACCGTTCCTCAGAGCCACCAGCTGCACACAACAGACACACCAGCACAGAGATACAACTGGCAGAAAAGCATTTCAAGAAATAGGACACACACGTCATTCATCAGAGGATTTATTTAGCACCTCTTCAGGGGAACTACCCATGGACGCCAACTCCACAGGGGCGACGGTGATTTCAGCCCCTGTACTTTGGAACGTACCAGGACATGAGTATGTTTTTGCTCCGGTATCTATTGGCAACTGTTAATGGTTAAAGGTAAATATTTCTTGTGCTTACACATGTTATAATAGACTATAGAGGTCTATTAATAGACAATCAACAGTCAAGAGTCACATGGCTTACAAGCACAATGTCAAGTGAGTAAACAGCGTGCTGCTACTCGTTGGTTCAACAGTTGTAACAATTATGCGCATGCCATGGACGCATTACGTTGCACGCGCCTTATGCCTTGCTGTGACGAGCTAGGTATGTTTTACATTTTTTGAATATTTGTGCCTCTGACTTGAAACTCTA
Organism: Bimastos eiseni; assembly: GCA_959347315.1. Lineage (NCBI taxonomy): Eukaryota > Metazoa > Annelida > Clitellata > Crassiclitellata > Lumbricidae > Bimastos > Bimastos eiseni. Next base: position 38,096,396 of record OY365811.1, on the reverse strand, counting down.
TGTTGCAGAGCTCAAGGAGCAACTACTTCAAGCACCCGACACAGGCCTATAAAGGTCAAGCAGATAAACGAGGGCAAGTCCCTGCTAGCACCGCCATACCAAGGAGGCATTCTTGTACTCCATATGCTGATGGACAGGAAGCCAGCTCAAGACCTCCAGACTCCAGAATGTAATTTTATACAAAGTCTTTTGTGTACACAAAAGCCGTTGCTCGATGTTTCTTTCAACATAAAACCGAATCTCAGAATTTAAACCTGAGAAGATCAAAGATATAACCACAGAGAATACCATATCATACCATACCATACCATGCATATTCACTTTACCATACCATACCATCAGAACTGTTTCTTTTCCTTGCCTTCTCTTACCCTACCTCACCATACTAAAACATTATTTGCTCAATCTTACCACACTTCTCAGTGCTCAATACTGAAGAGTGGTAAGTTATGTTAGTTAAGTATGGTAAGGTATGGAAGGTAGGTAGTACATACTAAATAGTCACCATAATTATCATAATGCAACATTCCGTGTTTACCTTACCGTACAACTCACTTCATTTATCTTACATAACTCTAAGGTAAAGCTGAGAATGAACTGCTAACCGTGGCAGTTGCAGCTGATAAGTCCTCCTGTAGCTGAGTCAACTTTTGCTGCTCCTATAACAAAATAAACAAATTCCAATACAGAGGGAACTTAAAACCAATGAGGGTTTGTTGGAGAACTACCCAAATAAAACATCATGTGAACCTCGATGCGCACAAAATTGGAAAATAACGAAAAGTCAACTACAATGAAGTTTAATTATTCCGCAGACGCTTGGCGACCATTTTGTGCAATCGTAGTTTCGTCGGGTTATGTGAGGAGCACTTTTGATGAGTCAATCCTTAAGTGGTGCTACATAAATTTTAAATTACCAATACCAGTTATTACATGTATGGCATGTTAAGTAGTATGGGGCATAACACCTCAAGTCTCATACCTATCCTTCTGCCTCTAATTGCCTCAATGTTGCTTTGTAACACAGAATGCGATTTACAGCCATGAATTAAAGTTGATACTTACTTACTAACTCTGCATTCGTATTGGATCCGTTAGAAAGAAATGAATGGAGCTATATAAATGTCCAAATGGATATGCATTCACATCATTACCAAGAGCAGACGGACGGTCAGCATCTTCGGATCCGAATCCAGTTCGGACGAAGGAGATCCAGGAGGTGGAAAGGACGGCATTGGAGGCCTCTGTCACACAAACACAGAAAAACTAATTAATTTTTATCAAAAAAAGATGCTTAATGGACACAATAAACAAAACCTAACTGAACAGACAAAATATTACTTAACATAACAGACAGAGAGAACATGCCCGAAATAACCTACCAACAGAGAATATTCAATTTATCAAACTGTAGTGAACTTAAAGGTTTATCATGATTACTGTTGACTTAACTTATTAGTTAATATAGGGTTTAGTATAAGAAAGTCAATTTAGGTTGACGTATAGAGATAGTATTATATGAATTTTGAAAGAGTAGTTGACGATTTGCAAACCACAGCAACAAGCGATTCAACATAGCGAATGAATTACTGACTATATATCGACAAACGACATACGTGAATGAGATGCGATATATCGAGTAATGTAATCAGTCAATTTATAACAATTCAACAATTGATTTGCAACTAAGAAACGACAGTTCCATTTTATAAATCTCATCCCTCGTATTAGATTAGAGTTGGATTTTTAAGTTTTAGGTTTAATCCAATTAGATGTTAAATGGATTAGGTTAGTCCAGATCAATTATGATAGGGTTTGATTGACCTATTTTACTCAGATTAGCATAGCATGAGTTGAATTGGTTAAGTTAAGGTCAGATTAGATTAGATAAGAATGCGTTGGATTAGATTCGTTTTGGTTAGACTGGGTTGGATTAGTTGAGAACAGTTAAGATAAAGGAATAGATGATCTAACCATGTCGTCCATGTCTGAATCATCGATCGATGATCCTCTGTTTTGATCTGTCATCATCTGGTTGAGACGCATCTCTGCACGGAACTGATCCTGTTCTAGCGACTGCTTGATCAGTCGAGCGACTTCACTGTTTCCGGGATCCTTCTCTCGACCGACAAGAAACCTCAAGGAAATAGCAGCAACAGAGAAAATGTATTAAGCATTTATTTTACTTTACCATTTTATTTATCATGAATTGTTTTATTTTACTTTCTCATTTTATTTATTATAAATCTGTTTTATTTCATATAATTATGCATTTATTAAGCATCACTATCCAATAACCAATAATTATAAAATGTCAATGGTGGCACTTACATATATATATATATATATGTATATATATATATATATGTATATATATATATATATATATACTACCAGCTGAGATCCAGTGCTTCATTGCTGCTACCATTCAATGCATTTCCCTTAGCCAGAACTTTACCAGATTTAGCAATATCCCAATATTTTTATTTCACCAGAGTATTTTAAATACCAAGGGTCCATATCAAACCTCGGGTACATAGAATAATGATAATGAATGATGATATAAAACCTACTTGACACGACCGTTTGTTCCACGCAGCACAGAAGCAGCATAAGCCTGAGTAACCCCAACGAGATTCTTGCCATCAACTTCAATGATCTGGTCATTGACTTGCATTCTAGAGCACAACCATCAGACACACTCCTTTAAGCAACATAAATGAATGCATTTATCCAATAGAAACCTTTCAATTTTCAATGCTGTCTAACTGAAAATTAGTTTACAAGTATTGAACAAACATTTGTAAATGCCACCAGTCCTCTTTAACGAGTTGTGTCAGTTTTGTGAGTCATTTCTGGCACATGTTCAATGTTCATCATTGAAATTAATGTAACACAAAAAATTCTATCGTCAAATACCTAAGAACTCGTCATCTTCATTTGACGCCTCTCTTAAAACTGTCCTTTTCAGCCGAGGGTTAGGCCGGGAGCGCCTCTGAGTGGATATCTTGAAGGGGCGCTATATCAAGCATTTTGATTAATAGACTGATTCACCATATCTATCATCACTTCTTGAAAATAGTCAGACCTTCCAACCTTTAATCAGAAAAGCACAATGAATCATTCCGAACCTGCCATCATTACCCACTGCTCCGCCTTCAGCTATGGTCTTTATAAAGATTCCAAGTTTCTCGATGCCTGTGTCCGCTCCAACTCCCATTCCAATGATGCTAAGACCAAGACCATCGCTTGCTGGAAAGAGAATAAAACACGTAAATTACCCTGCAGCAGACCTCGATTAGTTTTTGGTCTTATTGATACCAACAATCAACCAAGGACGCTACCTCACTCCTTGCATCCGTATGACCAAACTGCTTGTTCCCTGGGTGGACAACTTAATGCAGAAAATGTTTTTAATAAGAATGCAATATCTTGTCTTATGTTATGTACTTCTCAATGTGGAAATGCAGTTGGAATAAAAATTATACTTACATATAGGCCTATTGTCATTGCAATTACAAGAATTAAATAATTTTCATTCCTCTGAAAATCATTTCATGCTGATATTACATTATTTTTAGTGATTGAAAATAAATGAATTTTTAACTAAATAACCGGTTTTCAATTCAAACTATCCAAGATACAAAAAATTTCCCAAGGTTGAATCGTCTATAAGATTGAATGACCTTTTAGAACTATGTCAGTTAAACATTAAGGTCAGTTAAGAACAAGGTTAGTTAAGAAGGTCAGTTGAGAATGAGGTCAGTTAAAAACAAGGTTAGTCTGGAACCATAAGAATTTAGAGTACTGCATGTGTTGAGAAGAGATAAAAACTTTACAAGACGCACTTTTTTCGATCTCAACATCGAAGACGTTCATTTTTTCAACTCGTTTCTCCAATTCATATTCTGCTGAGGCAGCAATCGGATCGATTGAATCATTTCTACGATCATAATCTTCAACAGCATATGCCGCATAAACCTGTGAAGATATAACAACCAACTCATATTGAAAACAACAGTCAGTCTAGTTTCATTAATACAATGCCCGCACATACAGAGAAGTTAAGACACATCGAGCAGGGTTAGTACTCGCATGAAACTCGATGTCACCCGACGCCAACTCAATCAACTCAGTCCGTCATCATATACTTAAGACAAAGGAAGATCAGTACTTGGATGGGGACCATCCATGAAATACTACAGCATGAGTTCAGCCTGTCAGACATTACTTACACATGTTGAGCTGGGATAACATTTTCTATCTATTTTTGCTCCTCTTCTATCTCGGATAGTATCTCATCTATCTTGGATAGTATTTCTAATATCTTGAACAGTACCTCTTCTGTCTTGGATAGTACCTCTTCTATCTGTGAGAGCACCTCTTCTATCTTAGAAGGCACCCCTATCTTGGATAGCACTTCTTCTCTCTTGAAGAGCATGTCTAATATCTTGAACAGTACCTCTTCTATCTTGGATAGTACCTCTTTTATCTTGTAAAGCACCTCATCGATCTTGGATAATACCTCTTCTATCTTAGATGGCACCTCTCATTTCTTAGACAGTACCTCTTCTATCTTGGATGGTATCCCATCAAGAATAGTACCTGCATCTAATAGGCTGTTTGAGTACAGAGGTGTGTAAGCATGAGTGTCATCTGTACTTCCCCCCTCCTACTTATCTAACTCCACTCACCTTCATTGGGGCGGTGCTGAACCTGACTCGACTGGGTTTCTTTGCCTCTGGGTAAGTATTGGCCTCTGCATCCTCTGCCGAAAGACCCGGTACTTCGTAGAAGTGGCTGTCAATGTCGATCGTGTAATGGTCCGAGGAGTCTGAAAAAGCGGGCAGAGATGCGCATGACTTCAAAATTTAGTTAACAAAATGTATTTAATTGAAAAAATAAAGAAATAAACATTAAAAAATTGGAAAAATGTATTGCATTGACAATGGAGTTTTTCTTTTAAGGGTTCTAATAGAAACTACATCTCAAATTCATTACAGTGATGCCTATTTCACTCATTGTCTTGTAAATTCAAAGAATGCATTGTAAATTATGATAATGTAAGGCAAATTACTGTAATACAATGCAAATTACTGCATCATAATGGAAATTACCATAGCTTAATGTAAATAACTACAGGTTAATTTAAACTTCTTGGACTCTGATGCAATGTAAACATTATAATGTAATGCAGATTGAATTACTATAGTTTAATGTAAATAACTATATGTCAATATAAACTTCTAGGACTCCCAATTCAATGTAAACTTTATAATGACATGCGAATAATCATGATCTAATATGATGTGGTGTAAATGTCTTAAAGTTAGGCCCTGATAGGAATTTATAGGCCTGCCAGAAATATCTCTCTTAGCAAAATCACCAGCAAACAATGTTGACAGGTCGTTTGGATGGACACTGACAATCAATTCAGGGAAAGTCACTTGAGTTCAGAGCCCACTTTGACAGCGACCCCATTCAACCCCATTCAACGGGTCAAAGTTCCAAACCAAAGTAGTTAGGAGCCAAGACTTATTCTGGTCTGATGCTCACCATGCATAATTACCTATGTATCTAGTCCACTAATATACACACACATACAGACGAACACACATACACACACATAATAATTTGCTTGCTTTTATCAACAGCCCAAGTACTTTCTCTTCAGCGACCGCTGGGCTGGGAGCACCTCTGAGTAGATTTCCTCAAGAGGCGCTATATAAATTCCCTGAATATATTAACACAAATAGACACACACACACACACACACAGATTGACAGACATATAGGCACATTACACTCATACATCCACACACAAAATCATAAAATCAAAAAAAATAGCCCAATTAGCCCCTACATGGATGAAAATCTCAAAGCAAAGACCAGTAGAAACAAATGCCTTGTGAAAAGCAACAGTGTCACCAGTGCATTCAACCAATTAACAATTAGCGATCGGACCAGAACAATGTTTGTGTTCATGGGAAAAGGCCATTCGGAAGCGGAGTGTCGCTTGCTGCGTATAGATATACACAAACACATGCACACACATACATAAACACATATACAAACACATACACACACAAATGTAATAATCTCTGTTAAATGACAGCCTTCAAACTGACCCAGCTGCAGTATGTTTACAATTATACAGCATGAATGGATGATTACACACTTGAAAATATAGGCGTCAATTCTAACTCTGTGGCTAACATGCTTAAATACAATACAATACATATGCACACACTCATATACACATTTATATATACAGACATATACACATACCCATTCTATTCTTATTCATCATTTAGCCTAGTGGCACATACAGAGAAGGTAAGAGTGCAAAGAGCGCTACTAATTTTCTAGGGTGGTGCTATATAAATTGCCCTATAAATAAACAAGAAAGCAAATAAAAAGATAAACAATAATTTAATTCTAAAATACCAAATGACTGCTTACCACTTTCCAAAGAACCGTTTCTAACAAGTTCTTTGTTGATCCGATGAAGATCATCGATGATCCGATCATGATCTCCTTTGATCTGATCATCATCGTCTTCATCAAAACATCTTTCCTTTTTTAACCTGTAACAAAATTCACATGACTTTTACTTCATTTGTACAGAAGCTAATAAATTTTAACAAAAAACAAATACCTGTACAAATAGAATACTATTTGAATTAACCACAATAATAAAGATTTCACGAAACAATGATGTTGTCCTGCATCAAAACAGGATTGATCCAATCCTTCAATCATCGCTTTCTCACTAAATCATGATCATGATCCATAATCATTACAGAAAAATCATTCACAATCACAACACCTAAAGCAGTCAAAACAAATAACTCATATTTCTAATTGCGACTACAAAAAAATAACTCACAATCACTATATAATCATACCACAAAAATTCATTCATGATCACTACACTCAAAGCCACCAGAACAAATCACTCATTATCACTAGACTTAATGCTACCACTGAAAAGCACTCGTAATCATTGCAGCGCATCTTATAGATAATTTTAACCTTCCTCTTAACCTCCCAGTGCTTACAATTCATATAAGTATCTACAGCTAAGCCTGCCAACTCAGACTTAGATATGTGTCCTCTTGTTAGCTATTTCTGTCATTTCCTCAATGGAAAGACCTTTGATTTTCATTCTATTCCATACATTTATGTGGGGCCAATCTCACTTGTTTCTCAGAGCAGTGGAAACTTGCTCCAGCCAGCGCTGCTATCTTAGGTCGGGAGCACACCTCTGGAATTGGGCATAACCGGAAATCGCCTCGGACATTCGCCTCGGCCGAATATTGTTGGACTATTCGCCTCGGCAAAACTTAAACCCGCAAATAGGTTGTTCTCCATAGCTGCACATGTGGCAGGTTAACTGCGCTTTGCCTACGGATGGTACCTGCTGCCGCGCTGACCAGATTTGCCGCTACTATTCGGTTCGTACCCGAATCCGGCAAATAGTTCATCCAAATACTCGTTTTCGGTACTCGGTGGAAATTGTCTGCTCAGTTATACCCTACTCTGGACGTGGCAGAATATAAATTCATGATTTACTAATAATAACAAAGATGAGATTGAATGACCAAATTGACCCCAGACAGTAATGACACACAACACTAGAGATATATTAATTAAGCAAAAAACAGATTAGAACCAGAAAGATAAATGACAGATACGAATTGACAACACATTTATCAAATTGCACGCACAACATATGACACATACGAATGTAAGAGGTATAATTATAGTATGTATATGTGCGTGTATGAGTATGCATGCATATATATATATATATATATATATATATATATATATATATATATATATGGGCATAGGTATGTGTGTATAGGTGTGTATGTAGGTGTGCATGTGTGTTTGTATGTGATTAGGCCTTAATAGTAAATCAAATAAATGTCAAATCAAGTGTGTATGCGTGTGGGTGTGCGTGTGTGTGTGCTTGTGTGTGTGTGTGTGTGTGTGTGCTTGTGTGTGTGTGCTTGTGTGTGTGTGTGTGCTTGTGTGTGTGTGTGCCTGTGCCTGTGTGTGTGCCTGTGTGTGTGTGCTTGTGTGTGTGTGTGCGTGTGTGCGTGTGTGTGTGTGCGTGTGTGTGTGTGCTTGTGTGTGTGTGTGTGCTTGTGTGTGTGTGCTTGTGTGTGTGTGTGCCTGTGTGTGTGTGTGCCTGTGTGTGTGTGCCTGTGTGTGTGTGTGTGTGTGCTTGTGTGTGTGTGTGCTTGTGTGCCTGTGTGTGTGTGTGTGCCTGTGTGTGTGTGTGTGTGTGCTTGTGTGTGTGTGTGTGCTTGTGTGTGTGTGTGCTTGTGTGTGTGTGTGTGCTTGTGTGTGTGTGTGCTTGTGTGTGCGTGTGTGTGTGTGCTTGTGCGTGCGTGTGCGTGTGTGTGCGTGTGCTTGTGTGTGTATATACCAGTATAAAGGCTAGAGGATATCAATCAATTAACCATTTTTCTTGATACCCGATAACTTAGCATAACGAACATTACATTCAGATTTATATATAAGCTCCACGCATACAAATCTTAAAGGTTGTGTACAAGTAACTGGGAAACAAAAGCTTAATCAAGTAATGAAGAGCATCTTAATTAAATATGGTTGCCTTTTAACACAGGCTAAATATGAATGGTTATCAATGTTTACGTTTGTTGCAATTCCATTAGCTCCATTACCAATTAAATAACTTTAATATATAATTAAAACTCTAATAATTAACGATTAATTCATCGGTAACTTCTGCAGCCCATGAGTTGGCTAGGGCCGCATGCAGAACAGAAATCAAGAACCAAATGTGTGCCCTAAAAGGGTTTTGAACCCGGACCTTCTCGGTTGCAGGTCCTGTAACCTGGAATGGGCTCCCCGTCACTCTCTGACTTGTGCCTAGAGGACACTATACCGTGTATCGTACCAACCTTAACCCTTATTCCTCTAATTATTATATCAAAAGCATTAAAATTGGCCACCGTGAGCAGCATCAGGAGTGGTAAAGGTTAAAACCAGGGGCGACGATCCCGAGGGATTGAGGGGGACAAGTCTCCCCACCTTTTACAGAGATGGGACAAGTTATACGTGTGTCCTCCCCACATTTCCTACCCCTCTCATTGGGTGCCCCCCACCTGTCAAACGAGATCGCCGCCTCTGGTTAAGACTGATCCATTTAGCCGGGGTTGGATCAAGAGCGCTTCTGAGTAGATGTCTTGAAGAGGCGCTATAAAAATCCTCCAAATAAATAAATAAATAGACACACTGATTGTCTTATGTGAAATGAGCCTAATGAGGCAAGAAAAAGCAATGGATCCCTGAAAGTTGTTGTTTATGGAAGTCTATAGATGACGACCAATGTACGAACACTCTTTTGTCGAGTTAAACACAAGTTTAACCCTTTACCGACGAACTGCATTGGCCTCCCAGTCTTTCAAGTGTCACGGGTGTCTGGCATGAGAACTGACGGGTGTAGTGTTAGATCTATACAGGATATCTATTGATCCACGTACGTGGGCTTAGCAAAGAGATTTATGTCAGGTAGGTCGACCTGTGACGGCTTTTGATTAGGACGCGCCTATCAAATGCGCTCAGGAATGCCAAGTATGAATATTTGGAGTCAAACACAACGCTCAAGAAATCCAATTACATTCTATGGCCGCATAATCACGTGATAGGCTTTTCAAACATCTGATTTATCAGATCTGCCATAAGTGCTTTACTATGGGTTCAAAGAACTAGTGTCGTCGTGTACACAAGTTCTAAAATATCCTAACTTCATTAGAATTCTGCAGGTGTATGTAGAGACCTCAATAGCCGGGTTGTACGTACAAGAACTTAGGACACACCGAGCCCCCATGGAACTATTTGTAATACAACACTCGAAATCAATCACTACATAATTATAATGGTCACCAGTTGAAATGTTAGGCATACTATCTCCATAAATATATACAAACAACTGCATTTTGTAAATTTAAGAACCTCATTATACAGTGGGGTCAATTAGCAACAAAAACAACAACAGGAATAATAATAATAATAATTTTAAAATAATAAAATAATAATAGAGGGAGATGGACAACAATTAACAATATTTCTCTCCATATTGAGATGTCAGCAACTGTGAAGAATCGAGCTCTACAGTGGTAGGCCAAGTAGTAGGGAATAGCATTCCCTTAGAGCAATGCTTTACAGTGGTAGGAACGGCATTCCCTTAGAGCAATGCCTACACTCTGGGAATCGATCTGAAATCCTCATCAACCCTGAACCAGTCACGAATGCCTTTTTGACCTTGGATATCCAAGGTATCATCATCTACGTAAATTTCCGAAAAAAATGAATGAATGAATGAATAAATAATTGATTGAATGAATGAAACACACGTTCAATCATCCGATTAATCACACAAGAGATTGATTGAGGAAGTCAATATAATGCATGTTAATAACTGGCTTTGGGTCTCTATTATTCCATTGCAACAGTGCTACGAACCTGATAACCCCAATAGAGTCTCGTGGCTGAGTGACTGAGGCGCTCTTCTCATCCTTTGCCACCTTCTCGCCCTCATCCGAAGACGAAGAGCTCAGTCGCGAACGTCTCTTCTCCAAACGCTCCAAACTATTCGATGGTGTAGTCTCTCGAGATGATGCAACCAAAGCCACCGTTGCTGCTTTGGAGCCAATCTCCAGCGCTGAATTTCGATTGCCTGTTCTGTCCGGACTTCCAAAATCGAAACTTGAACGCACCTCGGCAGTTGGCGACTTCAGACTTCCCTCCGACTTCAACAAACCGTCCTTTCGACTTTCCAATCTATCCGGACTTCCAAAATCGAAGCTTGAATGCACCTCGGTGGTTGGCGACTTCAGACTTCCCTCCGACTTCAAGAAAACATCCTTTTGACTTTCTGTTCTCTCTGGACTTCCAAAATCGAAGCTTGAATGCACCTCAGCGGTTGACGACTTCAGACTTGCCTGCGAATTCAAGAAACCATCCTTTGGTATGTGAGGCATCTTCTCCAACTCCAGACTCTTCTTTCGACTGGACTCGTCACTTTCTGAGTCGCTGCTCTTTGGACTCCTCTTCGTCTTTTCGTCACGATCGATGATAATTCTCGCTTCAGGGGTCTTGTTCGGCAGTTTCAGGTCAAGATGATTGCTGTCACCAGCATCATCCGAATCGGTCGAACCCTGTTTCTGCATCATCGTGGATTCACTTTCCACCACAGCGCGGGAACCTTTGCCGTCGTCCTCAAACCCGATCAAGGAATCACGGCCATTGTAGCTGCGTCGTTTTGATTTCCACGCCTCGATTGTTGCGATGACATTTTCATCTTCGACCTCATCGAAGCTTTTTCTGTTTGCATCATGGAATTCCCATCGTTTTTTCCTCATTTCTACTCCAGAGGTGTGTGAATCGTTAGTTCTGCTTCCAGAACCGCCTTTTCCATTCACAGAACTAATGTTGGATGACGAATGAGGCTTGGACTTGCCGGAGAAGCTGGACTTCGTCGACGAAGAATTCTCAACTTTTTTCAATGATTCCTGCTGTCTCCACGAGGGCCACTCGGACACAGAATCGTTGCTGGCCTTTGTAATGACAACAGCTGTAGAACCAAGTGACGAAGACCTTGCACCAACCGGACTTCTGTGAGAGGTAGTAACGGAAGAAGCGTCGCCCGTCTTTGAATAAGTGGAAAGATTATCTGAGTGCCGATTATCCGTTGTCATCTGGCGCTTCTGTGGAACCACCTTCCTAAGATCCGACGAGCCGCTGCTTCTCGACACTTCCTCAAAGTGCTTCATCAGCCACTTTGGATCGGGTACCTCCTGCATCACCTCACCCCGATCATCCGACATGGAACCGTCACCAACCAACACAACTCTTTCCGCTTTTACCGCCGGCGATGACCATTCCGAACTTTGGATGTTCCTCATGACTTGAGCTCTGGCCGCAACAACCGACTTATCCAATGAAGGCGATCGCAGGCCCTGTGTAGGAGAATGACCCTTAGAGTTCAGAGTCTTGGTTCCACCTCTAGACGTGGAACCTTTGCTATGAAGCAATAACCCTTCTGGTCGTCGCGAACCAGTCACAGTCAGCGACTTTGCCGCGGCGTAGTCGGTGCCGTCGATTGTAGTCAAAGTCATCTTCAATGGAAGCGACATCTTTTGTACCGTCTTCTTCTGAAACGCCAGGTGGTGGCTCTCCTGTTTTCTCAGGTACTGTTTCTCCAGTTCTGCAAACTTCGCCCGAGTGTACTTAAACCGCTCAGCATGGTTCGTGACCTCGAAAAACGTCTCTGGGTCGAAGTCGAGGTCAAACCGCATGCCATCGCTCACGCCCGTGGATCTATATCCAATGCTCGATCCACTCCTTGCATTAGATAAATGAAGGCTCTTGTCACTGGTATGATATGGGAGACTTCTTTCTCCACTCTCCGTTTGGTATCCCTTCAGGAACCTGTTCCGTAAACTATTGATGTCTGGAAGCACGTATTTTTCATCCGTTCTCGATCTTTCCAGCGTGACCGTCGCGGACAAAGGCACATTCTCCATGGTCACCCTTCCAGTTCTTCCATAACCAACACCATCGACATCCACTCTTTTCAATTCACCAGACCATCTGTGAGACATCTCAACGAGCGCCTTGTGCGTCACAATTTCGGTTGATTCTTGGAGAAATAACCAAAATCCACCGTCAAATACCGTCCACAGGTCTTTCAATAATGCTTTGGAATATCATCTTGATGTTCTGAATCATTGCAAAAGGGACGACAAAGTTGAACCCTCAGAAAGAAGCAGCAACTAAGTTTGGATCACGTTTACCCCTTCATGAAAAGTCAAAATCCGAACACTAGTCAATCCATCCCTAAACAGGAAATCAAACAGATAGTGGTTTAGAACAGCTACTATACGCCAGTACTTATTTGTAAAGTCTACTTCGGAAGTTACATAATGTGCAACAGCAACTGTGTTATCTTGATGTGTCTGCGTGATTAACAGATATCAATACAAATACATAACATATTATAACATAACATGTAATACATAATATATTGTAACATGAACACAAATAATATATAACAAACTTGTAACATGAACATAAGTAAAACATACTGTAACTTAAGTGGTACACAACATACTGCAATGTAAACATAAGTAACACATCATATATTGTAACATAAACTCATGCAGTACATACCATGCTGTAACAAAAACATATGTAAAACACAACATACCGTAACATAAACATAAGCAACACATAACATACTGTAACATAAACTTAAGTAGTGAATAACATACTGAAACATAAACATAAGTAACACATCACATACAGTAACATAAACTCAAGCATTACATACCATGCTGTAACAAAAACATAAGTAATACATTACATACTGTAATATACACATTTGTAATCATAACTTATTGTAATATAAACATTTGTAATCATAACTTACTGTAATATAAACATTTGTAATCATAACTTATTGTAATATACACATTTGTAATCATAACTTACTGTAATATAAACATTTGTAATCATAACTTACTGTAATATAAACATTTGTAATCATAACTTACTGTAATATAAACATTTGTAATCATAACTTACTGTAATATAAACATTTGTAATCATAACTTATTGTAATATAAACATTTGTAATCATAACTTACTGTAATATAAACATTTGTAATCATAACTTACTGTAATATAAACATTTGTAATCATAACTTACTGTAATATAAACATTTGTAATCATAACTTATTGCAATATAAACATTTGTAATCATAACTTATTGTAATATAAACATTTGTAATCATAACATACTGTTGCATGCTTTCTCTTTCTCTCACAACTCTGAGGTTGTCTGATTTGTAATAGCTCATTATGATTATTTTGTGATCGTACATTATCTGATTGTTCAACGACGTTCCTGCAGTGCATTTGCAGGCGGTTTAAAAAGCACACAAAAATTACTTACTTAACAAAAACATAAGTAACGTGTGAGCATACTGAAACAGATGTGCACACACAGTCCTAGAAGCCAAACTGGCATATTTGGACAAAGCATTTGCGACTTCTACCAGGACATTTCAGCTGCTGCTTACACGTACATCCCACTGGTGATACATTTTACTCATGCATATTCATCCTGGTAACTGGTCTACTCCTTACTGATTTCAATCCCAAATTGCATTCTGGGTTAAAAAATGCACATGTTCCATCAGATATACTAACATTCACACAAACACAATCACAAACAACAAACAGACATTAAACTACGAACAGCAAACCACAAACTGGAAGCCACTAGCTTTTCTTTTCACTGCAAATAAACGGATCCTAGACAACGTGATGTACCAATGCAACATACAGGAGAAACACTGTGACGTACCTACCAGTGTGACGTACCAATAAACGAATGCTAGAAAATGTACGGTATGCAGAGGATTCCCGAGAATGTGATGTAGCAATGTGAAGTATTGTTAAACGGATCTTACACGATGTGATGTGCTGTTTGGTAATCGCCAGATCATCGGACACACATCACTTGTATGATCTGAACAACTCGTGAGAAACTAACCTTTAGCCAGAACTGCATATCTCTGGGTGATGATGGTCGAAAACTTATCGTTTACAGGTGCAGTGCTCAAGTGAGAGGCCTAAGACGCACATACTGTAGGCCGAGCGATTGGCCTAATCGATCAGAGGCCCTTACAAGAGATCAGATCAAGTGATCTGATTATATGATCAACCTTGATCTGTACAGGCCACAAGCTATTTATATGGACCCAATGATGGGGTAAGACACGACCTGAATTGGTGAGTTGGGGTAGGTCATAGAAGCACCCTGAAGAGGGTACTCTATCGTAACATAAAATGTTGCTCACTCAATATCATTCTCATACATTGTTCAGCATTAGGATCATCTAATTTGTGCATGTGTGTGTCTGTGGGTGCAATTGTGTGTGTGTGTGTGTGTGTGTGTGTGTGTGTGTGTGTGTGTGTAGGTGTGTAAGTTCGTGTGCAAATTTGTGTGCGTCCTTGTGCGTGTGAAAGCATTAGGTGTTACAACGGATTTCCGCTTAAAACATTGGGCTTTGAAATGTATCCAAGTGGCTTGAACATTTCTGCTTGAGGACAGCTGTTCAAACTGAAGGAATGTCCCGCATCAGGAATTAAACAACTCTGGCAACTGTTTACGTCAGGTGTCGACAGTTTACCAGAGGTCAATAGGACCTAACGGGAAATACTGTCGCGGCAGACACCACAAACAGCAACAAAGGAAGTCATGGACCCACTTCTG
Source organism: Bimastos eiseni (assembly GCA_959347315.1). Taxonomy (NCBI): domain Eukaryota; kingdom Metazoa; phylum Annelida; class Clitellata; order Crassiclitellata; family Lumbricidae; genus Bimastos; species Bimastos eiseni. The sequence continues at coordinate 38,081,074 of OY365811.1, read as the reverse complement.
GTGTGAGACTGAGTCGCCGATTGGTTGAGCGTTTACTTCGCCGCCGCCTAGCGAAAGAAGGATTAGTCAACCGTACGGGCTATACAGGAATCGAACTTGGTTATCCATTGTTACTTTCTTTTCTACTGTCCCTCCTCCAGCCTCTCCCTCAAACCTTCTATCCTTCCTACTGTCGTTTCTTCCAACCCTCCTTCAATACTGTCAACCTTCCCTTAATAGTTCCTACTGCTCCTCCATCCTTCCTATATTCCATCCATCCTTTCCTCCTTCTATTCATAAAAACTGAGTGCCCTACATTCTCTTCAGCCAAGCAATGCATGGTCATGCCAATGACGAGAGTCGCTGGTCTTCTGCTTGCATCGTAATTAAATACATTGAAGCGTTGAATTAAGGCCAAGCGAAATGAAAGTCCACAGTGCTCAACTTCAGGACAGAAATTACCTCAAGTAGACAGCTACACAGATACTCAGCTTACCTCATTCAAAGCACGGCTCTGACAGGTCCTGGCTATGCACTGTTCAAGTATCCACAGCCTACACAAATATATATATATATATATATATATATATATAACACATTTTAAATATATATAACGAAAAATACACACAAACATAATGACATACCGAATATGCTATACAGCACTACATACACATATACAAATACATAAATATACAAATACATAAATATACAAATACATAAATATACAAATACATAAATATACAAATACATAAATATACAAATACATAAATATACAAATACATAAATATACAAATACATAAATATACAAATACATAAATATTCAATGCATAGACAAAAATACACACATATTGTATATATATATATAAATACATGATTATATACATATATATATAAAAATTATGAAACATACATGTGTGCTATATATATATATATATATTATATACAATATATATATATATATATATTATATACAAAAAATCATGTAGACAAGACCTTGAAGCTAAGGAGCCAATAAACACATCATACTACTAAAAAGGTGCAAATTACTACAATATATAAATCTATAAGAGCCATAATTATTCTGCTTAAAATCTGCCTTATATAACAGCAGCCAATAAATACATTAACTCATGCATATACTGAGGAGCATTTGTACGTATGTAACTTCCTCGTTATCACCACCTCCAACATATTATTAGATTTTTGCATCAGTTACTAGAAGTTTTGAGGTTTTAATGACCGCTGCTACTGTGAACTTACAATGTTGATTCTCGGTCAATAAAATAACCTATTTAACCTAAACCGGAATCACGTAAACATGTCAATACTGTATCTTTGAAAGTAATGTAATGCAACAGAATACTTGTCAAGAGCATCTAAAGAGCCTGTCAGAGAGTTAGCAATCAGAAGAAAAAAGATGTTTAATTTAATGTTTGAGAAGGCGCAACGCCATTAGCACTCAGAGGAACTGAGAGAATTTCAATAAGCAAACTGTTCCATAATGATGGTCCAATGACAAAGAAACTCTGATGCGCATGAATCGAAACTATGTACACAACCATGTAGAGCATAGAAAGAATACAAGTGAAAGTAAAAACAAGGGCTTTTCGGGACCCTCTTTTATTGACTTTTGGTAATCTGGTAGATGGCGCGATCGATCCATTTCCTTGAGAGATCATTTACGATGTAAACTTGCCAGGGCAGAGCTCGTCAAGGAGGATTCGTTCGAGTGGGTAAACAATATTTAATTTTGTGCATTTTTTATTAAAAAAATTAAATTTTTGACCTATGTCCATAAAAATTTGATACATTGCATTGTCATGCAAGCGTGACATGTATGCAAAATTTCTGCCCGTCGACGGGAACATGCCGAAAAAAGAGTTGAAAGAACTCCGACGAACCGACGAACTTTATGCAGGCCAAGTTAAATAAAAGAGGGTAAAAACGGTGATCATTAGCTTTAAGGCCTGCTAAGATGACATTAGGAAGAGGAAGCCCTACTACACACATAGGAAACAGGTCTCAAACAAACACTCTTGCTCAGTTCTAACAATGAGCAACAGACACGTGAGGACTGCGGAAGAACAGAGCTAAACGTGCAAAGGACAAGAGATGTCGAGCGTCAAGCCCACGTATGGCCATCCATGATGATTACGATGTACTAGATATGCGAGTCCTGGCTCTATCGAAAGACGTCATTAGTTGAGAGCTCGATAGACAGCACAATGCTGTTCAATGAAAGGCATATTGAGAGTCATTGTTGAGACTCATTGTATTTAATGTAAATAATATAAACAACCTAAGACAGGGTCAATTAAAGCATGGTAAAAGAATTCGGTCACAGCAGAGGCTTCCAGGGACCACAGTGGATGATTCGAAGGCCAGGATAGAGGGTCGTGGAGCCAAGATGGTGGAGGCATAGAGTCAGGATTATGGGGTTATTACGCTAGGTTATGGAGTCATTGAGCTAGGATTGAAGGGCTGTGAGGCAAAATGGTCATGTGAAAGGGCCAAGGTGAGGCTAAATTGGAGGAGTTGAGAGGTCAGGGATGGATCAGACCATAATTTGATCTTCTCACAGTGTGAACAGTCTGCAGTAGATAAACATCTTTGTCAACAGCACTTCTTCTTTTCTTATCGTCAGTCGACATCTCCCCTCTGCCACAGACACTGACAGACCAATCATACAAGTGCTTTTACGATGCATAGTCCGCCGCCCTAGGGTGTGGTCTCGGTAATGGTAATGGCAGCTGCAAATTTATATGGCACCACTTCAACAAAGACTCATTCATGAGAGGCATTCCCCCCAACTAACACAATAAAACCATGATTGAACAAAATGATCAAAACCATAATTGATCAAAATGATCAAAACCATGATTAAACAAAATGATAGGCAATCAAGCATTGATCAAAATGGATATCAAGCATTAAACAATTTAATGGTCTTCAAACATTGAACAAAATGGTCTTCAAGCATTGAAAAAATGGTCTTCAAACATTGAACAAAATGGTCTTCAAGCATTTAATAAAATGGCCTTCAAGCATTGAACAAAATGGTCTTCAAGCATTGAACAAAATGTAAGTCTGAATTTGCTACCAGAGACGTTGAAATCATAATAGTTCAAAGTTTAGTGAGAATAGTGATGATGATAGCCCAAAACACTGATTCTAATTTTACATGGTGTGACAAAGGCCGTTTTCTGCTTGTACCCATGCCATTTTAATCTTACAGAACTGGACATCTTGGAAAACACAATGAAATAATCGGTAATCAGTATCGGCTACTTTAATCGGTATCGGCAATTTCAATAATCGGCAATACTTTGTATCGGCATAATCGACAAAAAGTGATATCGATACAGCTCTACATATCATCCAATTGTCTGGCTGTAAGTCACAGCCAGTGGCGTGCTTAACCATAATTACGCTCAGTGCCAGAGCACCGCTGGCACCGTCCTTGGTACAGAACTGGTCACAGCAACTGTCCACCGCCATAGAAGAGTTCAACTGTATACATTCCAGCTGTGCTAGACATCAATTTTCACCATTAGACCATATGACTCAGTCCGAGGCCACACTCTTAGCACTATCAACTACAGAAGGTAAAATGGCTTGTGGTTAACACACAAGTTGTCCGGTGGTAATCAAAGACAATTCATGCATGTCGCAATTAAGGCATTTCAATGGCTTAATGTAATCAAACAAAAGTCTCTGAAGACACCAGATATTTGAGCATATGGCCACATTCGTGTCTGTGATTACTAGACAATGTTTATAAGCATTTAAACGAATGTAGAGACATACATGTACATTGAATATCACAAGTCTCATATATTCGGCTACGTTCGGCTACGATTCAACACAATGACCCAATGAGCATTAATATTCCAACAGCTGCTACCAGGCACATTTTATAAACTTTATTACAACCGACTAACAGATGACATTGGTACCTTTTAACAGAAGTTCGAAGACCAATGTTTTAGAAAAACACCCCTACGCACAATAGATCTTTACAGAAAATTAATCTTTTAAATAGAAAGAAGCAGTTAGACAGTTTCGTTAAATTCGATACGTTACTAACGCCTCAAACTAACCTTGATCATAGATATCGCAACCGCACTAAATATAAGAAGCACATATCCATGCCGAATCGATTAGGCCACCATCAGCAAAGACTACGTAAACTGAGACCGAAATTTTAATATACCTAAGTTTAATAAAAAAAATAAAACTGATTTCTTACTTATATTAGTTAAATGCATTTTGCATCAATATTGAGTGTTAAAGTGCAATATAAACAGAAAACATAAGTCCTGCAGCACAATTGAAACAAATGTCTTTTATTCAAATTCATATAGCTTACGCGAAACCGAATTTGCCATGTTTATATCTTGCTTTCGATTGTCTACTAGGTTGTTGGTGACCTATTTTGCATAAACTAACGAATATTTTAGAACATAATTTACAAAATTCAGCTCTAAGAAACAGTGATTTAGCTTGAATCTGGCATTCCTAGCAGACCAACATGAGGGCGCCGTGAAGTGCTGCCACCTATCGAATGTGTTTCAGAAAGATGGCAGCCATCTATTTCAGTGCGCCAAAACCACGTCTGGTGAAAACTTCGCCATCTATCGAACAAGAGACGCTGGAAAATCAATGTCGTCTGCCACGATTGTAAGTACATCATAGCTTAGCATAACATAAAATAAAAATCACGCAAACATAACCACTTTAAAGATGTCGATTTGTCTGCTCCTGAGTCATTTTCTTAAAAATTTTAGTGCTCTTGTAATCATTACTTTTCGAATAAATGTGTTGATCCCATCTGGCGTCGTAACTAAATATCTTGAGTAGGCCTAGACCGAGGACCTTCGGTTGAAATGATTTGATATAGGCCTAGGTCCAGATATGTAATGTAATCTAATGCAAAACCGCGCAAATCACAGCGCCAGTAAGCTGCCAAATGCTTATCAAGAGCATGTTTAAAATGTAAAATAAAATACTTTAAAAAAGTATTTTGAAAATACTTCTACAAAATACTTTTCAAGCGCTTTGAAAATGCAAATAAGTAAATTAGTACTTTTAAAACATTTTTAGAATAGCTTTTCAACATTCTTTTTTAGAACGTAACAGCTTGCACTTTTATCGTTACTCCCCTATAATGTTTAGGCTACATTTGCATTAGTGTACCAATAAAAGCTATAAATAGTTTCTTATGACTTAAAGCGCTGACAAATTAGTAACCAGTAACTTCTATTGCGCCAATGTTAAACGCGCAAAGCATCATCCGATGGCACACCAAACCAAGGCGTAATCTAGTTAATATCCATAATAAGGTCAGTCCGTAAGACTCTAAAGGGGCGTGCGGACCATGATGGATAAGCAATTTCAAAGAGTTCAGTTTTCAAGTTAAGAATGAAATAACACTTTGACGCTCGGATACAGCAACTGAAAATGCTCGTTCGCCAGTTCTCAATGCAAGTATTACCAGGTTAAGATTATTATCAGATGACCTCGATGATTAATTATACCGGTATTAGTCTGTGAAATAACGACTGGTTTTAGGTAATGTGGTTGGCCAGAGTTTCACATGCTTTTTTTTAGTATGAGCACCGATGTGAAACTAACTCTTTGCTGGACATGAAGCCAATGAAAAATAAAGACAGGTGTATAAATTCACTCGCATTTGAATGTAGCCTATTAGGCTGGCTTTTAGTAGCCAAAGAGCCTCTTTGGCTATTAAGTCTAGCTAAGAGCCAAACTAATACATTGAAAGAGGTCTGAATTATCAGAAGCCTCAGCATGTGGCTTATTGGTGCCAGTTGGAAGCGAGTTGCAGCAATCGCTAGACGGCGGTGGTTCAATGTGATCATAAAGAAATGTGCAACTTGCATGACAGCCGACAGTTAAATTGGTCTTTTGCAATGACTTGTCACCATCCGTTCATTGTAATCATACCATACTTTGTCAGTTTGAACATTGAATATTATTATTATTATAATTATGCTTATTAGTACAGGGTGGATAGACGAGTTTTATAATGTACATTTAAACTGAGCAAGAGATGTGTACTGGCGAACTGAAATTGGAAGACAATTCCATTGTAATGGTCTTTGAGACGGAAAATTGGGGAAAAGCACCGTTTGACAATTCCCAGTTATTGCGACGAATGGCAAATGCCCTTGCCTCAATATATGAGAAGTACAGTTGTGTGGTGGTGACAATCCTTCCTTCCAATTCTTTCTTCCCATCCTTCCTTCCTAATTTTGTTATTCCTTCCTTGCATCCATTTCTTTTCTCGTTAATTCTACTTCTTCCCTCCTTCCGTCCATCAAGTCTTCCTTCCCTCAGCGAAATCTCCACGCTCCTTTTTCTTCCTCCATCCTCTAATATCTCCTTCTTCGTCTTCCATGTGTCCTTAGACCCCTCCTCGTTTCTCTCCTCGATCCTCTCCTGTCCTTCGGCTCTTTCCTCCTCCTCCTCCTCCTCCTCCCTCCTGTTGTCCTATCTCCTCCTCTTTATACCCACTCTCTAGGCCTACGTCTTTCTTCTCCTGTGCCATCCATCCTGTGTTCTTTTCCAATCGCTCCTCACTCTCCTCCTCCTGCTCCTGCTTCTCCCTTTGTCCAATCTGCCACCATTACCTCCTCCTTCTCCTATTCCAACCCTGCCCAGCTTTCCCTTCCTTCGCCACTCCTCCTGTCCATCGTCCTCTGTTCCTCGCCCACTCCTGCACGCGACCGCCCTCCAGCGGTCGGAGGATGGATTCGATAAATCCTTGGTTAGCCATCGGTGGTTTTATGCTCCGACCCACGGCCGAGATTTAAACGAAGGAAGTACAGAAGAATGGACGGAAGGATGGACAGAAGATTGGACGGATGGATGGATGGACGGATGGATGGATGGATATACGGACGACTGAATGGATGAATGGATAAATGGATGGATGGACGGATGACTGAATGGATGGATGGATGAATGGATGGATGAAGGGATGGATATACGGACGACTGAATGGATGAATGGATAAATGGATGGATGGACGGATGACTGAATGGATGGATGGATAAATGGATGGATGGACGGACGACTGAATGGATGAATGGATAAATGGATGGATGGACGGATGACTGAATGGATGGATGAATGGATAAATGGACTGATGGATGGATGATGGATGGATGGTTGGATGAATGGATGGACAGAAGATTAGATGGATGGATGGTTGGATGAATGGATGATGGATGGATGGATGGATGGATGGACGGATGACTGAATGGATGGATGGATAAATGGATGGATGGACGGATAACTGAATGGATGGATGAATGGATGGATAAATGGACTGATGGATGGATGATGGATGGATAAATGGACTGATGGATGGATGATGGATGGATGGTTGGATGAATGGATGGACAGAAGATTAGATGGATGGATGGTTGGATGAATGGATGATGGATGGATGGATGGATGGACGGACGGCTGGACGGACGGACAGACGGATGGATGGATGAATGGATGAATGGATGAATGGATGGATGAATGGATGAATGGAAGGATGAATGGATGAATGGATGAATGGATGATGGATGGATGGATGGACGGACGGACGAACGGACGACTGGATGGTTGGATGAATGGGTGAATGGATGGACAGAAGACTGGATGGATGGATGAATGGATGATGAATGGATGATGAATGGATGGATGTATGGATGTATGGATGGACGGACGGACGGACGGACGGACGGACGGATGGATGGATGGATGGATGGATGGATGGACGGATGGATGGATGGATGGACGGGTGGTTGAATAGTGACGTAATAATCGGCGTATGGATGGATGAACGGATGGATGAAAGAATGGACGGATGGCTATACTAGACGCATGCATGGTCGGATGGAAGGTGTGAGTTAAGAATAGGCGTGTGGATATGCGAACGAATGGAGATATGGATGGTGAGAAGGATGGACGGACGGATAGAGAGAGAGAAACAGATGGACAGACAGATGGACGAACGGCTGAAAGATCGGGTGAATGGAGGGGTGAGAGGGTGGACGTTGGTTGTTTATTGGGCTGCAAGCGATGGAGAGCCAACGCCACCGATGCCGAGCTCGAGTAATTATCTCGGTCGGAGACTGGGCACAAGTGACGTGCTCTGTGCACGCATGAAGGCAACTCTCCATCCGTCCTCTGCCCTCTCTCCCTACCATCTTCTCTCCATTCCTCTCCCCCTCAATAAGCAATAGTCTTCCTCCCATTCTGCCAACCTCCCTTGTGCTTCATCCATCCTCTTCTTGCTGTCTGTCTTTATCTATTTCTCTCTCTGCATGTATCCTTTGTCGTTTCCATCGATTGCTTTTAATATCTCATCTCTCTATTGTTTCTACTCCCTCTGCTCCTCATCCATCCATTGCTTTTACTCCCTCTGTCTCTCATCTATCCATTGCTTATACTCCCTCTGTCTCTCATCTATCCATTGCTTATACTCCCTCTGCCAATCATCTATCCATTGCTTATACTCCCTGTGTCCCTCATCTATCCATTGCTTTTACTCCCTCTGTCTCTCATCTATCCATTGCTTATAGTCCCTCTGTCTCTCATCTATCCATTGCTTATACTCCCTCTGCCAATCATCTATCCATTGCTTATACTCCCTCTGTCTCTCATCTATCCACTGCTTCTACTCGCTCTGTCCCTCATCTATCCATTGCTTCTACTCGCTCTGCCAATCATCTATCCATTGCTTCTACTCCCTCTGTCTCTCATCTATCCACTGCCTCTACTCCCTCTGTCCCTCATCTATCCATTGCTCATACTCCCTCTGTCCCTCATCTATCCATTGCTTCTACTCCCTCTGTCTCTCATCTATCCACTGCTTCTACTCGCAATGTCTCTCATCTATCCATTGCTTCTACTCGCTCTGTCTCTCATCTATCCATTGCTTCTACTCGCTCTGTTTCTCATCTATCCATTGCTTCTACTCCCTCTGTCTCTCATCTATCCATTGCTCATACTCCCTCTGTCCCTCATCTATCCATTGCTTCTACTCGCTCTGTCTCTCATCTATTTATTGCTTCTACTCTCTCTGTCTCTCATCTATCCATTGCTTATACTCCCTCTGTCTCTCGTCTATTCATTGCTTATACTCCCTCTGTCTCTCATCTATCCATTGCTTATACTCCCTCTGTCCCTCATCTATCCATTGCTTATACTCCCTCTGTCTCTCATCTAGCCATTGCTTATACTTCCTCTGCCAATCATCTATCCATTGCTTATACTCCCTCTGTCTCTCATCTATCCATTGCTTCTACTCGCTCTGTCCCTCATCTATCCATTTCTTCTACTCGCTCTGCCAATCATCTATCCATTGCTTTTACTCCCTCTGTCTCTCATCTATCCATTGCTTATACTCCCTCTGTCTCTCGTCTATTCATTGCTTATACTCCCTCTGTCTCTCATCTATCCATTGCTTATAGTCCCTCTGTCCCTCATCCATCCATTGCCTTTACTCCCTCTGTCCCTCATCTATCCATTGCTTATACTCCCTCTGTCTCTCATCTAGCCATTGCTTATACTCCCTCTGCCAATCATCTATCCATTGCTTATACTCCCTCTGTCTCTCATCTATCCATTGCTTCTACTCGCTCTGTCTCTAATCTATCCATTGCTCATACTCCCTCTGTCCCTCATCTATCCATTGCTTATACTCCCTCTGTCTCTCATCAATCCATTGCTTATACTCCCTCTGTCTCTCATATATCTATTGCTTATACTCGCTCTGTCCCTCATCTATCCGTTGCTTATACTCCCTCTGTCTCTCATCTATCCATTGCTTATACTCCCTCTGTCCCTCATCTATCCATTGCTTATACTCCCTCTGTCTCTCATCTAGCCATTGCTTATACTCCCTCTGCCAATCATCTATCCATTGCTTATACTCCCTCTGTCTCTCATCTAGCCATTGCTTATACTCCCTCTGCCAATCATCTATCCATTGCTTTTACTCCCTCTGTCTCTCATCTATCCATTGCTTATACTCCCTCTGTCTCTCATCTAGCCATTGCTTATACTTCCTCTGCCAATCATCTATCCATTGCTTATACTCCCTCTGTCTCTCATCTATCCATTGCTTATACTCCCTCTGTCTCTCATCTATCCATTGCTTATACTCCCTCTGCCAATCATCTATCCATTGCTTATACTCCCTGTGTCCCTCATCTATCCATTGCTTTTACTCCCTCTGTCTCTCATCTATCCATTGCTTATAGTCCCTCTGTCTCTCATCTATCCATTGCTTATACTCCCTCTGCCAATCATCTATCCATTGCTTATACTCCCTCTGTCTCTCATCTATCCACTGCTTCTACTCGCTCTGTCCCTCATCTATCCATTGCTTCTACTCGCTCTGCCAATCATCTATCCATTGCTTCTACTCCCTCTGTCTCTCATCTATCCACTGCCTCTACTCCCTCTGTCCCTCATCTATCCATTGCTCATACTCCCTCTGTCCCTCATCTATCCATTGGTTCTACTCCCTCTGTCTCTCATCTATCCACTGCTTCTACTCGCAATGTCTCTCATCTATCCATTGCTTCTACTCGCTCTGTCTCTCATCTATCCATTGCTTCTACTCGCTCTGTTTCTCATCTATCCATTGCTTCTACTCCCTCTGTCTCTCATCTATCCATTGCTCATACTCCCTCTGTCCCTCATCTATCCATTGCTTCTACTCGCTCTGTCTCTCATCTATTTATTGCTTCTACTCTCTCTGTCTCTCATCTATCCACTGCTTCTACTCGCCCTGTCCCTCATCTATCCATTGCTTTTACTCGCTCTGCCAATCATCTATCCATTGCTTATACTCCCTCTGTCTCTCATCTATCCACTGCTTCTACTCGCTCTGTCCCTCATCTATCCATTTCTTCTACTCGCTCTGCCAATCATCTATCCATTGCTTTTACTCCCTCTGCCTCTCATCTATCCATTGCTTTTACTCCCTCTGTCTCTCATCTATCCATTGCTTATACTCCCTCTGTCTCTCGTCTATCCATTGCTTATACTCCCTCTGTCTCTCATCTATCCATTGCTTATACTCCCTCTGTCCCTCATCTATCCATTGCTTATACTCCCTCTGTCTCTCATCTATCTATTGCTTATACTCGCTCTGTCCCTCATCTATTCGTTGCTTATACTCCCTCTGTCTCTCATCTATCCATTGCTTTTACTCCCTCTGTCTCTCATCTATCCATTGCTTATACTCCCTCTGCCAATCATCTATCCATTGCTTATACTCCCTCTGTCCCTCATCTATCCATTGCTTATACTCCCTCTGTCCCTCATCTATCCATTGCTTATACTCCCTCTGTCTCTCATCAATCCATTGCTTATACTCCCTCTGTCTCTCATCTATCTATTGCTTATACTCGCTCTGTCTCTCATCTATTCGTTGCTTATACTCCCTCTGTCTCTCATCTATCCATTGCTTTTACTCCCTCTGTCTCTCATCTATCCATTGCTTATACTCCCTCTGCCAATCATCTATCCATTGCTTATACTCCCTCTGTCTCTCATCTAGCCATTGCTTATACTTCCTCTGCCAATCATCTATCCATTGCTTTTACTCCCTCTGTCCCTCATCTATCCATTTCTTCTACTCGCTCTGCCAATCATCTATCCATTGCTTTTACTCCCTCTGTCTCTCATCTATCCATTGCTTATACTCCCTCTGTCTCTCGTCTATTCATTGCTTATACTCCCTCTGTCTCTCATCTATCCATTGCTTATACTCCCTCTGTCCCTCATCTATCCATTGCTTATACTCCCTCTGTCTCTCATCTAGCCATTGCTTATACTTCCTCTGCCAATCATCTATCCATTGCTTATACTCCCTCTGTCTCTCATCTATCCATTGCTTCTACTCGCTCTGTCCCTCATCTATCCATTTCTTCTACTCGCTCTGCCAATCATCTATCCATTGCTTTTACTCCCTCTGTCTCTCATCTATCCATTGCTTATACTCCCTCTGTCTCTCGTCTATTCATTGCTTATACTCCCTCTGTCTCTCATCTATCCATTGCTTATAGTCCCTCTGTCCCTCATCCATCCATTGCCTTTACTCCCTCTGTCCCTCATCTATCCATTGCTTATACTCCCTCTGTCTCTCATCTAGCCATTGCTTATACTCCCTCTGCCAATCATCTATCCATTGCTTATACTCCCTCTGTCTCTCATCTATCCATTGCTTCTACTCGCTCTGTCTCTAATCTATCCATTGCTCATACTCCCTCTGTCCCTCATCTATCCATTGCTTATACTCCCTCTGTCTCTCATCAATCCATTGCTTATACTCCCTCTGTCTCTCATATATCTATTGCTTATACTCGCTCTGTCCCTCATCTATCCGTTGCTTATACTCCCTCTGTCTCTCATCTATCCATTGCTTATACTCCCTCTGTCCCTCATCTATCCATTGCTTATACTCCCTCTGTCTCTCATCTATCCATTGCTTATACTCCCTCTGCCAATCATCTATCCATTGCTTATACTCCCTCTGTCTCTCATCTAGCCATTGCTTATACTTCCTCTGCCAATCATCTATCCATTGCTTTTACTCCCTCTGTCCCTCATCTATCCATTTCTTCTACTCGCTCTGCCAATCATCTATCCATTGCTTTTACTCCCTCTGTCTCTCATCTATCCATTGCTTATACTCCCTCTGTCTCTCGTCTATTCATTGCTTATACTCCCTCTGTCTCTCATCTATCCATTGCTTATACTCCCTCTGTCCCTCATCTATCCATTGCTTATACTCCCTCTGTCTCTCATCTAGCCATTGCTTATACTTCCTCTGCCAATCATCTATCCATTGCTTATACTCCCTCTGTCTCTCATCTATCCATTGCTTCTACTCGCTCTGTCCCTCATCTATCCATTTCTTCTACTCGCTCTGCCAATCATCTATCCATTGCTTTTACTCCCTCTGTCTCTCATCTATCCATTGCTTATACTCCCTCTGTCTCTCGTCTATTCATTGCTTATACTCCCTCTGTCTCTCATCTATCCATTGCTTATAGTCCCTCTGTCCCTCATCCATCCATTGCCTTTACTCCCTCTGTCCCTCATCTATCCATTGCTTATACTCCCTCTGTCTCTCATCTAGCCATTGCTTATACTCCCTCTGCCAATCATCTATCCATTGCTTATACTCCCTCTGTCTCTCATCTATCCATTGCTTCTACTCGCTCTGTCTCTAATCTATCCATTGCTCATACTCCCTCTGTCCCTCATCTATCCATTGCTTATACTCCCTCTGTCTCTCATCAATCCATTGCTTATACTCCCTCTGTCTCTCATATATCTATTGCTTATACTCGCTCTGTCCCTCATCTATCCGTTGCTTATACTCCCTCTGTCTCTCATCTATCCATTGCTTATACTCCCTCTGTCCCTCATCTATCCATTGCTTATACTCCCTCTGTCTCTCATCTATCCATTGCTTATACTCCCTCTGCCAATCATCTATCCATTGCTTATACTCCCTCTGTCTCTCATCTAGCCATTGCTTATACTTCCTCTGCCAATCATCTATCCATTGCTTTTACTCCCTCTGTCCCTCATCTATCCATTTCTTCTACTCGCTCTGCCAATCATCTATCCATTGCTTTTACTCCCTCTGTCTCTCATCTATCCATTGCTTATACTCCCTCTGTCTCTCGTCTATTCATTGCTTATACTCCCTCTGTCTCTCATCTATCCATTGCTTATACTCCCTCTGTCCCTCATCTATCCATTGCTTATACTCCCTCTGTCTCTCATCTAGCCATTGCTTATACTTCCTCTGCCAATCATCTATCCATTGCTTATACTCCCTCTGTCTCTCATCTATCCATTGCTTCTACTCGCTCTGTCCCTCATCTATCCATTTCTTCTACTCGCTCTGCCAATCATCTATCCATTGCTTTTACTCCCTCTGTCTCTCATCTATCCATTGCTTATACTCCCTCTGTCTCTCGTCTATTCATTGCTTATACTCCCTCTGTCTCTCATCTATCCATTGCTTATAGTCCCTCTGTCCCTCATCCATCCATTGCCTTTACTCCCTCTGTCCCTCATCTATCCATTGCTTATACTCCCTCTGTCTCTCATCTAGCCATTGCTTATACTCCCTCTGCCAATCATCTATCCATTGCTTATACTCCCTCTGTCTCTCATCTATCCATTGCTTCTACTCGCTCTGTCTCTAATCTATCCATTGCTCATACTCCCTCTGTCCCTCATCTATCCATTGCTTATACTCCCTCTGTCTCTCATCAATCCATTGCTTATACTCCCTCTGTCTCTCATATATCTATTGCTTATACTCGCTCTGTCCCTCATCTATCCGTTGCTTATACTCCCTCTGTCTCTCATCTATCCATTGCTTATACTCCCTCTGTCCCTCATCTATCCATTGCTTATACTCCCTCTGTCTCTCATCTAGCCATTGCTTATACTCCCTCTGCCAATCATCTATCCATTGCTTATACTCCCTCTGTCTCTCATCTAGCCATTGCTTATACTCCCTCTGCCAATCATCTATCCATTGCTTTTACTCCCTCTGTCTCTCATCTATCCATTGCTTATACTCCCTCTGTCTCTCATCTAGCCATTGCTTATACTTCCTCTGCCAATCATCTATCCATTGCTTATACTCCCTGTGTCTCTCATCTATCCATTGCTTATACTCCCTCTGTCTCTCATCTATCCATTTCTTCTACTCGCTCTGCCAATCATCTATCCATTGCTTTTACTCCCTCTGTCTCTCGTCTATTCATTGCTTATACTCCCTCTGTCTCTCATCTATCCATTGCTTATACTCCCTCTGTCCCTCATCTATCCATTGCTTATACTCCCTCTGTCTCTCATCTATCTATTGCTTATACTCGCTCTGTCCCTCATCTATTCGTTGCTTATACTCCCTCTGTCTCTCATCTATCCATTTCTTCTACTCGCTCTGCCAATCATCTATCCATTGCTTTTACTCCCTCTGTCCCTCATCCATCCATTGCCTTTACTCCCTCTGTCCCTCATCTATCCATTGCTTATACTCCCTCTGTCTCTCATCTAGCCATTGCTTATACTCCCTCTGCCAATCATCTATCCATTGCTTATACTCCCTCTGTCTCTCATCTATCCATTGCTTCTACTCGCTCTGTCTCTAATCTATCCATTGCTCATACTCCCTCTGTCCCTCATCTATCCATTGCTTATACTCCCTCTGTCTCTCATCAATCCATTGCTCATACTCCCTCTGTCCCTCATCTATCCATTGCTTATACTCCCTCTGTCTCTCATCTATCTATTGCTTATACTCGCTCTGTCCCTCATCTATCCGTTGCTTATACTCCCTCTGTCTCTCATCTATCCATTGCTTATACTCCCTCTGTCCCTCATCTATCCATTGCTTATACTCCCTCTGTCTCTGAGGACTTTCAGACAGCGGACTACAAGACAATATTAACAATAATATGTAAATGACTGAGTGTGGACGGTGAGTGAATTTTCATTCGCTTGCGCTGTGTGCAATGACCAATTGTGTCTGGACAATGGCCCTCTATTGTGGGCGATCAGCTGTACAAGACACACGGTCAACTTTAAATGACATCGCTGTGAATAGCATCCCATTCCATCGTCTGCCTTAGCAGCTGCTTATCTTGCTGACGCAGCGCCAGATAATGCCGCTTAAAAGGCATCAAATGAATGAATGAATGAACGCATGAATGGATGAACAAACCAGTCAGAGAGCCAGTCAATCAGCCAACCAATCAACTGACCGATTGACGGAAACGTGAAAGGTGTACGCACTGACTAAAAGAGTGAAGCTGTGAAGGAAGGAATGAACGAACGAAGGAATAAAGAAAGAGAGGAAGGAAGGAAGGAAGGAAAAGGGAAGGAAGGAAGGAAGGAAGGTGATAGAAAGATAGAAAGAATGAAGGAAGGGAAGAAAAACAAATATTACGTCAAAAGAAATATGACTAGACAGAGAAAGGATTGGTTTATTAAAAAAATTAGTAATGAATCAATCAGTCGAAAGATTTTTTGAAAGAAGCCGAATGATTGCTCTCGGCACGCCTTCATGACCCGATGAGATGCCCCTTAACCCTTTAACCTCTTTACTCTCTCGCCAATAGCCTGTTCATTAGGCCTTCCACGACCCAATGGCCTGCCATGTAGGCCGCGGGCATTTAAAGCAATTATCGAACAACGTACTCGGCGCCTGCTCCGATCGCTCAGAGCAAAACGCGAATCAATTTCTCTCGAAACCCTTCGACAAAACGTCGAAAACATCTCTCAGATTCACCTCTGGCAATACGGTCTCTCGTAGGCACAACCCCTGATATGTAAACCGGTAGAGGTGTCGCGCTCTCTCGTCATGCCTTGCGACGCCTGCCCATATCCTTCCGCCATCTTTGAGTCGCGCCCATTTCTACAGCACTTGTGGGTTATTTATTCTACGCTGGCACGTGCCGTATGCGGTTGGGTTTTGATGCTAATCTGTCCAAGGCTATAGAAGATGAGGTATTTAGCGGATATAATTAATTTATTAACTAGGCAACTCCATTCTTACATTAGCAGACGAATGAAAACGGTTAAGTAAATTCGTTAGAGGCAATATTCTGGAGAGTTCATGGAACAGGTAAGTATGCACGTGCGCCTATCGAATGCTTACAAATGCTACTTACTTATTCACTTATACGATGCAAATTGTGTATTGGATTTTTTTTAACAGAGAATAAGCAGACAAATAATTAGTTATTAAAATTATTACAAGATAATTTTGAATTGCTAAGCCTTTGAAGAAATTCGAATGGGTGCACAAACGGACCATAACTTTGCCATATTGTTTAACGCTCATTCTTTTCTTTTTCCGCCTCTTCCTTCTGTCTTTTTCTATTAGATCATATCAATGATCACCTTTTATTCTCTAAATTCTCTCCAATTTCGTCTTACTTTATCACTGGTTCGATTTTCTTTCCTCAACCTTTTATCCATCAAATAATTTGTTCGGCCTTTTCTCAATCATTCGTTGACTCCTCATTCTTTTGCTTTCATTTCAATCATTTCATGGATCTATCCATTCATATCACATCCATCAATTCGTCCATCAATTCACCCATCCACCAATCAATCGACAAAACCGTAGATTCGTCTACCAACCCATACACCGATCCATCGAGTCATCAGTCAATCAATCAATAAATCAATCAATCAATTCAATAAATTAATCAATCCAATAAATTAATCAAAACTTTCATCCGTCATCTCTTCCATCTTTTCTTTCACACTTTCTTCATGCCCTTCTTCCCTACCTCAAACACTTTCTGACTATTTCGTTCCCTCCTACTACACTTCTTTCACGCTTTGTTTGTTTTCCTCCAATTGCTCAATGATGGCGATAGACCCCAACAACCATTAATGTGGTCAATGGTTTGCCTGATGGAAAATCCCATTCACAGCAATCGTGGTTTCCTTTTGTTCGTCTAAAACTCCATTCTGCTTTGTTTTGCGATGTTATGTATGCCACATACAGTATACATGTATAAGTATGCACGCATTAGAGACCAGTGAATCACCAAATTGCTATCGAATCTCGAATAGAATCAGCGGGTACCAGTTTGATATTCATGCGGCGTGTATTCTTTATGGCAATGGCTTACCTCAGTAATACAGTTACATATCAACACATCAAGGAGAGCCTGTTTACTCTTCTTCAGTTTAAATGCACTTAAATGGAAATATAAGTCAATTAACAGAATCAAAATAGCAGAAATAATTTGTGAACATTGAAACAAAATATTCTGTAATGTTCTATAATTTCATGCATATTAAAGTTTGTCACTCACTTTAGTTCCTAAATAAAATGTTTACTCGTCCACAAGAACTCTTTGGTTTCTCAAAAGTCAGAATAACAAATCTTTAAATTATTTATAATGTCCACATCAAAGTTGTTGTATTATGTTTTAGAAGGATCATCTGTTACTATTAATTTTGCTTTCCAACAGAATTAACTCTCTCACGAGCAGTAATTGGTGGCTTGAATATCAGGGAAATTACGTGCAACAGAACTGCAACCATTAATAAATGTTCTTCCAAATTTTCATCCAATTGAACTTTATATGGATAGATATCAGCTCGTTGACCATGACGAATTGGGTTCCCTTTAATTTCGTCGCATTTCATTTCGTCGTTTTCATTTCGTCGCATTTTACAAACGACACAAACCCTAACCCTGACCCTAAATGACCCACACGACGCATAAAATCTTATCCTAACCGACCCTCACGACGCGTAACCTGACTAACCAACCCTCACCAAGTGACCATGCTTAAGTTAATAGACGAAATGAACGCTGACATCTGCGACGAAATGAAATGAGACGAGATGAGTGTGTAATATAGTCATAGTCGCTGAAGAGTTAATGTCGTCGCGGACCTGTTAACTTTGTCATGGGGTCAAGATTCGAAAATGACGTCATTTTCGAATCGTGTCGAATATTTCCGTATACAATTCGTTTTCGAATCGAATATTCAAGCTTCACAGGTCCCTAGAATTAGGTCATAGAATTATAAATGCACATAATTATTTTGTTTGTAGGCCTATCTATGCATGCCATATGTATGCAAGCATGTATGATGCATGTATGTATGCATGTAGGCTACATATGAATCTATGTATGTATATCATCTATGCATGTATGTATGTATATATCATGTATGCTTGCATGTATGTACTTATGTATGAACTGTTTGTATGCATGTATATATGTATGAACATATCCATGCGAAGTTTCGATATTCGATTTGAAAACAAATTGGTCGACAATTTCGATTGGAAAATGACGCCATGATTCTTTTAACTCATCAGCTTTTCCTGCATCCACAGGACTCCACACGGCCAAGGAGCTGACATCTAGCAGGCGCAGCTTAGAATTGCCATTGGGTTAAAATTTGAAGGAGTACTGACAGATGATTTCATTGCTATCGAGAGCCGCGCGTGGTGAACTTAACAATTCAAGTCACACAGAGAAAGTGTTAATTCAGGTTTTAACGAACATGGAACCAAAATAGAGAAACTAAGCCTATTTAAAACAGCTCTGAGTTATTTCGAATTATTTGTGTTATTTTAATTATGTAAATTAACTTAATTTTTTTAGCTTCGTTGATTTTAAACTGCAGAAGTTATTAAGCCTAAGTTCATGCATTAATAACTGTGCTATTAATTTTTATTTATATATTTATTTATCTTCATTAAGCGTATAGTTATGAACCCTCTAAATTTTAAACCTGCTCTTCCTTATAATAGCCAGAGTAGACATTTCTAATTATTTCGCCCACTTCAGTATCTGGTGTAGCGAGTCATTAATTCTGATTTTTCGGTCGGATGGTCGTGGCTCTTGACTGTGGCCTGGCTGTTTGCGGTCGTCATCCATTCGCAAGTAGGAAGCGGGAAAGGCGCCGATTGCATCGGCCCGGAAAACAGAGAAGAGGGAAGCAGAAAGGGAGAGAGAGGATGGGCTGGGAGCGGCGCGCGCCATTGCGCTAAATTGCCTCTGGGATTGCCTATAATGGCGGGTGATGGCAGGGATGACAATACGTCCGCAAACCGCTAGGCAGAGCCAATATCCAGCGCCCTACGGAAGACCCGAGTGGACACAGAGAATGGTCTTCTTTGTCTCAGTTTGTGTTACAGGAGTCAATCAGGCGTCGACGCCTCAGGAAATGCGCATCGACCTTCCTCTCTGCTTTCTTACTTGCTCACAATTGTCGCAGCTGAAGCTTTATATGGCGCCTTTTCAAATGCGATTCCTAACCGAATGAGAGGTTCAATGGCTGTTCGTTTAAGCCGCGGGGGTTTCGTTCTACCTCGCACAATCGAGTCAAATACTTAAAATATTATTATGTTCAATAGATAGGACTCGTGGGCGTGATACATTGATAACACACACACACACACACACACACACACACACACACACACACACACACACACACACACACACACACACACACACACACACACACACACACACACACACACACACACACACACACACACACACACACACGCGTACACATCAATCCATACATCCACATAACCCCACATACATACACACATACATACATACATACATACATACACACATACATACATACATACGTACATACGTACCTACATACACACCCTCTACTCCTCTTTCCTTGAAATCCACCGCCCTATCCTGCTTCTCTCTCCTTCTCATGCTCCACCTACTCCTCTTTCCCTCATATCCTTTCGCTTCTCCTCCTGCTTTTCCTCTCTCCCTCCAATCCTCCTCCTATGCTATTCCTCTTCTTTCACTAAAATTCTTCTCCCTCTCCTGCTCCTCCTCCTTCCCCTGCTCTTCATCCCACCCTCTCCTCCTCCTTCC
Organism: Bimastos eiseni; assembly: GCA_959347315.1. Lineage (NCBI taxonomy): Eukaryota > Metazoa > Annelida > Clitellata > Crassiclitellata > Lumbricidae > Bimastos > Bimastos eiseni. The sequence continues at coordinate 38,060,634 of OY365811.1, read as the reverse complement.
CTCCCTCTTCTCCTCTTTTCCCTTTCGTCATAGTCATCGTGGTCGTCACCGTCTGTGCCTTATCAGCCGAGTGCACTGGCCCTCAATCGGTCCCAGATGAAGAAGGAGGCAACTGCGCGGCGACGTCCACGCCCCATCATCTCCACCACCACCAGCAGTAGCAGCAGCAGCCTCCGTTCACCGTCCGTATACGTCGGTGGATGCCTTGGACCGGCTGCAGAGGATGACGCAGCGGATGCTGTTGGCAGCTGCGCCGGATGCGAGAGAAACGGTGGCGACATCCGATCGTCATCTAGTGCGGAGGATGGGGAGGATGGGGAGGAGGATGGAGAGGAGGATGGAGAGGAGGATGGGGAGGAGGATGGAGAGGAGGATGGAGATAAAGAGGAGGAAGGAGAGGAGGATGGAGAGGAGGATGGAGAGGAGGATGGAGATAAAGAGGAGGAAGGAGAGGAGGATGGAGAGGAGGATGGAGATAAAGAGGAGGAAGGAGAGGAGGATGGAGAGGAGGATGGAGAGGAGGATGGAGAGGAGGATGGAGAGGAGGATGTAAAGGAGGATGGAGAGGAGGATGGAGAGGAAGAGAAGGATGTGGAGGAAGGTGGAGAGGAAGATGAACAGAAAGATGAGGAGAAGGATGAGGAGGAGGATGTAAAGGAGGATGGGGAGGAGGATGTGTTAGGATGATGAGGAGGATGAAGTGAAGGATGGAGTGGAGGATAAAGAGAAGGATGGAGAGGAGGGCTGAGAGAAGGAGACAGGAGGTGCAGGAAAAGGGAATTTTGGAAGAGATGCGATGAATGGTGAGGAGGCAGAGGAATAAAGGAGATGGCGATAAATGAACTAAGAGGAAGAGCAGTGTGATCAGGAAGAGGAGTGGAATGTGAGTAAGAGATGAGGAAGGAGGATGAATAGCAAACTGGGGAGAAGAGCAGACAGAGAAGAACAGGAATGAAAGAAACAGACAGAGGATACGTAGGTAGAATGGGAGAGGAAATAGAATGGGAGAGGAAAAGAGGCGGATGAAGGTATTGAAGAAGAGAATGATGGTGGATGAAAGAAGAAATGAGGGGGGAAGAGACATCAGCTCAGAAATGGATGGAATGGAAATTGAGGAAAAATAGACGGATGATAAGATGATAAACAGGATGACAGGGCGGTGCATAAGGAGGAGGAAAGTAAGGAGGGTGGGGAGTAGAAGGAGGAGGAGGAGCAGGAGGAGCTTCTGGGTGAGAGCGAGGAGGAATGGTCGAGATGAAGTGGTAGGGGAGATGGAGGTGTATGTGAAGGAGGAGGTGTAGAGAGAGGAAGAGGAGGAGCGAGGGAGTTGGGGGAGGCACCCCCATCAGCAACTCTGCCGAATGCAATCTCCATCTTCATTATGCAGGCAGAAACCTACCATCTATTCCTCCATGCCCTCATCTCATTCTGCCTCCCTGCGCAGCCTCCTTCTCTTCCCAGTTTCTCTGTCTTTTATACCTACTCCATACCTCTCAGTACCTTTCGCAATCAGCTTCTATGTTCTCACTCCTTCTTCTCCTTTTTCTCACTCAGAGACTCACCCTACTCCTACACCTCTTCCTCTTGCTCCACCCACCTCACTTTCTTGCTCCCCTCCTCCTCCTCATTCATCGCCTCCTTTTATTTCTCCGCCTTCTCTTTCTATTTCCCCGTCTTTTCCTTCTATTTCTCCACCTTCTCTTTCTATTTCCCCGTCTCTTCTCCACCTTCTCTTTCTATTTCTCTCCCTTCTCTTTCTATTTCTCCACCTTCTCTTTCTATTTCTCCACCTTCTCTTTCTATTTCTCTGCCTTCTCGTTCTATTTCTCCACCTTCTCTTTCTATTTCTCCACCTTCTCTTTCTATTTCTCCACCTTCTCTTTCTATTTCTCCACCTTCTCTTTCTATTTCTCCGCCTTCTCTTTCTATTTCCCCGTCTTTTCCTTCTATTTCTCTACCTTCTCTTTCTATTTCCCCGTCTTTTCCTTCTATTTCTCCACCTTCTCTTTCTATTTCCCCGTCTTTTCCTTCTATTTCTCCACCTTCTCTTTCTATTTCTCTGCCTTCTATTTCTATTTCTCCACCTTCTCTTTCTATTTCTCCACCTTCTCTTTCTATTTCCCCGTCTTTTGCTTCTATTTCTCCACCTTCTCTTTCTATTTCCCCGTCTTTTCCTTCTATTTCTCCACCTTCTCTTTCTATTTCTCCACCTTCTCTTTCTATTTCTCTGCCTTCTCTTTCTATTTCTCCACCTTCTCTTTCTATTTCTCTGCCTTCTCTTTCTATTTCTCCACCTTCTCTTTCTATTTCTCTGCCTTCCCATTCCATTTCTCAATTCACACTTCTTCCTTCTGCTCTTCGATCTTCCTCCATCCTGATCCTCTCCGCTGCCTTCATCTTCCTCTCATCATGTCCTCTTCCTCTCTTCTCCGTGTGTTCTGTTTCCTCTTCCCATCGTCACTTCCTCAATTTCTAGCACCTCATCCTCTCCTTTAAACCTGAATGAATCGCTGCTATGGGATGAGGGCTCAGCCAGCCACACGGGTCCTTCTGCTTCACTGGCTTCTGTGACCAGTGTCCTTTTTAGAAGTTTCTAGTTCTGTTGTATTATATCTTTCCATCCATTTAGCATCTCCTCGTCTATTCCTCCTAATTCTCACGTCATCCTCCTCCAGTTTCCATCGGACATGCTTCTCCTTGTCCTCCAATACTCCTCTGATAAACTTCTATCCACTCTTCTTCTTCCCCTACTTACTTCTTTATATCCTTCGCTATCTTCGTCCGTCTTCCCTGTGTCGCCCTTTCTCTTCCCGTTCGAGATATCTAGGCCATCCTATAAGGCCCCATGGAACCTCGAGTGTAACGAGTAAAACTCTAGTACCCTCCAGTACAATATTGGCCCCATACATATACATATCGATTATAGGAGGTATATATATATATAACATATATATATATTACATATATATATATATATTACATATATATATATATATATTACATATATATATATTCATCTTATGTATGTAATAGTTACGTTTATATATATCTAGGCCTACACACTACACCTTGTTCTCATTTTAAGTTCAGTGATGTCCTATGTGATTGGTTTTTGTTATTGGCAGATGTGCTTATAACACCTTTAATAAAGGGTTTATTAAAGCAGCAAATGCGAAGCAGATTGTAAGCATGCATAGGAGGAAGGTAGCTATAGATAGGACTTAGACAGAGTGCATATAGGTCTACTTATACACATATATATATCTGTATATATATATACAGTCTAATAATTCTTTTTATATATCATAGCCATATTTACTACAATCGTATCGCATTTTTATTAGCGTCATCTAACTATCAAAATATATAACGTCAACTATATATAATATATATATATATAATATATATATATAATATATATATATATTTATAATTCGATTATATAAATATATGTTATATTCGTGGGTATACATAATGCATATATATATATATGTTTTGTAGATGTATATTATATGTCTATATGTAATATCCATCATTCCATATATATTTATATATAATATGGATAAACTTTCCGGGTGTGCCTATGATGAGTTTCAGAAGATAACAAAGCCGTGGTGTTGGCAATTGGGATGGAGTTGATGGTGAATCGAAGATGCCGTCGCCACTATTTTCCGCTGCAACAAAAGATGGGCAGGAGGAGGAGGTGGAGCAGGAGGAAGAGCAGGAGGAGCAGGAGGAGGAAGAAGTCGAAGGCAGGAGAAAGAACGGTGGACAAGGCTAGGAAAGGGAGTGAAGTAGAATGGTAGATGGTGGAGAGAGGAAGATGAGGAGCCGAAGCTGAAGAGAAGGAGGAGGCAGAGCGCAGGAGAAGAAGAGAGACTGTGAAGGAGCAGAAAGAGGAGGGAGAGCATGAGGAGGAGGAAAAGGAAGTGCATGATGAGGAGGAGAGAGGCAAGAAGATATGTGGGACGAATGAGCGGAGGAAGTATAGACGAAGCGGGCAGGAGGAGGAAGTGGACGACGACGACGAGGAGGAGGAGGAGGAGGTGAGGAGAAGGAGGAGGTGGAGATGGTGGAGATGGAAGAGAATGAGGAAGGCAAGATCAGATTTATTAGACGTGTTTATCCTCACTTTCGTTCGTCCCAAATCAGACCAGATTATCGGCCTCTCTCTCCCTCAGTATACGCACAATCTACAAGCCCCACAATCTATATACATTATATATATATATATATATATATATATATATATGCATCATATATATACATTATATATAGTGCATATATACATTGTATGTATACATAGATTTACCACACATTTATATACACGTATACAAAAGGCCCATATATACATACGCATATTTGAATCAACCTTTATTTATATATATATATGTATATTTATATATATGTATGTGTAGGTGTGTATTTGTGGCAATAGTATGTTTTGTATGGTTGTTTACCATCGTGTCTGTATGTGTGCATTCGTGACATCGCCCATCATGGCTGTCTGGTCAGGCTATTCTGCCTCCTCCTCCTCGTTCCCTCCTCCCCTCTGCACGGATGGGAGTGGCCAGAGGGGTGGGGGTGGATGGTCCTGCGGTCGATGGGGAGCACAGCCACGGTCCTTCTCCCCATCTGTCCGTTCGCTGTCGCCAGCTTCAATCCGCGGTCAGCCGTCTTCGACTGACCAAGAAATAATCACCGAGGACTGCCCATGGAACAAAAAATGACCACACGAGGAGTTGACCACACGAGCAATTGACCACAAGAGCCTCTGACCACAAGGGGACATGAACATAAGAGATGACAATTAATAAATGACCACAACAGTAGGTAGACTATAGACACCAGGTATACCGGTACCTCTCCCCCAGCGTATACTACATAGAGGGCTTCTGCTATACAGTTTGGCTCTGCCTTTGCATTCAGGAATCAAGAGCTGTGTCGACCTGTCGCTGTCAATGTTGGTCGACGGTCTCTCTTATCCGCTGCTTAGAGAACTCAACTGTCCCCTTCGCCCGTACTTTCATGGTGCAGCATCGGGCCTTTATAGTCGCGGATCCAACCACCTGGAAAAGTCTCCTCAAGCGCTTTGCCTTCTGCCCAGAGGCTCCTATACTCTACGCAGTATTCATTTCAGCATTCGGAAAAATGAACTAGAGCGACCTGGAGACCAAGATCTCGAGACCAAGACCTTAGTTTCGACTCTCGAGCACAAGACGGGGGTCAACTATCGCATGTTAAGATAGGCATAGAGTCTGTAGACCCAACTATAGTCCCACCCGAGTCGCTCCGTTCCATGAAGCTGGCTCATTGTGGAGTAACATTCATCCTTCTATTGTTCACATGAGTGGCGGGGCTAGTGGACTAAATCACCGACGGATTAATAACTGGAGGAAAAGGTGGGGATGACACCTTGTTTCAATGCTGTTGTGTGGCTAAGGTTTTATTTAGTTTTTAAAAATTCAACTTAATCGGTCAATGACGCTCCACTAAATCCACGTTGAATCATTTTCAAATTTTGTGGCAAAGGTGATTCCGTAATGTCTCTTATTAAAGTTGTTTTATTGGTTTTTACTCTGTGGGTAAGTTTAACCCAACGACCTTCGTGGGGCAACTCAGAGAGGCTCAATAACCTAAGCGGACAGGGGTAAGACCAGCACCCAAATATTATTTACCTTAGGTGCCGAAAGTGTGTTTATCGAATTCACCCTCTGATTCTGTACTTGAACGAAAACATGTCCTCTAGTTTCTACCGCCCTTTAATAAATAATTATATGTCTGTATACTGGGCAAATGGGTAGAACCAGGGACCAGATGTTCATCACTAGAAGCACGCTTTTCACTCTGACAAAGCGCTTTCTCTATCACACCACAAATTCCCAATAATCGGCAATATAGCGCATCATAAATCTAACCTTGCAACTCGAATATAAACCCGGAAACAATACCATCAGCAACATCAACAGCAAACAATGACAGCAATTCTTGCAACAACAACGACATCATCAGCACAATCGACATCACCGCTATGATAACATAATCTTTGATGCTAGCATAAAAATCCCGATCACAATCGCGCCACCACCATCATCATCATCATCGTCATCATCGTCGTCTTCATCATCGTCATCATCGTCGTCTTCATCATCATCATCATCATCATCATCATCATCATCATCATCATCATCATCATCATCATCATCATCATCATCATCATCATCATCATCATCATCATCACCATCACTGGAACCATGGGCCTAACTTACAACCGCATTTTGGCATTTTCCGTAATGCACAGACGAAAGATGAATTCTAAAGCAAAATTACAATTCAAATTATACAATGATGTATTGTAATAGTGCTCCTTCCGTTCCAAAACCGTGGCTTCCAGCGGCAACTCCATTTATCGGCCTCGAAATATACGAATGCGATAGTCAGTCGCTCCTTCCTCCATCGGAAACGTGGTGTATCTCTCAGTTGGTAAGGAGGCATACACTATTTCACTGAAAGAATTTACCTATGAACTGCTTCTTCATAATGAAGAAACAGTTACTTCTTCGTTATGAAAAAGCAGTATTCCATTATAATATTATTACTATTACAAGTAAGTATCAAACTGTGACGCCTTATTAGGATGGTTGTAGCCTGTATCATACGATGACACATATTGAAAGCCCGTCTACGCTCACATTTTTCCATCCTTTACGTAATCGGTATTTAAGTATAACCTGTATAAGAGTGGCGTGATGGCATGAATAGCTTTTTTGTGTGGAAGACAGGAAGTAATCATTTGTAACCGAGGCTTGTATTTATTGGAAACCCTGGAGTAGTTCCTACCTTCGAGAACGCCGCGATCTGATTCAACACGCATATCTGATTAGCATTTCTGCGACGCATAATTAAACGCTTACGCGCCATTAATTATTGTTGGCCGTGCTGAAACCGAACACCCGTGGGCCGCGGACTACGCCGCGAGGGTGACTCCGAGCCACATCGGCCTCACTGACCGCTTCATCAACCCACAGTAGCTGCAGTCATGCCATCGCGGCGGGTAAATTGATACAAATCCACGCGATGCGGTACATGTGGGGGTAAATTGTTGTAGCTCTCCATCCTGCGTCCCCTCAGGTCGCATAATGGACGGTTCTGGTGAGTCCTGCCCGCCACGCTATTCGGTTTTTCTCTCGCGCTCGACGCGTAGAAAGTTTCGCGAACTTTTCCCCTCGCGCGGATCGATGAACGGTGAATGAAATATACTTCGAAAATATCGTCGCAGCCAGAAATTGATCGGTTCGCCGCGATCGGCGGTCGGCGTTGCCGCGCATTTTGTTGCGAACGCGGGACTGTTTGAGGAGGGCGGAAGGGGCGGAAAGTAGTGCGCCGCTTGTGGCCGGCGGAGACGCGGTGAGTCGGTCGGTCGTCGTCTTCGTCGATTTCCCGATGGTGGACGGCGTCTGTTCGGGAGAACCTTGGTGATTTTATGGTCATTTATCTTGTTTTCGGCATTTTCCTCTCCTCTTCTCCTGTCGATAGAATTTGCCGTTCGTATGAAAGCCCCGCGGGTTTTCGGCTTCTTCCGACGTTGTCGGCCGTCGAGTTGTGACGATATTAATCGTTATTTTTGATCGTTTCTAATCTTTTTGCTGGCGTGTCGTCTGCCACATTCGGAACTTGCCGAGAGCAAGAGGAGGAAGAGAATTCGAGAAGCAGCCGGGAGGACTGTCGTGCGAAGTGGAACATCGGGTGCATAAGTACAGGAATTCGAGAGGATCATGGGTGATGTGGCGTGCCCGAAACGACGGGATATGTTCGATAGGCTAAGGCGTCGTATCGAACTGTACAAGCGACGACATTCGAGCGCCTGTTGGGGTAGACCGGAAACGTCTTCGTGGACATCGAACGGATTCAGCGAAGAGAGGCGACAGGAAATTCAGATGTTGCAGCAAAAGTGGCAGGAAACGAAGGCTAAGAGGGCAGCCGCAAAGGGTGAGAAGGCATCGCCGGTGAGTTAGACCATCAATATTTGTATTTATTTTAACTGATAATTTTGACGAATAGTATTATGTGATTTGATGCAGCGCTCGTGAATAAGCTGATGCCTTGCACTTGGCTATCAAGTGACGCTTTAGAAATTTGGAGATTACGATTAATTATGTGTGATGTTCAGCAAGGCTACAGGAGATAAGAAATCATGACTTATTTCGACAAGATTTTGTTAGTTATCCAAACAACTCTACTAGACAAAGCTGTTCGATGAAGAATGATGATTTGGACATAGTAGAGATAATGTCAGCTGACCATATCACACACAATGCAGCATGCATGCTCATGATTAAAAGGAATAAGAAACAAGGGCAGACCTATAGGGCTTTCTGGGCAGCTATATGTAATAAAAACATGACATCATTTAGAATAGAACTAAGGGAAGCAAAAAACTTGACAAAATGACTGAGGCTGTGATGCATTGTATCATTCTTGCTGTGAGTAATTATTTCGATCATCTCTGATCATCTTAATCATAATCAGCCACAACAAAACTGTTGGCTAAGTCATGTGGCAATGATGAGATTTACAGTTCAGAAGATTATCTGCTTCATGTTGCAGAGCATCCCTAGTGTCATGCGATTGAAACAAGATGTAAGCTGTTATTTGTAATGTTGTCAGCATAAGATGCCACAAAATGGACATGGTCTGACTTTTATTATGTGCCAATTGATGGGCTCATGTGTGCATGTGTATATATGTATATATGTTCTAAGGTTTACATTATTGTTTGATACATCTTGGTACATCTTGGTACTTTGTCCCCAGATGGTAGCACCCTCTGACCTACTAGAAATGTCTACTTCCTTCCTTGCAAGCTCAGTGATACGGTAATGTGTGGCATGGTGGCCGATTGGCTAGAGCAGTCGGCCCGTAACGCTCAGTGTGCGCTGAGTGAGCGGGTTCGACTCTCGTCCAAGGTGTCACTGTGTAGGGACCTTGAGCAAGTCCTTCACACACAATTGCTCTGCATTACAACTGTAGTTGTGCCTTTGAGGAGTGTGTGCACTTCTGAACTAAACTGTAAGAAGAGCGATATCAAATAACAGTTGTATTGTATTGTATTGTAAAGCAATTATTTACCATGTCAACCTACTGTAAGACTTGCCCATGCAGAATTTCACACTGTATGTTTTAGGAAGCTTTTTTTTAGATCAAGAGAATCAGGAGAAGAGAGTCAGATGTTGGTGATTGTCCATTCATTGTAATAATCAAGTCACAAAAACCACAGACAGTAGAAGTTGGTAATTAATGCCTCCAAGGATTATGGATTGAATCAGCTCATAATGGATCAGTGATTACTTTATCTTCTGCCAACTTATCTTGGGTTACCTTGCCTTTTCAGACAAATTAATCCTTGAAGCAACTTAATCACTCAGAGATAAAGTGGCATTAATGTGAAAACAAGGATGTATCATTGCTCATTGAAAACAAGGATGTATCATTGCTCTGTGTAAAGGCTGCAGATTGGCCGACTTGGCAAATACAGCTGAAGTGGAAACCAGTAAATAATGGTCTATCTTAACTCTGGTCACAGATGCACTTCGGTGTGGATAGTGTGAGTGCTGTGTTGACCACGTTTCATTATGCAGGTTCTTATGGTTTTCAGTTACAATTTCTGCAGTTATTGTGTTTATTCAGCCACCCTCTGCATCTGTGAGTCTTGTTGTAATGCAAAGTTCCAATATACATGTAGGTCGTTCAGTGCTTGCTATAAACGTGATGATAGACTTAGACTTCAAATCTAGTTTTATCTCATTATGTTGTATCACTGTTGAATTTGTAATGTGGGATGCACCAATCTGTCAAATGGTCTCTTCAAGGTAAGAAGGAGGAAGAGGAGGAAAAGGAAGAGGAGAGCAGTCACTTATGCTAGCCCTAGGCAGCCATGGATATGAGGCGTTAGCGTCTTCATTTTCTTAGCCTCGGCATACGAGAGCGGGTGGCTCTTCAACGTAACTTTCAATTTGATTATCTGTAGGAGAATCTTACTTATCTGTTTGTCTGAATCTTATGTGTAAGATAAAGAGGTCAGACTGATCAAATTCTGTCGAATGTGCCGGATGATTTATGCATTTAATTGTCAGATAATTAAAAAATGTCAAATCTGTTATATGCTTTGCTTCTGAACACAATTATGAAATACAAATAATTAAAAAATTTTTAAGTGATGAATTTTTATAATGATTTTTTGGATTTTCTAAATATTTCCTGTATTTGATACAAATTTATAAAAACCAGGCTCTACCTACTAGGTTTTAAAATTGTGAAACTATACTGAAATTTTTACTAGAGTTGTGGCACATGAAATGTTACCTGGCAACATTCACTTTTCATTTTGAAATAGCTTAGGCCCTAAGTTAGTGAGGAATTTTCCTGTGATTCGAGATCGTCTATAATAAACTGTGAATGGCTATTTCAGAAGTGCTTCAGATCACAAGCTATTTGAAATACCCTTTGTTATCCATACTACCTCTGCTAGTAATTTAGGTTAATAATTAACAAGCAGGCTTGATTGAAATCCATCATATCTTGTAGCCAGTGCTGCCTCTCTAAGCAGGCTGTTTTTTGTAGCTGCTGTTTTGTCAATAATTTTAGAATGTCTGCCGTATTGACGGCTAATTGTTGGGCATCTAGAGCATTGAAATCGATCGCACCTGACATCTGGTGGCGGAATTGATTGGCGGCTGTTTTGTTCACCTGCGTAATATTCCCGTCCTTCTCTGCTGTTTCAACCGTTGTAGCTTTGTCTGCACTAATTGCAGAGGTCTCTTTGTAGCTTTCTTTAATCAGGGAGTGGCTGGATTGACCGCTATCTGCTTAACTGAAATAGGTGCTAATCTCTCTTTCATCAGGGTGAATAGTTTTGCACTGCAAATTATATAATTTTAGATGTGGAAATTGGATGTGATTATGTGTGTGTGTGTATATATATATATAATATATATATATATATGCACTGTGTCTCGATGAAAAGTTGTCCCCTAAGTGTTTGTCAGAAACTGTTGCAGATTGAACTAATATCTAAATCACCAACCCTTAGGAATACTATTGGTGAAGGTATCGCTTTTGTGATTCTGGAACCTTCTTTTGTCAATTCATCTGGCTGCTGCAAAACCCTCAAACACCACTGCATCACATCTGTCCTTTACTCACTCTAAAAGCTCAAAATTCCTGAACGAATTGAATATAATGTCCTATTGCTCACCTACAAATTCCAACACACTACAGTCCTCCCACCCTCATAGTTCATACCTCCATCAGTTGTTAACAGTCCATCCTTTTCGTTCAACCGGTTCCTTTTCCACTTTGACTGTAGCACTGATCCACCCTTTCGTCATCATTACTAAAATATCACTCCAGAGCCATTTCCGTCCTGCCTCTTTGAAACAAATATGCTCCAGTATTTTGAGCAAAACCTCAGCTTCTCTGATAACATCACCCACCTTTCTACTAACTCACCAAAATCTTACCTCTTGCTATCCCCCACAGGTCTTTCATCCAAAACTGAAAACATGACTTATTTATATATTCCACCCGGATTCTTCCTCTTCCCTCTGCCTCCATAGCTGTGTCAACTCTACACACCATCCACTAACTGTCTGTCTGCCTGACTCTCTGGATCTTCACCCATACACCTATCGATTTTGTCTTGATTACGATTACTATATAATATGGACCCAAGAACGACATGCATACATATGCTTGCTTACCTTTCATACTTGTATGCATACATACGTTATATACTGGTATACTGTTGGAAGTAATTTCTGGTTATAGTATACAATAATGTGTCTAGAACACTGATAGACATATTGAAATGTAATTAACCTCATCTGCTTATATAAACATTCTGTGAGCTGACAATGAGATAGATCAAGTAAGGTACTGACCACACTATATTATGGCCAGACAATATATTGCGGGAATTGGTGCCAGTGTCTGCGGTTCCCAGCCAGTGCTGTTCATATGCACTTCAGCTTAATAACTTTGTTTTTGTTGGCGTAACGTATCCAGTATTTAGCTGTTCGTTTGATTAACGGATGCCTAAATCGTTTTCGCGTATATGTTTTCTTATCGATGTAGTTGATGCTGTTTTGATCGTATGATCTGCATCCGTCCGTTATAAGAGCGAGCAATAAAGACGTTACGGACCTTGGAAGTTGAGCCGTTTGCTTTCGCCCTCTTCAGGTCTTATTGGTTAATGTTGATGAGTAAAGCCTTAGATAAGTTATCCAGAGACTGGGGCGAGATTAGTCACAGGCCAATTGCCCCGACCGACGGGGATTGCTGTCAAATGGCTTACTGGTTGGAGCGGCGGATTACGACGCGATTGTCTCACGTCTGGCCATTGGAACATGGTTTTTCAAGGATGAAATAGTAGAAGCGTTTTCCCTCTGAACACTGGCTTTGCGAAGCGTTCATTCATTGTACGCACAGCGTGACAGCAGCATCTCATTGATATCGTTACGTTACTGTCTTCTCCGACGACGTATAATCAGTTACTTCCACCTTGATTCCAGTGAAATGGATTTATACCTGGTAAATAATTATCCGGCTTATCTGAACCACTTCCTTGTGGCCCGGCCATCTGTTTCCCGGGCGGTCGGGCCGTACGTACGGTGGTCCTTTTCATCCTTTATCGGCCTTTCAGGCAGATCGCAACCCTCTGCTGCCGCCGACGCCGAGCCTAGGCTGTGCTGCTTGGTGCGTGGCTGTTGTTGGCAGCAGAGTCAGTAACAACCCTTCGCGGGGAAACGAATCCCATGCAATGCGCAGCGGTATAGGTAGTCGTGGAGATAGATTGAAAAGTAGATACCCTATCTTATGCCCGTTGGTCATATCATATGTCTGCCTCCAGTGACATGTCTTTAGCCATATTTCTTTTGCTAATCCTTAAACAAAGAGGTTGGTGATTGTCTCTTCTGTTTGACATGCTAATCTCTTCTGACGTTACTGCATTATCGTGTGAATTAGTGTAATATAAACAGACATTTATATAGCGCCGCATTGATAATCGTCTGTGGTGCTCACGGTCGAACAGCTGCAAGATGGTTTCCGACCTCTGAAGAACTAAAGGTACAGGAATTTTTTACCTGTTTTCCATAATCCATACACACTAGAAAACCACTTTTTGCAGTTTTCTGTTGTTATGTCGAGAACGACTCAGATAAGTCTTCCGGTAAAGGCTCTATATGAATGTTATGGTTCGTGAGTTTTGAGTCTGAAGTTTCTCTGTGATACATTCCAAAATTGAATTTCATTTTTTTTATCTTGTTCCAAGACATGCAATTTAAAGAAATGAGTAAGTAAATGGTAAACAATTGAGTGTTACAATATTACGGATTACAACAAGATTTCACTAAATCGAAATGAATCTATGATAAATAAAAGTAATGTTTACACACTTTTCCTAATAATCAACAAGGCATGATATTACAGTCAGCCTCAGCCACTTGCAGAATAGGTAAATTCTGCACAGCAGAAATACACAAAACGAGAAATCTCATGAATGTAAAAATGTAATGGCACTACACTTATTTGTATGTCTGAATAGTAGCTCATCAGAAGTATAATAGCCATGGAGTTGATGGGGTTATATAGCTCAAGCGCAAATACAGGTGCAGCAATGCGATGACGGAACACCCTTTGTAAGCTCTCAAATTCCACTTTAAAAAAAGGCAAAATGAGGGGATATACACTCTGTTTGAGAGTTTTTATCCTAGAAAGTGAGAAGACTCTGATTGGCCTAGACAGTGCAGCTGAAAAAGTGCAATACATGCAGGTACATACATGTATATATGGCTTGCAAGAGAAGCATATGCAGTGACTATATTACTAGATATAACGGGTTCCTACTCATGTATCAGTTGCCAAGATTTTTTGACGAATCGTCTGCCCTTTGGTTATCTGTAACAACAGATCAATTCTGTCGTGTGTGACAGTGCACTTCAAGTCGGACGCATAAATCCGGCGGAGAAGCAGTGCAGAGGTTCTGACTTGCGTGACCAGAGGGTTACTCCGGGCACGGCGAGGCTCCGTTTCACATCCGGTTTGTGCAGGGCTGTTCTGCTGATTGAAAAACGGCAAAATGTGAAGGTTTGTGTCCATACTGCTCTGTGTCGATGACGCTGCTCGATCTTGGCTATGTCATTTCATTCAAAACTATAGACCTATTTCAAATTGCTTTCCTATCTGTCTTAACGGACTGATTTGTTGGATATTGAGCTAATTACATCTTGTTTTTGGCGTGCTATCGTTGTTGCTTTGTGCATTAGACGCGATAGAAGCTACTAATTAACTGCCTTCGGGGCTCAAAGGAACCCTGCGCCACGCACAGCGTAATATAAATGGACATTTTTGTGATTGATCGCAGTTGGGAAGACCTACGGACACAGGCCACATTTTTAGTCAAAATATATCTTCCACTCAGCTATAACGAGTACACTGACAACGTGATGTCGGAAGGGCGATGAGTAACAAACATTGCTGTAGAGAGTGTCCAGGATTGTTAACTTAACCATGTGCAATTGGGTATATGTCACTACTGACGAACAACAGTTGTGTATCTGGAAATGTATTGCAGTGCCTTTCAACAAGTTGTAATAGAAATTGCTTCTGTTCATCTCATTTTCTGAAGACACCATTGGATGACTGAGTTAAACTGATTCACGGGTGTTATTGGCTACCTTTTAAAGTCTTCAGTCGTTTTTGAGCACTTACCTATTAAGGATTGTTCACCTAAGTGCAACCAGGACAAAGGTACCACCATGAGGACCTGTATTGCTGGCAGTTGTATTAAATTATATTGTTCCTAAATTTGTTCCTAAATGCTTTCTTTATCCATATCATGATGATAATGACCAAGAATTGGAACAAGATCGAAAATTACGAGACACAAATTTTTATTCTTGGTCGATTTTGTTATGAACATTCAGCCACAGCACACACTCTCTGTACTCTGCAGGTCCTAATCAATTTCTAATATGCGATTTTGCAGAAAAAAATTAATAAGCTCCCATAAATTATTGATGCATTGAGCTAACTGTAAATATGCATCTATCTGAATAAAATCTTTAGCACACAATCTACGTACCAAAGAACACTTTCAGGGTTGAGAAATCATAAAAAGTTATAAATATTTTGTGGCATTTTGTGTTCATTGCTATCCTAATGAGGGCATTGTGAGATTTTGGCATACAGGTTGATGAATTGCAAGCACAGCAGGAATTCTTTTGCTGAAGCGATATAGGAAGAAAATTAATCAGGAAAGCATAGAAAACGACCCAGCTGTCGGATATTTTGTTCATTCCTGAGCCTTTGACTGGATACAATAGAATCTTTGTGTGATCTATTGTCCTCAGGAGGTTTGTCCAGTGCCGTTTCTAAACTAAGATGAGTTTGCAGTCTGAAGAGGTTTTAAATTTAGGAGCGTGGAATCTGTGCAATATTGAGTGTTATTGTCTCGTGGTTTCACACTGATTTCTATAATTATTGTAGTCTTCTTCAGAAAAGCCGTAGTGTCATTGTTATCAAATGTGCATATTTAATATAAATAGTTTGTGGATTTAGGTTTGCTCAGTAAAGTTTGACTGATGGCCATATGCAGTTGACATGGGCATTATGAATCGTATTCATTAGCACTTGGGAGGCGGAAGATCAATGGGATGCCATACTGCGACATCATTGTCATCAGTTCAGAATAGAATATAGGCAGCCATGACCTTAGAGAAACAGCCGGTCTTTTTTATGAATTCGATGGAGCCTGTGTAATTCATGTTAGCAATAAGTAATGGTTATCTTGAATCTTTTTATGTCACTGCTTCAAAGGTAAGTGCAAGACACCAACTCATTAATGAGCAGAGGACTGTGTGAAGGTTTTACAATGAGAGAGGTTGTCCAGAGATAGTGCGTGAAGAACAAGATCTGGTTGCCGTGAGATCAAAGAGGAAAGGAGAAAAGAGCTGATATGTGGTGTGTGTTTGTAGGTGTGTATGTATGTGTGTGTAGGCGGGTGGGTGTATATGTAGGTGTGTGTGTGTGTGTGTAGGTGTGTGGGTATGTGTGTGTATAGAGTGGGAGATATTGCAGCAACTATTTGCATCAGTGGATGGTTTTACTGTGTAACTTGGCTCTATATAAATGTGATATTATATTATAGTGATGTTTTAAGAGGGTTGACGATTCATTTAAAATCCTATATAAATGCATGTTTACGGTTCATCAGTTGTAGTTACCTGTGCGTGGATAATATAATTTATTTTGCAAATCAGGATTGTCTCACATTGTTACAAAAGCCCTTGAAAGGAAACCATGTATTTAAAAAACTTTGATGGCTCATTGAAACATGAGTTCTGAATTTCATCTGCTTGAAATCATTTAATTTTTGAAAAGGTTAAATAAACATTAATAATAATAATAACAAAAGAAAATAATGGTGATAGTAATAATGATTTATATCAGGCAGGAAAATTCGTTGATGACGACAATGATGATGATGATGACCATTATAAGTTATAATGATAAACAATGACAGTAACAGAGCTCAGTTAATTAAGATATGCCAAAGTCATGACTGAATATTTTAGTGCCTTTGTTTAAGGTCCCACGTCGGTTTAGTGTATTGAATCTATTGATGCAAATATAAATGTATGCGAATACGGGTGATTTATTGTTCTATACATGTTCATCCGAGTAGACGTATCTGTCGCAGCGGCAGCGGCAGCGGCAGAGGCCTTACACCCCCATACGTACGTAAATTGCATCACAAAATATAATTTGATACTTCTTAATGCCAACACCGTAATACAATATTCTAACACGAAATTAGTTCATCAGGAGATGTCATCAGAAAAGTGGCACTTTATTCTATTTATGTTTAGGTCAGGTCTGCTTGCGAAGACACCCTCTTCGATCCCTAATGAAGGCGACCGAAAGGAGAGGCAGGGGGTAACCCACGCCCTCTGGCGGCGCCGAGCGTGTGTAACCGTGTTTAGCGAGCGGAGACAGGGATAGCCTACGACTACGAGCAGGAGGAATATCAGACACCGGGTGCTTCGGATACAGCGACGGGTGTCACCGTGGCGGCGGCGAGGATCCTCTCTCCTTTTCGTCATGCAATATAATCAATGGGAGCGCGCGGTGTTGTGCACCTAGGCCGGCCCGATACGGACGCGTCGAATTGAGATGATACGCGCAAGAGTGCAGTGGGAGAGGAGAAAGGCCCGGGTGCCGGGTGAGGCCCGGGCCGACGCCGCCACCGCCTCGGTGCCATCGCGCGAATGTGATTTGATTGTAATGCCGTGGTGAGCGCTCCTTGTCCGTCGACGGACTCCTCCTGCCGGACGCCCCGGTGCCCGGCTGGATCAATAGTGCCTCCTATACCGCTTTCAACCGTTGCGACGATGGAGACGGCGGTGGCTTCATCGGCTGATCGGGCGAAATGAAATGAAATATATTTATGACCGCTGATAGGTCTGGAATCGAAATGAGGGAAGATGCTGCTGCTGCGGCGGTGTCGACGTAGGCAGCTGCTGCTGCTGCCGTGTTGGTCCTACTGAAGTCTGTCCGTCCGACGCAGAGGCAATTGTGGATGCATGCAGACCCATTGGTTATAACTGCCGTCTTGTGCGTCGTATAGGGGACGGGTAGCTTTTAAACGCGCCGAACACAAGACTTGTTGTCATCTAGATAAGACTAACTCAGCGGTCTCTGCATATTTCGTGTGCATTTTGCGTGGAAATCCGCGCTGCTTGTTGTGTGATGTGATTTGTAACTTCATAAACTTCTGTAGCGTGACGGACGGACTTACTTAATGTCAGATACCTGACTACAAATCTCCATCACTTTGTTGAACTTTATAGTTTATAACTGTAGCTGCATGCATGTATGCATGAAGGCACTTATTTATTTTACGTTCGTCACAAAAGCACTGCGTTTTGGTTTCTTTTGAGAAAACTCGAAGGTGCTCATTACCTGGCTGCATGAAATAAAAATAAGTAGGTTTCCAAATGTTGATGTATAGAGAATGCATGGCTTGGTGCAGTCATTTTTGGTCCATGATGCTCATTAGTACTGTCATAATGAACAGTAAATTGTTCTTATACTTGTTATGTTATGCTATGCCTATTCTGTGATCGGGTCCTAAACAGAAAACAATCAGAATGCTGGTTTAATCGCAATGTCTTGATAAGAAACGAGGAAATATTGTATTAGTTGATATGAAATGGAGCAGTTTTTTGACCCTTGTTTGCCAGCTGTTTCTGAACGATAAAAGTCACTAGAAGTTAAAGATGAAAGTGTTTTTTCTGATTTGTACACTAACAGCTTAACAAATTCGAAGTTTTAACAATACAAGGGTCTCGTATTTGCATCACACCTTCATTTCTTCCAGAAGTGTCTAATTAAGCTTTGCAGTCAAAATCCAATCAAAAACTAATTTTTCTTTGGGGTTCGTGAATTCGCTAAGCATTTTCTCCAGTGGTACAGCCGATGCTGCCATTTTTTTAGCAGACATTCTCAGCATAAGCTTTGCAATCTTGTTGCAGACGTACGTGTAGTTGTCCTCGGATGACTTTTATGAGAGGAAGTCTACAATATGTTCGATCTGTAGAACAAGATGTGATTGGTAGGTCAATTGCAACGTCCAGCATATGACGCAAGGCTGACTGAACGAATACAGAAATGAGTAACATAGTTCCAATTGAGGATCAAACAAGTGATGTATCAGGAAGACCGCTTTCATTTTGTAACCATCCTTTCCTTGCAGATTTTAAATGCGGGATGAGTGTGGTAATTTATTCTAAGTGCTTGGCTTAAATGGTTTCTCTATAATGTGTGTTTGCAGTCCTCAAAAGCTCTGTTGATAGTATGAATTTACTTTTAAATAAATATAAATGATTATCGTTATTATAAATGCAGTGCCAGTGTGGCTTATCTTATATGGTGTGCTTGATTATTATGAATACTAGAAATTGAACACCGTTTTCGAACTTAGGCTTACCTTACTTTCGATGATCCGGCCAAGTTTGATCTTATTTGCATCAAATCTTTTGTGGTTCTTCTAGGCCCGTTTGACATAATGAATCATCGGTAAAAATCACTTGTCTATGTAGAATTTAAAATAATAAGCTGGACTCAGAATAATCAGCTGGATAATTAAAGAAAGTAACAAAAAGGTACAACTGATGCTAGTTATGCTTTCAGAGAAAGAATAGATGCGGTGTTCAGGTCATCAGGAAAAGAACCGGAACTCCATTTTGGGGCATAATTCGTTTGCCATTTTCCTCTCTTTTCCTAAGTTGTATGGTTTTAAATATCTTCTGGCAGAGGTGCAGCCAAGACTGCATACACCAATCCGACCACAGGCAGCAGATTGCAGCTGCTGAATAAGACTAAAGGACCACTGAAAATTAGAGTTGAACCAGAAAGATTCTACACCAACTGGTTAGATTATGTGTGCTGATATCCCCTTGCATTGGAGATTTGAATGCTCAGCTGGGAAGCTATTTCTTAATTCTTAAAGTGTAGCGAGGTTGCGTGGTAGCGATACAACAGTCTAAGTCAGGCTGATCCATATATTGTAATTGTAATGGAACACTTATAGCGGCACTCAAATCAGAGGCGCTCAGGACTCAACACAAAGCTAAACAGAGAAAAGGAGTCTTCATATTTGGCCAACTGCATTGCACGTTGTATTAGAATACGCATTATAACTTGGGTGTTGTAAAGAGGCCGTCCTGTCGTTCAAGTAAAATATACGAAATGTCCGATTTGTGGTGAAATGCGGATGTTTAGGCACTGGACAATGAAGTGGATATTTTGTTTTTGAGCAGTTCATTTCGTTGAATCATAATTTTACAATTGTTTGAAGCGTTTTCTGTGAAAATACTGATTATACCGTATACCATAAGTCACCTGCAGATTTCCGTAGACTGTTTCTGTTGCTTTAAATCGGACGGCAGCGTGAATTTGCGGATTCGTTTGAGATGAATGATAGCAATTTTTACAACAGGCTGTATTTTCATCATAAGTGACCCTCCATCGTCTCGAGGTAGCTGTAAATTGCACAGATTGGTAGACGAATGCAGTTCATTTTGCTGCTCTCGCCACCCCAGGAGACTGACCAGTAATTGGACTTGTTCTTTGGCTGCCGCGGTCATTTGTTACTCCGGGATATTCACCTGTCACATTATGCCCCGCCGGACGGACGCAGGACCTTGCCGGATCTACTTTACCGGCCGACAGGCCAGAGTCCTGGCCGGCCATCGGGCAGCCGAGCGCCCATCGGCTGGCCATCGGGCGCACAGTGGACAGGTTAAGCCCTGGAGAGACCTGTGACTTGGCTTGGCCTGCGCTGGTGGTGGCCGTGGTCTATGACACCGCGCTGGGCGGTCGGTCGGCCGGTCGGCAAGGCAGTGTGGTCGTGTAGCCGGCCCTTTAGGGTTTGCAAAGTTAGCCTGACTTGGTTAGCCAAACACTATTGGTTTATCATGGCAGCCCCGCGGGTGTCAAGTTGGCTTGCCCGGGACCTCCTCCTCCTTCACTGGGGTTTTATGATAATGTTTGTGTGCGGCATAGAAGCATCTAGACGTAGGGCTACGGGGGAAGAGGACAGATGGGCTATTACCGTGTTTCTATGGGTCGGTCTTGCTGAGGAGGAAGTTTATTGCGATCAACTGGGATGCCAGTGACTAAGTCTATGATGCAATTGCAATACAGATTAGATACACAGTTTAATATATGTTTCATTATACACTGAGTCAGAGGGTGAGTACTAGATGAATTTCTGATTAAAACTGTCTCCTCCTTTGTGCTTGGAACAATTGCTACAGCTTCAAGGGACTCAATAACAATCCAACTACTCTAATTGTTCCTCCATGAATTTCCAAATCAATTTTTACTGCTCATTCTATAAACACCGGATGACTTGTACTTTTGTACTTGTCTCCATGAGAACTATATATATAGACATGTATTTAGTATGTAGAGTTGGAACCAATTACAATATAGTTTGAGCCTCTGTGCATAAATCTAGGATCCAGATTCTACAAAGGTGCAAGCAGATTCATTGAAAGCTATCGGCCCTCACAGATGTAGAATTTCAAGAACATAATACATATTAAAATGTAAATATGTCAATTCCAACTAGAGATATTTAAGTATCGATAAATTGGCAATTTACTGCCCTTAGTGCACCAAGGTTATTTTCAACTTAACAAGAGCATCCATCATCGCCCAATTAGAACCCTCAACTCCCTTTATATTCTTTTCACCTGCACTTTCAAGAGACCCTCATCAATTAAATACCTGACCATTGAACGTTGTTCCTCCTTACTATGTGCTGCTTGCCTCGCTTACATCTTTTCAAACGTGAACTATGCACCCATGTTCTACAGGCAACCTCGTTATTTTTATCACTATGCAATATCCACATTTTGTGTCATTGGCTATTCAGCAGTGCTTTCGCCTACTCACCTTTTCACTTGGAACTAAACATTTAGAAAATGTGCGCATGTATTGGAAGTACATTTATTTAATTGACAAAATATTTAAGGTTTTCTATAATGCCAATTCCTTTTCACAGTTTATTTGCAGTTGGCCCTAGGCGTGCATTACTTATTATCCTCAGATGGCCCCGAGTAGCAGAACTTTTGGTCCCTATTTTGGTCTTCGGAGTAACCTTAAATCTGTTACTGTGTCAACTTTCTTGAATTGTTGTTACTCGTTCTAGTTAACTAGAATTGAAACTACTATACTAGCATAGTAACAGGTGTAGCTAGTAGCATTTTAATGTTGTTATAACTTGTGGCTAGAAGCATTCTGATGTTTGCAATGTGGCTGTGGCTGCATACCTGCCGTGGTTATATAGATCATTGAAAGAGGAAATCTATGATATCTTATGGGATAAAATGGATATTACTGTGTATTTAGTCAACTTACTGAATCATCAAACATATCTTAATCATACTGAATCAACCCTCAATAAGGATTGGTCAGGTAATGTAATGTTTGTGAAGAGGTATGGTATTATGTGTATAGGTTTGAATAGGTGCAGCTGAATATTTATTTAGCACAGTTTCTCAAAGGTGGTGAGACATAAATATTTGAGAGCTTTGATAAGGTGCGTCAACAGACCAGACACTGTGGAAGTTGACGGGTTGTATCTAGTGTCTGTCATGAACTGCATGACTTCTTTTTATTTTCTTTCCTGAGTCTCCTTCAAGTCTGGCGTTGTTGTTGTTTTTACCTGCTGTCATCTTGAAATAAATAAAGAGAAATGTCAATTTGAGCTTATATTGACTTGTGCTCCATCAGTATTGACAATTTTCTCCATCTGTTTACTCTGAAGAATTGAACTGTTTTTGCGATTTACGGTATCCTCGCGTTGTGGGACTTGCAATTGATTTATTATTGATTACGTGTAACTGACTTGATTGGTACATTATGACTATCACTTTTTCGATCGGACGTTTCAATCAGCCAAGCGCCCAGCCAGGCAGCCACGGCAACCACCATGCAGCCGGTCGGGGTGGACAACGCGATACGCAAAACTCGCTGTATCCCTATATCGTAAGTTTGCCGAAATTATTATAGTAGATTAGTTTTTGGCGATGTTCGACAGGGTGTCTTCGGAGAACTTGCTTCTTTTGGCCATCTGATGTTTGTCTTTGGACAGCTGCCGCGTAATGACGCTCTGCTCCTCCTTACGTCAGTTTGTTTGTTCGAGCTCTTCTTCTGGCTTGTCCCTCTGGTTTGTCCCTCTGGCTTGTCCCTCTGGTTCGTTGCATCTGATTGGTGCGTTTCCATTACAGTTCTGGCATCCGTTCAGTTTGATTGAATAATCTCAAGTAATTCCTACGACCGTGGAGAAAGTGTTTTGCCGTCGCCTCCTTTCGAATTTACGACTTTGTTGCAATATCGGGAAATGCAGCTTCGTTTTGCCGGCTGAACTGGTCAGTTCGTGTAGAGTTCCAAGTCCTTTAGGTTTGAGGGAATGTGTCAGCATCTATGGCCTGGTTTGTTCTTGGCCTGGGCGATTATATCTCACCCAATCGATATATTGAAAAGGAGCAGAGTCGAGACCGTATCGTCGCCTGAGAATTATCCTGGGGAAGCGTGTGTCGGACTGTGTCCAGTTTAGAATATTCCGAGAAAACTGAGTTAGAATTTTGGTGGTAATGGATCTAAAAGTAAGAAATTCAATGCGATAAAACTTCACACACATTCTGTGCGAGTGTCAAGTTATATTATATTAAAATGTCAAGATTGCGTAAGAGTTGCAGTAAAGAAATTTACCTATTTGACTTGCTTTTGGTCAGTTTTTGACTTG
Organism: Bimastos eiseni; assembly: GCA_959347315.1. NCBI lineage: Eukaryota > Metazoa > Annelida > Clitellata > Crassiclitellata > Lumbricidae > Bimastos > Bimastos eiseni. The sequence continues at coordinate 38,037,257 of OY365811.1, read as the reverse complement.
TTTGTGTAAGATTTACTTACAATCATTGCAAATCATCCAACGGAAAGGATAAAGTTAAGTAACAATCATTAACGAGTGTTTTCGTGAAAATCTTTATTCTTCATGGATATAGCACATAGTTTTGAAGGACAAATTGTTTAAATTGCACTATAATCCAGCCAAGCGCATAATGTTATACTGTCGGATCTCCTGCTTCCAAGCATTGATGAGCTTTCTCAGAACTCACAACACAGACACTGCTATATATATATACAATATGAAACTGTTGAAAATAAAAGTTTTCTGGAGGCAGCACAGGTAGTTTTCGTTCAATATCTTTAAAGCGACCTGTCGCATCTCTTAAACATTGAAATGAACAAAGAGTAGACAAATTTCTGCTGCAAATCAGCTGTAAAATACTTTATGACAAGATAATTATCAAGCAATGATAAGTTACATTTGCGTTTATAGAATATCATTCTATTTGGCACAGGATTGTATTGGTGACCCTGCAGGGTGGGTTGTTAGATCAGGACTGGCCACCTGCCCTCATAAGCATCATAATTTTCTGAGAATTGTTTGCTGATTGGTATACAACTCTTTCTTCAGAAGGAACTTGAACAGCTCTTAAGACTGCGTTCATGGTAGCACTTTGTGATGTACTGAAGAGTGCTATATTAAGTGTTTCAAAATATACACAAATATTGCCCTGATTAAGAAACGCTGTCAGACAGTTTAGTCAGGTCTGCCCTTTGTCCAGCTGTATTGGCCAATTTTTATGGACTTCTGAGAACCGTTGGCAGATTATCAACAGCTTATTTAACCTGCACTGCTGCCTAGAAAGTTCATTTACCTCTGAGGAGAATTTGATGGCAGGTTTGCACTCCTTGGAATCCCACAACTTCTCTCAGTTCTATACCCAGCAGTTTTATGTCTCTCATGTCTGGTTGATCAGTGTAGTTTCTTTGCAGCTTGTGGATAAGCAGAGCCAGGATGCAGAGTTAGTGCTGAGTCATTACTATCCGAGTTCCATGTGGATCCTATCCATCGGAGGGGTAGGAATCGTGGGGGACTAGTGGGTCGAGGCAGAGGGATGGTCATTCCAGTGCCTCTGCCCTCTGAATTTGACCATGCCTATAAACAAACATGCACAAAACACACACACACACACTCTCTCTCTCTCTCTCTCTCTCTCTCTCTCTCTCTCTCTCTCTCTCTCTCTCTCTCTCTCTCTCTCTTGTCTCTCTCTCTCTCACACACACACACACAGATTTGGTATTGTATGTTAATGTTTGAAGAATAGCAGGGAGGAGTGTTGAACAGGATTCGTTATGAGATAGTCAGGAAGGAGTTTGGGACTAAGGGAAACACTGGTATACACAGAGGATCAGACAGAGAAGACTGTCATGGTTTTGTTATATAGTAAGTATGGGTGATAGGACTCAGGAGGGGCATTATATTGCTGAAGGTAAGATTATATGGAGAGGAGCTGAAGCAAATCGCAGAGTTTGTGTAGCCTACCTGGGAGGATTAATAACAGAAAATCTAAGGACAATGTACAAAGGACATAAAGCTATGTTTGGAAGATTGAATGAGATGTGAAAGATAAGCAACTTATCATGAAAAACAACAATAAAACTGTACAGGGCTGTCAGGGTATTTGTCTCTCCTCCAGTACCGACGTTATGATATGATGATGATGAGAGTTGGTGCCTACACGGAAGGAAGAGGAAAGGAGTATTCTAGTGGCGGAAATGAACTGGCTGAGAAGAATAGCGGTAAAGGCCAGGTGAGACAGAATTCGTGATGAAGTAATACGGAGGAGTTTGAGACATAGGGAAAGAGTGGTTGACACGATCAGAAAAAGAAGAATGCCTTTGTTTGGTCATGTAGTAAGAATGGACGATAAGAGATTACCAGAATATTGCCACCATTGCCACGTGGAGGGAAAACAGAGTCGAGGAAGACGTCAAACAAAGACATGAATGGAAGACGTGGGACAACAGCCCTGGTGGATACAATCAGAGACAGACAGACAGAAATGGAGCCATCGTCTAAAAACCTCGTTGTCGGCAGCGCACACCTGATGGAAGAGAGAAATGGAGAAGGTCATGTAATGTAATGTAATCAAACATTTTAGGATTAGAATTGGAAAAAGAAGACGTGACTTGCCTTGGTCATGTAGTAAGTAGTAAGAGTGCACAATGTAGTATTATGTACACGTCGAACTACATAGTGGTTATTATTTCTGTGTAGTGATTGTGTGTGTAACAAAGGATGCAATAAAATTATATTTTGTGTATTAATAGGTCAAATGACCGGCCCTTTATATACTATCGTATATGTATGTATTAACATTTCCATTATGTACGGCTGTATAATTTGCACATGAGTGTGTGCATGGGGGTTACTAATCACACATGCAAAATAGTCTAAGTCATGAATAGGTAGAATGACTGACACTGTGTATAGTTTGTGTCTATTTACCTGTGTGTATGCATAGATGTATACTCCATATGTATATATTCTGAGGCTGGCCAATGGACATTATAAGGATTGTGTGGGTATAATGTATCAATATCCAGTGTGTGTTGGTGTATAGCATATGATGTTTATGTCTAATGAAGGAGAGTTGTATCTGGCCAGTGTTATCTGGACTTAAACAAGCTACAAGCTAAGATCAGCATAAAGATAGCAGATGAAGTTCACTGGAAAGCGTTTACAATAATTCTCGCTACAGCTGGCCAAATGTTTTCTTTTCCTGAATGTAAATAGACTTGACTCTTGTCGTTTGAACTCATAAAAGTCGTTTATGTCCTGACATTGTCGCTAGGATACAAAGTAGTCATTTCCTGTCGGTGCCAATAGCCGAGTCCTGCTATTGCTGCCGCTGTTGACTTGGCGGTGCTGCCACCTATGAAAGAGGAACCTTAACGCAGAGTTTTCACATTGTGCTTTGATCACACTCGTTCATTGTATATTTTATGAAGACTTAATGTGTATGCGTGTGAATCTATTTGTGCATGTGTGTGTGCGTGCGTGTGTGTTTGAGGGCATGAGCACTCACTGCCTATCTATGCGTGATTATTGCGTGTGTTTGTATGTATCAATACGCGCATAATTATAATATACACGGAATAATGGAAATATACACGATGAACCTAATAAAAAAATGAACGTCCAGGATGACTATAATTATTTGAACAATAGTTTGTACAGTTTGATCAACTTTAGAAAATCTTCAGTTTAATGATTCTGAAGCGCATATGTATCATTTATTAGTCATAATGTGTTTAGTTGGAGAATCTATATAGCACCCCTTCAAGACATCTACTCAGAAGCGCTCCGACCCAACCCCGGCTAAGTGTGTGTTCAAAATGCCCTCCTAAATTTTTTATTACTCTTCTGTCATTTTCAATGAACGCTATGTTGTAAATAAATTACGTCACTGTGACGTCAATTTATAACCAGTACAGCGCATTATTATAATTACTATTATAGTTGGTAGTAAAATACTTTTAGTCTCAATGTGACGTCAATTTATAACCAATACAGCGCATTATAATTACTATTATAGTTGGTAGTAAAATACTTTTAGTCTCAATAAAAAAAATTTAATATTTGATATTTATTTTTATAATTATTGCATAGGTTCGTGTTATATCTGTTGTTGCTTTTTTTTCGTTCACAGTGTATGCTACGTATATATATATTTATATTTCTTTTTGATCATTGATTAAGCATTATTTTGAAACACCTCAGAGGCACCTCAGAAACCCGGCTGACATAATATGTCAACCAGAACATTACCACAGACGAAATAAAAGGAACAAGCGATTGTGTTTAGACGATGAGGTGCTTTCATTATATCTCTGGCAGGCTGGACGAGTGCTTGCCTTGTTACACTTTATCTGCAGTACAGTCTACCACTGCAACTCTGAGCATAGACATAAGCTGCGATTGCTTGGCGCCATCAATTCACGGTGCGCCATTAGATACTGACGTATTATAACAGCGCTATATAAATACGGACAGATATTATCAATAAATCAATATAGTAAAATATTCACATTGCACCACAACGTGGTCTTTACTTCCAATGCACAGACGTCCTTTACAGGCAGAGGCGGCGATCTCGTTTGAGAGGTGGGGGACACCCAATTCGAGGGGTAAGAAATGTGTGGGGAGGGGCAAACGTATAACGTGTCCCCTATCTGTAGAAGGTGGGGACTTGTCCCCCTCGACCTCCCCGGGATCGCCGCTTCTGTGTACAGATTGTCAGCAACATTTACCATCAATACATCAATAGGACATCATTCCCATCATCACTGCACAGATTAGTTACTCCACTTCGGAAGGATTTTATCATTTGAACAAAGCAACAGTATTAATTATTATTATTATTATTATTATTCATTTATAGTCTATATTATTAATTAGTATAGCGTATTTGTGTAATGTAAGAAGCATCAGCCGATGGTGCTCCAAAACTAAGCCATAATAAGGTCAGCATCAATATGATCAGACAGACAGGTATTATCAATACAACCACACACACACACTCACACATTTCTTATACCTGTCATTGATAATATCTGTCCCCTCAGAATCCAATGCGATACATTCCAATACCAACTCCAATACACTGAGATGTAATGTAACATGTAATCTAGCGTGTAAGCTCCGATTTTCCAGTTGGTCTTTTGAGTATATAAGAGACAATCTGTGCACTCTTTAATATCGTATGCGCAATAGAGGTGTGCTCCATTACTGAAAGCGCTTCTGAGTTGTCATCTAGAAGAAGTGATTTTTAAATGAAGGAATGGACGGTAGGAAATGTTGATATGTCTGTTTATTCATTCATTCATTCATTCATTTACTAACATTCATTCATTCATTCATTCATTTACTAAATCAGAACATTTATATGGCGCTTCATATAACTCAAGATAACTACTCAGAGGCGCTGCTCCGGATCCAAACTGGGCGCGAAAGGAGCAATTTTAATAATAGAATGTATGTACTATGTACTTGTATGTATCGAGACATTTATACATCGGTACATTGTCAGAACCTGACGACGGTGCTGAAAGTGCTGGTGCGTTTGTGTGCTGTATGTCTGAGCGTGAGTGCGCGTCTGTGTGCAAACAGATCGCGTGTCCATTCAGGTGGTGCGTCCACTATGGTCGGTAGGGCGGGCGGACGGGCGGACGAGGAGCGCGGGTCCTGTGCAACGACCAACGGCAGCTAATGGTGCTAATTGCGTTAGTGGATCCCAGTCAGGCAATGTGTGTGTGTGGCCGTCATGACCCAAGGATCATGTCCGTCTCAACTGAAGGACGATACAAATCTCTTCTCCGCCATCGGACGCTGCTCCTCTGCTGCTTCTTTGCTGCTTCCCTGTTGCTCCTTTGCTGCTGCTGCTCCTCAGATGCTCCTATGTTGCTCCTCTGTTGCTCATTTCCTGCTCCTGTCTTGCTCCTCTCCTGCTCCTCTCCTGCTTCTCTCCCACTCCTCTCCTGCTCCTCTCTTGCTCCTCTCCTGCTCCTCTCCTGCTCCTCTCCTGCTTCTCTCCCACTCCTCTCCTGCTCCTCTCTTGCTCCTCTCCTGCTCCTCTCCTGCTCCTCTCTTGCTTCTCTGCCTAAGTGCTGCTCGTCTTCCCATGAAGAACTGGCCATCGTTTTCTCAGCACAGTTCCTCTTTCCATGCTATAGCTATACATTGTACTGCATGTGCTGAAACGCAAGACCGTTGTTATGGGCTTTGACGACGACGTCCTCTTTGTCTATGACTGAGGATGATGACTGTATGCATGTATATTTTGTATGCACTTATAGTATATGCGCATGTATTTATTTCTTCATTTGTCTATCTTTGTTTATATATGTGTGTGTCTATCAAGATATGTAACATAGAGCTTTTGGATGTGTATGCATGTGTGTTTATTATGTTTGTAAGTTGATATTATGTATATATGTGTGTTTATGTCTGTGTACATATATATATATATATATGCACAAATGAGCACAAGTAGACACATGTATACACATACATAATGCACATACATACATACATGTGTTTATGCATTCATGTGCTTATGTATGTATGTATAAATGTATGTATATATAGACTCATGCATATGCATAGATACATTAAATACAGACTTACATGCATAAATGATAATATGCATACATGCATACCTACTGTAAAGGTATATATATATATATATATATTCATTGAGATTCTTAAATAAATGCATCCTTACAAATTATTGCCCTTGAAGTGCTCCTGAATTACGCCTGTGATGATTTTTAAATTCTACTCTTGTATAAGTGCCTGGAGACTGGAGTGCTGACTTGTCGAATTATTTCGGTTTCGCTTACTTGCAGTTGAATATGCTAATCAACTCTACAGCAACGAAGTTGCTATAAAACTATGCAGTTGCCGGGTACAGTGCGTACGTTACTGGGTAATTTGTAATCTTAACAAGTCGTAGAATGTGTTGCCACCTCGTTCTCAAGGCAGCTTAATGGTCTGAAGTTTCAATTCAGAACAGTGCAGCTGTGCCATTGTTCTCGATCGGGTGTACGAATTCCTGTTTAGCAGGCATTACTGTCAAACGAAGTGGAAAACCCTTGAATATTTTTTAAGTAGTCCTCTACCGACCTACCCCCGCTGCGAGCGACATAGTTCACGGAGACTTCCCTTTCACTAGGGGAATGCCCGCCCCGGCCGGATCCACCGTCTAATCACTGCCGTAGACAGGTATGCCCACGGAGGGAAGGGAGGCTGTCTTCTCCCATTCTTCTCTAATCCTAATTATGATGTATTGCTGATAGCAGGTGCTAGATGCAACCCTATAGCCTGGAGTCTGCGGCGGCGTCGGTGCTTCCTTCTATAGCAGCAGACCGTCTGCTTCTTTTGGCGTCCAACTCCCCACCCCCGTCGTGCCATTGTCCCTCTCCGTGTCTCTTTGTCTCCCGTCATCTTCATCTCTCGGTCTGACTCTGTTCCTGTCTGTCCTTCTGTCCATCTATCTAGCGTTGTATGTGTCCGTCTTTATATATGGGTATTCTTTCCTTGTCCGTCTCATTGTCTCTCTCCTCTCGTCGCTGTTTAACTATTGATGCGTTGGCCATTGCGGTCTGACAGGCCGAGCACCTGCGCACTCTTGGTCTCCAGCACAGAGCCACCTTTTCCTAATTCATAACTATGATAATCTCCTCCTTCCCCGCCCTTCTTCTTTATCCTTCTCCTCTTCCGTTTCTTCCTCCTCCTCCTCCCCTTCTCCCTTGTCCTTATCTCCTCTTCTCTTCTCTCCACTCCTATCCTCTCTCCTCATACTCTTCTATCTGAATTTCCTCCGCAGTGCAAAATGTTAGTTTTAAGGATCGAGACAATTTTCGCGACATTCACAGCAGCTACAGTGGTGACAATCGTAATGCCGAGTGTGTCATGATTGCGGCAGCAGCAGCAACTACGACCTGGTCAGCCGGCACGTTAATGCTTTGGATGTGTCACCAGTCTGTGCCACAGGCAGCCCGGACAGCAGACAAACAGACGGACTGACGGTGGCGACGGTGTCACGTAAGCCAAGACGGATGCGAGGCGTAATTTAAATAAAGCACGCCGGCTCCCGGTGACCTCATTTTTATCGAATTAAGTCTGGGCATGCCTTGGCTTTTAACGGCACATCCTCGCCCACCGCACGCATAATAATTCGATACTTATGAAGAATTTCTATACGTTTACTCTGAAGATGAAATGAGCCGAAATTCGTGTCTGACTGGTTCATAGGGTTACCGATACTGACACTATATCGGACAAGAGCAACGCTGGCTGCGACAGCAGAGATTAGAAATTGAAACAATGTTGCTGCTGCTGTTCTGTTCGCAAATGACAAGAGTTTGTAAACAACGCGATTTACCGGTCCGTATACGTGCCAGCAGTCGTGGCGCTAGAATCGAAACTTTTGTGACGGTTTGCTTATAATACTAGTTTTAGAACATTCTTTCATACGCTCGTAAATGTGATGCCGAGAAACAGTAACCGTTAATTTTGCATGGAATTCTCTTATCGTTTGTAACCCTGAAAGGAAGTGCATAGTCACTGTAGCCAGATGTTAAAGTGGCTTGTTTAGGTAATTTGATGTAACTGCCTGATGCAGCCGATAGTGAGTATAATACTTGGCTATGTATACAGATTATCTGCAATGTCCTGGTTCTGAAAGAGTTGCAATGTGGTATATATTTGTGATTGTGAAAAGAAACAATAAGCTGGCCATGGTTGGACAGTGTCGCCCATCCACGCTTTAGTGGAGCTTAGCATTGGTATACGTCTCTTGTTCGTCGGTCTTTTTGATGTTAGCATCGAATATGTATGCTGAATGCATCGCTGTGCGTAATTCGTAGACCCTTTGTGCTTAGTCAATTGGTCTGCAACGTTATGCCTTTCTCTTTCATTCATTCATTTCGGAAATTTATATAGCGCCCCTTCAAGATCCCTACTCAATGTCCGGTATTTAATTGGACGTACCAAAACCCCAAAAGGGGTTTGTCCGAGGGGATAATGCCCTGCCTAAAACGGGGGGGATTTGTACGGAGGGTTAATGTAAGGGATTTTTTTGAACGGGGGGGGGGGCTTTTGTCCAACGCTCAGGCGTGAGTGGATGCCTTCTTGAACCATTTACTTCTGTTCTTCGTGCAAAAGGGACTTATCCTGCAAGTACTATCAGCTCTTGCTTGTCGCGCTAAATACGTACCTCTTCCTTCTCCCCACCAAATCAGTGCCCTATTGCCTATGTCTTGAAAGTCCTCCCTCCCTGTCTGTTATGTTTCTGCCATGGAGGCTTCTCCAAAAGATGGCGACTGTTGGCTACTGTCTCAACTGAGAAGACCATTATTCATTGTGATATTGGTCATCAAAGGTGGTCAGCAGCTTATTTTTACAACATCACAATACTTTTAACTGTAACCAAAACATGATTAAAACAATACAACTGTTGTTTGCATTCTTTTATTACGTGTAATTATTATTATTATTATATTCGTTTATTGAACAGGCTGGCAAACCGCAGCAAGTTAAATTGCATGTCATTAAGTTTCCGTTTCTTTCTTACAGAAGCTGAAGCGTAAGCTGAATGTCGGAACTGATGCCAACTGCCTGCCTCCCGAGCTGGGAGGAGGCAGCAGCAGCAGCAGCAGCCGTGGCTATGACTATGACCCCAGCTTCCAGCCGCCACCGACCAAGTCCAGTCGTCCGAACGAACCAGTGAACGGCAGCGGCAGCACGGAGAACCAGCTGCACAGCAGCGTTTCCGTCAATATCGTTCACAACATCGACGCCAGTTTGAATCAGACCCAGGGGGAGATAAAGCTGACCTTCAGCTCGACGCTGAATGCCCGGCCTGGTCACGTCAGCACGGGAAACCCCGGCTGCGCGGGAAACCCCGGCTGCGATGCGCAGGGATACGAGGACGCTACGGACATCTCGGCGAATCCTCCGCACTCGAATCGGTCGAGCCAGAACTCGCACTCGGATTCTCTGGGACTCGACGATCTGGACGAGCTGTCGGAGTTTCTTGACCATATCGGCGGCCAGGACGAGGAGATTCCGAGTGACATCCTGAAGGACCTCGACCAGGGACTGCGCGAATTCGAGGTGGGACTCGGCTGCGATACGAAGAGTGCGATGTCATTCAAGCATTCCACGATCAAAGAAAACCATCCGGCGGGACATCTGGAAAACTTAGGCAAGACTTACAAGACGAATCCTCTACCAGGAATATTTACCGATCCGCTGTACAGCTCTAACAGGACTGTCGGACCGGTGTTTGCCGGGGCCCGTGGCCATGGCGCATCTCCTATGGCGCCCTTCGTGGTCTCCCCTCGTGACGCCTGTGCGATGACGAGCGTCCTGCCAGCACCGCCGCTCATGGGCGACACGGGTCCAGCGGCTGAGACGTTGAAACAGATGGCTGCCCAGCATCAGAGTCAGGAAAATGCTCAATACGGCATGACGGACATTCCGCCGCAGTTCGGACGCGGCGACTACTGCGGTGGATACAGTCGCAGCACGCTTGGCTGTGCCAGACCGTACCCGACCCACGGGGGATATGGCACCCTGGGGCCAAAGTTGCACCACGGATATCCGTATGGTTCACATATCAACGGGGGCTATCAGACGGGACCCGACGGATCGATGATGCCGACCCCGATGGCAGCGAAAGAGGCGGGAAAGATCGATCCAGCTGTGTATCGCATGACGCGGCCGCTCTCCCACTATCCGGAGCCGATGTCTCCAATGCCATCGTCGTTGCAGAAACTCCAGAACCAGGTGCAGTCTCACTTCGGTCCATCGTCATCCCAGCAGCAGCAGCCGTCGCAGTCGCCCTACATGCACCCGACCCTCATCGACCCGTATCGCCTGGAGATGTCTCAGAACCAGCAGCTCCAGCTGCAGCAGCACGGCCACCACATCTGCATGAGCAACTCGCAGCAGATGACGATTACGGCGACCGGCGCTGCTGCTGCGGCAGGAGGAGGGGGCCCGTCAGTTGCCATGCCACCGTCTGCACCCCCACACATCTCGATGACCCAACAGCAGTCGTTCAGCATGAGGATGCCTCATCATCATCATCAACAGCAGCAGCAGGGGGCCCGGATGCCGCAGCAGCCCTCCCAAATGTATCCAGCTGAGGGCTACGACGTCCACCAGAAGAGAGCCCAGCAGCAGCAACGCTATTGTACGTGGGTTCCTCAAAACGTTGTCGTTGGTCATCACTCCCCTTCGGTGGTGGGAATGGCGAATGGGGGACGGCACCCAGCGGGGGGCAACGGAGGATGCCACGTCGGAGGCACCAGCAACCCTCTGCAAACGATGCGCAAAATGGTTGACCAGCAGCAGGATCCGATGGAGTCAGACATCTACACGGTGGGACGAGGAGGCGCAATGGGGAACCCTAACGGAAGAGTGGGGGAGTCTGGGGAACCTGATGGGGTGTCGTCCCTTCCTTATACCTACTTCCATGCCAGTCAGCAACAGATGATGTCCGTCGGCTCCACCGTTCCAGGGGGGGCCAATGGGTACAGCGGTTCGGGAGGTTCAGGGCACTCGTACACCACCGGGGCCACTGGTCCGTACACGGGGAACGTACCTCCGTACGACGGCGGTGGCGTCGTGTACAGGGATCAGGGCCACCAGAGAAGCCACGGGTGGAACTCGTCTCAGCACGGAGAACCCGGTTCGGAGCCAGCGGCCTCGGGATGTCAGTACGACGGTGGTGCCGGTCCAATGAAGCACGCCACGGCCACTGGCTATCCAATGCACGGTGTTCAGACGAGCGCATCCCAGATGGCGCTCGTCCAACAGCAGCAGCAGCTCAGCAACGGTAGCGGCGGTGGTGGGGGCATTCCCAGTCAGGGTATGGCCCCATTGGGAACACGCTCGACGCCGGTCGCCTCCCACCAGAACGCCTACTCCCGTGGAGTGGCAGGAGGACTTGGAGGGGGATCCGGCGCCTCTTTGAGCGCCGATTCTTCTGGGCAGATGGCGCCCCCATCTTCCAATGCGTCGTCATCTAACGGTGGCTTCGTGCAGCACTATTCGTCCGGGACGGTCAGCGACGTAACGGACTGCATGTCGCTCGACCTTTCCGATGGTACATTAGACTGCGGTGGGGTGGACTATTTCGGCTGTCCCGGAGGTCAGGGCCAGAACGACCTGAGTTTCATAGAAGAAATCTTTAGTAAATGAATTATTAATACTCGTCATTTGGTCATTAGGCTGTTCCTCCATTTAAAAATCTGCGGGTGGCAACGTCGTCAATACGCATCTAGCAAAGCGTGCACCAGAGCAGTGCTAGATGGACGTTTCTCTGAATAGTCCGATAGTGGATAGTCGGAACTTCCAGAATTCAGCCGTGGGATCCCATGGACTGGTCGTTTCACTGTTTAGTGGGTACTACTCGGTTTGTGGGGTTAACCTGCATATCAGGTGGCTCCTGCGGTTTGCCTGTTTCTCGGGATGGTTGTGATTCCATCAAGTGGGTAATTTATCTGGTAATTTGGACTGCTTCCGGATGTGCATATGTGTGGACTGTTGGGGCCAAATTAGTGTGGGTATCTGCATGTTGAAAGGTGCATCTTACCATTTTATGAAATGTAGCATTGTGTTTGGGATTGTCCAGGTATTTGGCTTGAACTGTTGATATTCCTCCCTCCTCAAATTAAAGATCTCTTATATTGAAATGTAATACTATGACACTATTGCTGATGCAATGTTATATATAGCAAGTAATATGCTTGCTTTTCACCTTACCTTTTCCTACTGTGCTTTATTGTATGTTACCTTTAAATACCATTCCTTGCCTTATTACACTTTACCTTTTCCCATGTAACCCTACCTTACCTTGACATGCTTTACCATAATCTATTTATACCTTACCACACCTTTTTACGTTACCGTTTTCTTGCAGCACCATGCATAGGTAGCCAGAAATATGTCTTTACCTTACCCTAATATACCTTACCACATCTTGCATTACCTTGCATAGGTGTGTATAACTTACAAAACTGTTGTGTGAATAGGATTTCCATGATATTTATAAGCACGTTTAATGTCTAAATCTCGTGTTATGGTGATTATAGTAAAAGACTGCTTAAATTTCACAGGCTGTCAAAACACTTGAATGATCTGAACATATTTATCCAAACGTCAGTGAACCAGTACATTGCTGTATTTTCTCCAGCTGTTAACGGTTATATTTTAAAACAAGAATGAGTGCAAGTATACATTAGAATATGAATATTGTAGGTACGCGTTTTACGTATCTAACCAGCATACTTTTACTTGTTTACTTTTGCAAAAGTCCAACACAGTCACGATAGGTGTATAGGTCATTAGGCCTATTCAGATGAACGACAGCATCTTAAGTATCCATTATTAAGTGTCTTGATCCGTGTATTAGGCACAGAGGGCCTACACTTAGCTAGTGTAATGATCGCTTTTAATTAGCTTTTCTCTGAGGAGCCTTTATGATTATACTTCAGATTACATTAAAGTTACGAAAATGGCCAATAATCTGATTAGGTCATATTCAACTATTTGAAGCTAATAAGCCTTAGCCATAATAATTCGATGTTGTGTAATGAAGGGCTGGTATCCTCCGGTGAATTGGAACTTTAGATAGACGTACTCGAGACCAGATTTTTACAATTCGCGCTGTGTTATCGTTGGATAGGGCCTACATGTGTTGCCATCTTTGACTTTTCCATTAGATCTTGATTAGACCTTGATTGCTTAGTTCTCCACGCAAATGTTTCACATTATAAATGTTTGTCATATTGCCTATACTCCGGAAACGGGCCTCGCTAGAAACCTTGAAGAGGCGCTATATAAATCATCGTGATAAATGAAATGAACTGTTAAAAGCTGGGTCGACGTCTAACGGCTTCATCCTTTTACTTGAAATAGGTCTAAACGGATGGGCTGCGAGTTCCGTTCGATAGGTGGGATTATCGTCATTAGTTAACGGCGGCTGAGGATTCTGGGATATAAGGAGGACGAGCGACGCCATTTGTAATGGATTTCGGGTTAACACCGAATCCATTCATTGCGACGCCTCTGTCTGGCGGACAGAGAAAGACAGACGGACAGGAGAACAGAGGGCATACATAGGCCTACAGACGAGAGGAGAAAGACGTAAGCCTATCCGGTGAGGCAAACAGTGAACGAATGAGATAGGCCTACGAAACAAACGGATATATATATATATATATATATGTGTATGTATATAGGCTATGTATGTATATATATACATATATATATATATATATATAATATTCCGCTGTTGTTTTCTTAATTCGCACATTTATATCGCGACTTGAACCGACTTCATTGTCCTCCTTAGTTGCCGGTCAGAAAGATAATCAAGAAACAGAAATGTTGAAATCTCATTGCGTAAAACAATTACAAGATTTTAGATGGCAATAATTACATTCATGGTATTGTTTAAACATGCATCTAAATCAATTTTTATGCATGTTTGAAAAAGAATAAATTACTAGTAAATTGAGCACCAGTCCGGCTGCAATGGAGAAATTATCACACTGAAAAGGTTGGGAATCGTTAAGATCCTCCCAGGTGACACGTGTACTAAGACGTAGGTAACAAATAAACACACACACACACACACACACGTTTGACTCTATGTGTCCTACGTGACCAAGGCGTTGATTACAGTAGGTTCCGACAATAGTTTTAGTTCATCTATAGGTCTTCACAATGCATTTACAAATAGACTGGATCGTATGAAAAGGAATCACGACAAAGCGGGATATCTAGTGGAACACGCGACTGATTCTTAAAGCATTATTTTGCCACGATCGGATAGCACAGAAGATTTTAAAATGCAGATACGAAGGACATGTAATAAACAGTAAAGAAAAGAAATAAAAAAGATTTTAACTAAAACGAAGGAAAGGCGCACTCCAATCCTACCAGCCCTTACATGTGTATACCTCCGTCAGTTGTTCACGGCCCAACCGTTTCGTTCACCCCATTCTCTTCCACCCTAACACTGCTCCACCCTTCCGTCACCTACAATCACTAAATGGCCATTGCTGCTCTGCATCTTTGGAACAAACTCCCTACACCCAGTAATCCAGTATTATGACAAATATCCGACCAATCTTACGAAATCATCACAACCGCATTTCTTAATCGCCATCTTTCCACAGGTTTTACCTCAAAATGAAAACTTCGCCTTCTCACACTTCCTATCCAGATTCCCCTCTTCTCTTATCTCTCTGGCTGTTTCAACTCTAAACACCGTCCACCTTAGCTGTCTGACTGTCTGCTTGCATGACACATCACTGACATCAGCTATTGCGCCTCCCTTGAAAATCGTTGTATACTCGCTACGTCCCAGAACCCATAATAGGAACATACTCAGAGCAAACTCTCTAGCTCACAAAACCGATGTTTTATATATGCTCGATATGCTTCAAATGTTATAATTGATCGATGTGGTGAAATTATGTACACCAAAAGTCGGTTAGCTGTTGAGGTTTTTATTCAATAAGGAAAATACTTATCTTACTTATCTTAAAACTTCGAAGGCTGCTCCATTTCATTCGCCAGATGGCATAGGCCTAAACGAGGCTTTGTCTCTGCATTGAATTGGTCAACTGGTGCCATCTGCCGAGTACAAATAGCCACTGTTGAGCATCCGCAAGATCTTGTTAAGGGATCGCAATGCTGTTATTTTCCAGACTTATGCAAAATGTGTGTGTGTGTGTGTGTGTATGGGCGCGCGTGTATGTGTCTGGCTGTATGTGACACTCTGTGTATATGTGTGTATTTGGAAACGTTTAATGAATGAATACACGAATGAAGGAAAAGTGCATGCATCGTAATCGTAATCTAAGCATTTCTACAGCGCCCACAAAAGCGAAGTCGCGGGAACCAGCTTATTCACAGAGGCATGCATAACACTACTTTAATGAGGCCTCGTGTATAGTTACATCTAATAGATTTCAACACCCACGATATGTTATTTTATTCACGGACCTAGAAAACAACGATGTCCAGGAACATCTTTTTTTATAACATGAGTAGGCCTACGATTATATGATACCGTGGGCCAACCTTAACAGTACTTAGTGAAAATAATCTACATGAGATTATTGAAGACAAAAGTCATCACTCAAACAAAACAAACCGGTTAGTATAGGTCTATACAACCATCAGCCTTCTAGACTATCTATAAATACCCACCTTCCTTCCCCATTCCATCCACCCTTACTCGTTCTTCCTCCGCTTCCGATGACAACAGGTAGGCCCCAACGACCTCACATATATGGGCCCTTAATTATGTGCATATTGCATCTTCTCCAAATTGTATTAAATTAATGATAGGCTTTGGCCTAATTAAGCATGCTATAATAAATGCGTCGCAGTCAATTAATCGTCGTTGTCTGAACTTGCTTTACACCAAAAAACGCTGTCTTATTGTTTTTATCACAACAGATTGTTTTATTCGTTCACAGGTCTAAAACGTGGTCGTGACTGTCACGAGTGACGAGACACCGTCACTTATAAGCCTATAAGCTTACATTGTGTTGACCACGGCGCTCGTCGTCACGCCTATGACGATTAGGCTTGGGCAAACCAATCGATTAATCCAGTTTTACTAATCGATTGACCGATTACTAGAAAGTGAAATAAGTACTCGATTATTTGATCAATCGATTGATCGCGATTGTTCGATTAATCGATTGTTCGATAAGCTCGATTGTTCGATTGGTACTCAGGCGGCGTCCCCACGCTGAAGAACCACTGATCTCCATGTCAGACACGTACGTGAATGACATGGACCTCGGTGGTTCTTCAACGAGGGAACGCCGCCTGCCCTTACGGGACATTCCCACCACTCACTTAGCTCGCCATAGGCCGCGACTATAATAGGCGAGAGCAGCAACATAATATGAAAATCTTCGCAACCATGGCGCTAAAACGTGTATACATCTAATTTGCAAGATACTGAAACATAGACAAATAACTATTATGTCATTCGCGTAATAAATAAGATGCAATGATACTTCCATGATTTGTCTGCGCAGGCTACTCTAAAGGAGCATTCACAGAGGAACTAAGTCAATATATCGAGTTGTGATATTAGTAAATTACTAATCGAGCTAATTGAACTAATCGAACAATCCAGCTAATCGAACAACCGAGCTTATCAAACAATCGATTAATCGAGTAATCGCACTAATCGATCAATGGGCGCTAACTAATCGCGAATCGTAAAAAGTCATTACCGGTAATCGCCAAAGCCTAATGGTCCCTTGCATGGCGTCCAAGGACCAAGATACACAGGACTGGAAAATCCCGACACATGTCGAGTACCCAAACATGGCGTCCCGTGGAGGCAGGCCACCTAGCGATAAGGGTGTAAAAAATCGTGTTTACAATGCATTGCAATTTCTATGAAGAAAATCGACGAATTATTATTGTTTAAACAATAAACAGTTTAACGTGTAAAGTAAAACATTCAATTCAATGACAAACAACAACAAGTTAATATAAGTAAATATTCTGGTTACACAGGGGAACCTAAAGGGGTCATATAGACCCCGCCAACCAGAGGCTATATGACCCCTTTAGGTTCCCCTGTGTAACCAGAATATTCACTTATGTAGAAATTTATAAACTGGCAATGGGTAACAATATTAATAACACTCATTTTTTTATTAGATATGTTATTTATGTGTTCTTTCCAATTCATGTGCTGATTGACGCATACTCCTAGGAATTTGGCAGAGACCACTTAGTACTTGGGTGATGGGGCAATCACCATATTCAATATGCAAAAAATATAAACATCGTATTTAATATGCAGTGTAATTTTCATAACCCTTTTTTACATTTTTCATAATCTTAAATGTAATTTTGAAGAGGTTCTTCAGTTAGCAATAATTATGGCACGGGACTCACGTCGTCACGCTATATATAGGCCTAGTTTTACTAATCGATTAATCTATGGTAAAAAATTATTTGATTAATCGACTAATCAATTAATCAATCAATCGATAAAACGCGATTGTTTGACTAATCGAGCTAATTAATCCATTTGTACGATTAAGCGATTGGTGCGATTAATTGATTAGTCAAATTAATTGATCATTGGCGCCAACTAATCACGATTAGTAAAGTCACCGTTCAAGCGTAATGACGACGATCGTAATCGCTTATCAAGATTTCTACATCGCTTAAAACGCTAAGAGTCGGATTATTAACCAGATTATTGACTGCAGGCACTGAGTCAGAACCATGCAGGTCTATAGGCAAGCAGTCAAATCTGTTGCAATTGAAGACCTAAAGGAACAGACAGACACACACACACACGGGCAGACAGACGGAGAGACGGACAGACAAGCAGGCAGATTAGAGACCAGACAGACGGATGACTAGTACTACGGTGGGTGGTGTTTATAATTGAAATGTAAAGACCATAGTCATAGCAAGTTAGTGAGTCGCGGTGTCGCACTTTTTCTGTAGGCCTAGAGTATAGACGATTCGAAAGATGGGAGAATTTTGACGTCTGCACGAAGCTTGACTCGTTCGCAGAGTTTCCAGGTCGACGGACACGTTACTCGAGCCTGACGACATAGTCACATAAATAGGCCTAAATGTCGACTTCTAAAGCGCCACTACGAAGCCAGAAGAGTGCAGGGCACCTTCTTACTAACGAGCGTATGGCAGTCAGGCTTTATCAGGGCGCCCCTTAATGAAGTACTTAACTCTAAAGGGCGCTATATTAATGCGTGAATGAGAGAATGAATGTTAAAGAGAAATTGGCTAAAACACGTAAGTGCTGCATAACCAACTCTCTCTCGGTGCCCTATGGCAGGGTCCGAACTTCCTACCCCCAAAGGTTGAGACAGTATCTAGGCCTGGGACTGGCACCAGCTGCTTATAATATAAGGCATTAGAGAGTTATAGATTTAAAATAATAGCTTTAAAACCTGTAGCAAGATTATTGCCGATCCTAGTCTTGGTAATATTATTCTGCAAGTAGTGTATTAAAGTGTAGAAGGCGCCCCAGAAAAATGAGGGTAGAAATCTGGTAGAAGATCGGCGACCACATCCACATAAATATTTTGTAACGCTTAGTCTTTATAGTGCGTTTTTAGTTTAGGCTTACATTCTAATCAGGCCTATAAAATATTAATATTAATGAATTTCATAATCATTCACTGACATACAGAACGCTTACTAAGCCCTTAGAATGACATATTTGAACTTTCATTGGTTTACAAGGTTCCGCGGTCAAGAAAAACATCGTGATGGCTAGTTAATGGCCCGCGGGCAGGCTCTCTGATAACCCTTGCCTATAACCCTATAGGCTATATAGGCCTACCAAGCTCAACAAGCTGCAACTAACTCGCATAGGAATATGCAGATTTTTTTACACATCCGAGATTTTTGAAAGTTTTTGTATATCTAAATAACATTAAGAGCCATTGCGTCGCATAAAGTCGCGTAGGCCGGACTTTATTTCGAAGATATAATCCTACATGACATTCCAGTGTGCTTACATAAGCGTGTCTTACGCACTCACGTAGTCCCGCAGCAAATTCCTGGCTTTAGGCTGAGGCTCTAACACGTAAGCCTGGATGGCACGGAGCTGCTCAAGCTGCGCATGCGTATTTACGTCTGCACAAACAGGGCATATAACTAGTTTTTCAGTTCTCCGCAGAACAGCAATTAAACGCAACGGTCGTTTAGGATTCTGGTCCACAATCGTCCAAAGCGCGGTGTACTGCAGCCCTCTGACGAATGAAAAAAACCGCTTTGCAGCAAACAAGCCCGTGCCAAAACAAACCGCTGCCCTGGGTGTTGACGAGCGGATGGTCTATTTTTAGAACATATAAATATATACTATATATATTTATATATTATACATATATATTACCTTTGATTATATCGTTAATTATATATATATATCTATATATATACATATATATATATATATGACCTGTATACATCTGTATATATACACCTAACCTGTTTGTGTGTATGTACGTGTGTACGTAGGTTTGTGTGTGCGTGCGTGTAATGTCGACTGCGGCCAAACGTTCAACAGCGCAGCGAATCGAAGAAGAAAACGCGTCCTACTTGTGAAAAGGAAAGTCGCACTGTTACAGGTAAATAATCGGGTTTACGATTAGAATTTACATTCGCACTATCGTCTAGTCTAGCCTATTCGTTTGGGTTTAGAACTAAGCTGATGTTTGAACTATCGCGATAAGCCGTTATCTTCTGCTTTTAAAGCTGATAGTCTATAACCCGGGTGCGCTTTTATCGCATCGTGGTGTTGTTGGTAAATATTTGCGCTGTCGAGGTAATCTATTTTTAGCAGCTAGCCTCCACACCTAAGTATTAATTCGCGAATTGGACAGCAAGTAGCAATCAAATATAATACGTACGCATTAATTAAACATTTTCTAGTGCAATTTGGATATGTTATAAAAATTAAGAGCTAACTGTGCATTTTATATTAAATGATTAATGAAATTAGTTATGTATGCAAACTATGAACGGACCTATATTATTCCGCGGATTGGGACAGCACTGATTTAGTTAGGTCGGCGTCTGATCGTGAGAGAGGTGAAGATGTCGGATGAAATCGCCATTTTATAGAAATTTAGAAGATAAAATCCACCAAGAGATCGGTAATTGTTTTACTTTTATTTCTAGATATTGTGCCCGTGATTTGTGTAGGATTTGTGTAAGGAATGCACCTCAAAATAGTGCGTAAAGGAGGCCTGCTTTGAAGACGTACTGTCCGATAGCGATTAAATGACGCCATCATGACCTGGATTCATATATGGTTTTGAAGGATTTTACATCCTACTCAACAGAAAATTGCGACGACCGTTCGCATTTTATTGCATCAGACTGTTTGAATTATGCAAAAAAGGACTAGTTGGGGCGCTGGTGCTAGAGCATATATAGAACGCTTTTTTGTTGATATTAATGCGATATGCGTTCAGTTGCGTCGTTCATTCGGCTTGATGGTAATGCGTTTAATGAGTGCTGGTAAAATGCGAACCGTGAACCGGCGAACTGCGAACCGATAAAACGCGAACCAAAATGAAACCATACGCGCGGACGAATCAGGTTAAGGCATTGTGAGGGTCGGTTAGGGTTAGGGTCAGGGTTGGCATCGTGAGGGTCGGTTAGGATTAGGATTAGGGTTATTGTAGTTAATAGATAGGGCTCAGGGTCATAGCTAGTATCGTTTACGGATAATTGCCGAAAAATGTTGGCCGCACGAATAAAAATATAAATGGCAACCATAGGCGCGAACCAGTCACGTGACTTTTGGCAGCCAATCGAAAACAAGTTCGCAAACGGTTCGCATTTTACCGGTTCGCCAGTTCGCATTTTACCCACACCCGCATTTAATCGAAGATTCAAGAGAAACATGTGGTTTAGTAATTTACGTCGCTCACGATATTCAAATTAAACCTAGTAGACAGTTTGATCAGTCGTTTTAGTTAAAGTTTTTTGCAGATTTTATAGTCATTTTTGATTTGAGTTCTCAGCTGTGGCCTAAGGTTGGCATTGAATAACGGGCTCCATAGATCAGGCTGGGTTACCGATGTTATTCCGTTGTCCTGTAAGTGCTTTTGTGACTTGTGTATATAAAATAATTGGTCGTTTAACTTGACTTTAAGCCGTCATGCATTGACAGAATGAAGCAATTAGTTGACTTTTACACTTAATTTAATGAAACTTATAAAGTTATCTGAATGTTTGATAAGATAACTGTTCTATTTAAAATTTTGCCAAAAGATCCCACTCAAGGTTTTTAAAAAGGAACTATGCATTAGCTTTTTCCGTTGAACCCAATTGCAGTAATGCTGTATATGCTCCACTGGGCCAGCTGATGAATTGTCAATTTTTTTCGCTTGTCAAATTTCTTATTTTTTATTGTTGGAGTATCTGCAGCAGGTCTGCAATGTCAAATAAAGGATGCTACATTGTTGTCTATTTGTGAATTATCTTGTTTTGAAATGTGTTGCTTTCAAGCATAATGTTTTTCTGCTGCATGAAGTCTTGAATGATGGCAATTTATCACTCCTGTTCAGTCCTTGTAACATAAGTTTAATATTGTAACATTATATGGACATAATTACATTAAATTACAAATAGTGACATTGTGCTAAAGATCATCCCAGCAACAGAGAATGTCTATAGGTAGCATTTATTTCTTAGTGTAGTGAGCTACAATTAACAGATTAACAATTTAACAGTTAACCTTAATTTGCAGCCATTGAAGACTCCTGCATAAAGATTTTTAAGGACAAGTAGTTATTGAATTTGTGTGTACTGTCTATCATCGACTGTCGATGAGTTCAAGGAGGTGTTAAGTCTGTGAACCACGGCACAGATGTTTAAAGTACTGTATCTCAAATAAATCAGACACTGAGTGGCAGTTTTGAATAAATATCTGCGCTGGCTTGGAGATCAATATGGCACCATTATAAAATGTGAAATATGACTGAGAGTTCTTTTTATTGGTAACTCTAGCAAGCGGTTATGCTTCTGAGACGCAATATGTTTTGCCATGCAGATGTGTTGCTAAATTGGATAGCCTGTTGATAAGAGTAAAGGGCAGTTGTTCTGTGTTGAACTACCTATATTTAGCAATGTTAGCTCAGATCAATTGCCAATAAAGATTGCCAAAGGTGCTCTTAAAAACACTTGTTACGATACACTGCTGTTGCATTACCATACTGCTAGTTATTGAAGTTGTGTCATACTCAAGTCCTTCTTTCTCTTTGGCAACAGCTGGACTGGGAGCACCTCTGAGTAGTGTCTTGAATAGGCACTATATAAATTGCTGAAATAAATGAAGGAAAATCCTCTATGAGCTGCTAAACCTTGAAATAGGTTAAAGACCATTCTGTGCAGTATGATTACAAGTATATTACATTACCATTGGAATCGCAATGCTGTACTGTGTTCATTGCAGTGTCAGAATGCGACAAGAGGACAGCGAATTCAGTTCGAAGATGAATCATATCATTGGCAAGCTACAGCATATCTCGTGGCCCTTCATAGATGGTGATGCCTTAGATACCTCCTCCACTGACGACGGCCTGGACTTTGAATCGGCAAGTCAGTCTGCGCTTCTCGTTCAGGTATGCTACAATTCTAGTTAGTGACCTCTCAGCTGCTTTTCTGTTATTCACGACTGTTGAAGTACTTGCTGCATTTGATTGTTGACATGTATGTCTGCCACCAGAGGTCAGGTGCTAACGTTGGCCAAGGCTGTATATCTTTTCTTAGTTTTACAAATTTTTCATGACCTTTTTTGGTTTCCAAGATGATTGATAGTTCTTTTTACTTTAAAAGTTTAGTATTCAAAGCTACCCTTTCCAGTTTTGTGGATGAGCTGAGTTGGGGAACAGCTGGGTTGGCCTATGTATCTGCCCTTAATAGCACTGGAGAAGTTGAGGAGACTCTTGAAGTTGTCTGTGTAGCAACTTCCTTTCATGTTGTTTGCATTCCAGGACAGATGCTGGTCTCCCTTGCCTTTGTATCTTCAGAGTGCCAAGTTCTTTAGTGGATGCCAGTGTAGCAGAAGTCCTGAAACTATTGGTTCTTTCCTGACTTGAATCCTCAGCCTCTGGGTTAAATGTCCAGCTTATTAGCCTCGTGACTATCACACATGTGATTGGAATCGATTGAAGGTTGCCTTCTGGTGTACTTTTAAATCAGGGGTGATTATAGTTGGCAGTGAGCTGATCTAGTACTTGTTTTTCTGTTTCAGGCTCAGGCCTTGCTGGCCAAGAATATTTTCTATCAAAAGATTGACCTAGCTCTGAAGCAGTTGACTTGTTTGCAGCCTGCAGTCTATAACAATGTGCCTAGGACGACAACGGATGCCGGAGTGGTCTCTGCCAATCACCGTGATGCCGTTGTGTCGAATCTGAGACTTCTTAACATCTTCTGTAACAACAGTCCCGTTACATTTGCCCGTGCGGTCAGTTTGCTCGACCGACTGCTCGGCCAGGTCAAGGTGAGCAAATGCTTACGATGTGACTCATGGATTTTTACATGTGTTGAGGTGTGCACTTGGCGATGTTTGTGGACGGCTGTCTACGTACACTGCAACTTCCTTTACCATGGTTTATTTTAGTGCTAGTTCTGATATCGGTTCAGGAATATGAATCCCAAATGTTGTAGAAATGCAGTCGTCGTTACACTATACAAGGTGGCTTTTGATAGGACTTTGAAATGTGGTGATTGATGACTTTCTAGTAACTTAAAAATATATAATAGGGCATAACCGCATAGACGATTTTCCACCGCATACCGAATCCGAGTATTTGGATGCACTAATTGCCGGATCTGAGTGCGAACCAAATAGTGGTGGCAACGCTAGCCCAGCAAGTACCTTCTGCAGTCGAAGTGTAAAATTTTCAACTTACGTCACGTTCACCATTTTGCTAAATCACTTTCACTGTTTTGCGAAATGAAAAATTAGCAAAATAGGTGTTTGTACGTGTAATAATTATTACTAATAAGGTTTTAAAGTTTACTTTAAGTTTTTAGGTTGTTAAATGTTTATCAAAAATTGATTGAATTAAGAAAACAATTATTTTTAATTATTTGTGTGTGTAATATTTGCTGATGCAAATACTTCCAAATAGTCCAGAAAACCGGATAAAATATATAATGTGTGAAAAAATTAAAATATTGTTTTTCATATACTGTTTTTCTATTAGAATTTCCTGCGTGTCATGGAAACTGTTTGCTGTTTTTTACTTCAGATTCATCCAAATTTCTTGTCCTTCGTTGCTACCTGTTGCTTCTTTATTGCTGCCAAGTCTCAGGAGTCCAACTCGCCTGCGCTCGATCCGGAGGAACTGCTACGACTTGGCAGGTGCAGTGGTACGCTGGCCGACCTGCTCAATACCGAACGGCTCATCTGCGACACGCTTCAGTGGAACTTCCAAGACGCCTCTCCACTAACCTTCCTCCAGCTCTTCTACGAGATCTTTGCGCTGCATAACTTACGTGATCGCCATGCTGACAGTTCGCCGTCGCTAGTGGCAAAGCTGGAGGTGCTGATGTGCCAGTTCGAGTTCACAAAGTTCAGGGTGAGTGCCGTGTGTCACGTAAGTAGCGTTTTGTTGTTGAATTTAAACAGCAGACAACTAAAGAAATTTTCAAAAAACATAAAATTTTCTGGAATTGTGAAGTTATCTTGATGCTATCTGTGTCTAATGAAAATGAAGAGTCTTTTCTCAAGCAGCCCTCAGGTTGTAATGTGTTAGCGACTTCCTTTTCTTAGCCTCGGCATACTCGTCTTCCTTGCTGCCTCTTCTTCCAACTGGCTGTATATTGTTCATCGGTTAGTGTACTAATGGGGCTGAGGTGGTTAGTTGGCACTGAAATCTTATGCCCTGATGAGAATTTGAACCTCTGACCTCTTAGTTGACAGTCCTGCTAGCCAAGCCTGTACTAGCGCATCTGTGTTGATTCATAAGCCTGAGTTTGGCTAATGTATTGGTGGAAGTGACGACAGCTGCTTAACGGTATCCTACAACATGCCATCCTGTTGGCTGCTAGCTTTTCACAAACGTCGGGTAATGCCTAGAAATGGTGGGTCTCAGGTATCACATTTATGGACCTGTTTCATCTATGGGTGCCTATAAGTCTGCTGTGTAGCACTACATTCATTATATCATAAATGCTTGTTAAAAAATGAAGTCTGAGCATATTAAAGTCAACTACTGCAAATGGGAATCTAAAAAAGTGGACAGGAAACAGTGTTGGTGTTTTTGACAAGGAGAAGAATAGCAGAGAGGTGGAGTTGATAAATATTGCCTGTAAGATTTCTGGCTGCTTCTGACGTTGTTTGTTGGTTTTTTGCCTGCAGGCAGACATTCTGGCGCTGGCACTGCTCAGCTATCACTTGCAGGAGTGCTTTGTGCTGAGTCATCCTGACCATTTCTATCTCGTCGTTGAGCTACAGTATTACTGTCAGGTATTGTTATGTTTTTAGCATTGACCTATGGCACACCTTGTTTTTACCAGCATCTCATAGTTAAGTTATCGGTTGGTTTACATTAACTGGAGTTCACAAGTGTGACATGTATCAGGTAATCTTTGAAATTTTAATGATATTTGGGTGGACTCTGAATTTTGAGTGATTTTGATGTTTTTTTATACGTTTTTTTCCTGGCTGTCCAGCCAACCTCTTTCTTTGGCCAAGATACATGGTGTCAAATGCATTCTTTTTCAGATGCCAGAAGGTGATTTTATGCAGTGCCGCGCGCTAGTGATGGAACACTTGACATTGTACCAATCCCGCCCAACCAAGCTGCCTCATCTCCAGCTCTCGTGGACCATATCGCGGCGCACCCTGCACAAGATGAAGCCAAGTACCAGAGTCTCGCAGGATTTGGAGCCAATCATGGAGGACGAGGATAGCGGAAACGGATATGACGATGACACTGGTCCATTCGACAGGTACGCTTAGGACTTTCTTAGCTATGATCAGAATTCTTCTGACTAACTTTGTAATGAGCATAGGACTGTAGTTATATAGAGAGCAAACAAGACACGATGGAAAAAAGCCATTCGTATTTGAAAGCGTCTTAAATAGGAATTTTTAAATAATAAGAGTCATTCTTGAAGGAGCAATCTATTTCCATTCGGTTACAAGTAGTTTGGTTACCATGCCGTACCAAATAAGAATGAGCATGGCGAATTTATTTTGTGTCTTATCTTATTGGTGCAAGTGCCGTGCGTAGAATAATTTTTGATGTTTGCATAATCTTGTTGAACTATCATCTTGGTGGATGTTTTTTGGAGAAGCTTACTGTGTGTGTGGCTAGATGGTAACATGCTGGCAAGATGATCAGAGGGATGAGGGTTCGATATCCGCTTTCCCCATAGGGTTGACTCAACAAGCCACTCCCTAGGGGCAACTGTAAAATGAGCAGTACAGATGGCTGCCTTACAGTTTGATTGACTCTTGTTAAGCTTTTTATATTCTGTTGCTAAGTACTACATGATGTAATCATGACTGCATTCTCGTCAGTTTTAATTGATTAACGAATGTTATCAATATTAATGCTTTCAGCGAGAACGATGATGGTGATATTCCAAATAATCGGGTCCTACCAACCGACGGTCTGCCAACGGTTGGATCTTGCCTTGACAGCTATGCTTTCTTCAGCCACCAGGACAACTGCCTTCCGAAGGCGCCATGAGGTGCCGTCTTCTCTGGCACTGTACAACAGATGCGCCGCCGTGGCAGATTCGGATGGCGCCGAAGCTTCCTGAACCAATGCTTTTGCGCGAAACGAGGTTTGCTTGTACTGGGCATTTGGAGTTCAAACGAGATTCATTCTTAGGTTCCTGAATTTCATGTTGTGTTTTGTTCCAATTGATGTGCTGCTGCAGCGGAAAACTGATCTTAGGGTTGAAGATGTCGGTTCCAGACAACGGTGATTTAGCTTCCGTAACTTATGATTTGGAAATAGGGAATTGTCCTCCGCTGAGGACGAGGAGAAGTAAAGTTAAAGTAGAAATGACCGGTGTTGCATCGGGCACTGTTTTTCGTTGCTACGACGATGAGTGAGTGTATTAGTTGCCACAGGGTATAAGATATGTGTATTTCTCCAAAAATGTGTATTCCTAAGAGTACCAGTAATAATTATGCCATGGACAGGTCATGTGTGATTAAACAGCGTGAAATTAGAGCTTGGCAGTTTTGGCCTTTCACGGCTTGAACTAGCTTTAAACCTGTGCTTTACGTAGCATCATGTGGGATCTTGTCAAGAACTATGTGTTATATGTTACATAATATGCATATCTGCCCAATGTTATATATTTCATGTGTGTATATATATATAGATATATACATATATACAGAGGTTTATGTACTTATTTATACCATAAATGACTGTATATATATATATATATATATATATATATATATATATGCATATATATATATATATATATATGCATATATATATGCATATCATATATGCATATTTATATTTGTTTTGCTTTGTGTCTGTCAAAGTGATAGGTAAATTCCTTGTTGGATTGATAACTAAGTTGTCATTTTCTTCCAAATTTTTGAAGTTTTTCAATTTATTTGTTAGCTATGGCATTATTATTTCTTAAAAGGACATTCTTAAACTATCCAGATGCGTTATACAAAAGTATTGTAATTTACTCCTAAATTTAGTCTTTTCATTTAACTTAGCTGAAAATTAATTAAAATTATTTGAAGATGACCTATTATCTGTATGAAGATTTACTTGTTTGACAATTAGCATTCACTTTCTGTGTTTTACATAACTTCGATAGTATCGTTCAAACTGAAGTTTTCACAGAATAGCAAGAACACCAAAATGTCCAAATAATTTTGATATTTTGCTAGAGCAGATCAGATTG
Source organism: Bimastos eiseni (assembly GCA_959347315.1). Classification (NCBI taxonomy): domain Eukaryota; kingdom Metazoa; phylum Annelida; class Clitellata; order Crassiclitellata; family Lumbricidae; genus Bimastos; species Bimastos eiseni. The sequence continues at coordinate 38,009,276 of OY365811.1, read as the reverse complement.
AATTTTTATTTTGCCATTTGTGAAAATGACATAAAAGTTTTTCCAGTTTTGACAGTTTCAAGCCAATTTAATTGTGTGAATTGTGTATAGGTTTCTCACACTTGTGGTACCGACTTCTAGGTTTCATTGTCGTGCTTGTACTTTTGACTGAACGAGTTTGTTGAACTATTATCTTGCCACCTACTGACACATGCATATATGTATTGTTTCTCAAGTGTGCAAAAAGATGTAATATGCATGAACATTACCACATATTTTAGTGACTTAAACGGACGATGTGCATGGTCAAGGAACAGTTGCAGCCTGAATATGCATGCTGAGCACGTGCATATTTTTCTAACATGCTCGTACAAAGTTGTCGGACGATAGCATGCGCTTACGTTGTGCTGCTGCCAAACCGATAAGAGTTGTGGAGTTATCGTATTAATGTCAGCCGATATCGTCTTTCACTTTCACATCGTGAATATACTCTTCAAGCTTTGCGATAGGTTAAGATTTCTGCGCAAGGTCTGGTGCTGATGCTATGCCCATTGATGCCGAGTCACGGTGCAGCCGAGGCAATGGGCGTTTTTCGCGTCGTATGGTGCAATACAACATTCGCTTTAGGTTACGAAGATCTCGGTCGGTAGGCTTAAATCTGTAAATCAAAAATGCTGCTCAAATGTTGCAAATGCTTTTCGACCAAAATTTGTATCTTGTATTTGCGTTGTTAGGATTGGGCACCAACCGAGTACGTGATGATTTCGTTGACTGATACATGGCTTACAATTATTTTGTGATCAGTTGCGTATTAATGGTTTATTATTATCGGAAGTTTATTACTGCTGTTTCAACGTTAAACATAATAATAGTCAAACAGATCTATTATTATGATTGATGATTTTTGATAATTATTTAAATAATTATGAAATATTATTTAGCCTGCCAGCTGGTTGTATTTATGTTTATGTGTTTTTATTACTTTCATCATCATCATCAACATTGTTATTATTCCATTATTACTAAGTTATTGTTATTATTAAGGTTATTGTTGCATAATCTTGAGTAGAATTGAAGGCATTTTTTAAATTCCATGTAGCTAGTGATGGCATGACGTGTCTGCAGCTCTTTTGTATATTTGTCATGCCTGCTGTTGAATCGTGAAGGAGCGCCGAGCTGGTAAATGTACCCTGTGGTGTCTTTCACAGTCAGGCAGGGAGTCGCCGCAAACTCACGAACAAATGACTTCAGTATTTATGTGCAATCTTGTGATACATCTCGTTAATAGTTGAGCCCTCAGTTCAGCAATGGGGTAAAGAGGACGCCCGGAGGCATCTAGTCTTAAAATGCCAGCAACGTTTTAACTGCTCAACATGCTCTCCGGAGTTGTCCTCTGTTCAGAATGGTTTGAAACTCTTTATTCAGGAGTGGGGCTTCTTATGTCTTGTAAACTTGCAGCCTATTTTGGGTCCTGAATAAGCTGCATTGTAAAAATATCATCTGTTTTGGCCTGGTTTAAACAATTCTCACCAATTTCTGCTGCTGCTGCTGCTGCTTGTGCCTCAAAATTAAAGTAGTCTGCTGGTAAAGACTGCCATTGGTGCTCTGTTAATTTTTTATATGAACTTTGTGAGAATGGCATGCTTCACAAACAGCTTGCTATGTTAAGGGTCTTGACTTAGGAAAAAATCCCTACAGTCCGGTGTCTCCATCCTTGGTGTATGGTGTTGCTCGCTTCAGAGAGCTCCCAGTTTTGTTTTTACTCGAACCAACCTGAGCGCAAACGTGTTATTTTCGTAATTTCGTCTGTCAATTCTGATGGCTGCTGCTTCCAGCATATCTTGAAATGTCTCTCAGTGAACTTTATTATTGGTATACATCAAATACTGTTGTTTCATATCCGAGTGTACGTGCAGCGTTTGTGTTGAGTGATTTTGAATCACGGCTCACTGGAAGTCATTCAATGAACGTGATTCCGATGTGCCAGGATTCATCTACTTCTCTCAGTTCAAGGTCGGAGCTGCATGTGATTATTAATTTGATTCTGCATAATTTCTGCAGTAATTAGAAATTGAGTTATGATGAGGGAGGTTTCGAAATTTAGGATTCGTGTTGTGTGGACTTGAGGTTCAAAATTGTATGTAAATCTTTTTTATTTTGTTTGACACAATTAGATATGTTCCAAAATATTGCCTGGACATTTTTGCAGTCAGATAATTGCTAACCGATCGGCAGAAGCCGTACAACTATGCATGCATGTTAAGAAACATGCAGTGATTGCAACTTGGAGACCAATTGAAACTGTGTTCCTGCACCCAATCATCAATCCACCCTGATCAAAATTTTCTAGTTGATGACTCAGTGCATCCCGCTCGTAATTTATTTCCCAAGTCTTGTTGTTTGACCCGAGACCACCGACTGTTAAGCAATAAACGAAGTGTAATTGACGCCTCTGGTTTTTGGACGATTGTTCGTGCGTTCACTAAACGCCTGTAGTCCATTTTATCGTCGTGGTTTCTGCTGATCGCTGCTGCACGAGGGCAGGACTATATTCTAGTTGGTTTTGAGTAGTGCTATAGATTATAGAGATCTCATGCTATGTTTAACTGTATTGTATATATTTTTTCAATTGTAATATCTGCAACATAACCAAGATTTTGTATGACGAGTGACCGGTCCTTCGTATTTGCGTCTACATGTTGCACGACTGCACTTGTGCAGAGGGTGAACTGTTTCTGTTTGTTTAATGGCCTTGCCAAGGCAAAATTGTTTCTTCACTGCTTTAATGCAATTGGTCACATGTGGAAGCCTTCATAATACTAGCACCTGGTTTCTACCTTCTCTGTTTGTTAGTGGTCCCTATAGACAGTTAAGAAACTCTGCAGTTTACCGCTCGGTTATTTGTTCCAATTGAAGATTGACGAGTCAGGGTGAGTTGGGAACTGCACCAGATCAGTTGCTTTACTTAATAATATCGTTGGTTTTGCATTAGCCTGGTTTTCATTATAGCTGTGCTGCACTGTGGCACGTATTCAAGACTGGAGTTTTTATTTGATAGCAAGGCTGCTTGATGTTGCGGTTCGAAATAATTTTGCTCTTGCTAGCACTTTGTTTATCTTTTGCATTTTCAGATTTTCAAAATGTAATGCTGGTTTCCAGTCATTGCAGAAATGTTTCTCTTGTTTACCGTTTAAGCGAAAGATTGCTTTTTTTCTTCTAAGTAACGCTTGGCATTACTTGTTTCCTCGTGGTTGTAATTGAGTAAATATGAGTCTGAAAAGGCGTAATTCAAATCCTTTTACATTGGTTCTTTAGTTTGTAGCTGTTCTGTTCGGTTGCCTTCAGCCTCAGCCTTGGTTGCTGCTTGATTTTTAAGATTATTATTGCCTATTTTTGGTGCACAGATTTAAGTGTTACAGTCACTGATAGGAACGAAGTTGACGTGCGTGCGCCACGGACGTTTCTCGTCGACTTCGCTCTGTGTTGGCTTTGTGTTGCTTTATCAGACGCTTGACGAGCCAAAGTGGTGCTGATAGCGTCGCAGTGACAGTGTCGCTATGTTCAATAATTTAAGGGTGTTATTCAAACAAGCAATCTCAGGCTTTTGTAATGTCGATATATGTAATTGAAATGTTGCCAGAAACCAACTTGCCAACGTCCTGTATGTTTGTCTGATGTCGGAGAATTTGCTGTCTGCTTGTTTGTGTTGGTCGATTCTGGTCTTCTACCTTCATCTGTTCTGTTGGCATTTCTCACTCTTGATCAACTCGTTTCTGTGGCTGATATTTTTGCTAGATTCTCTTTCCTACGATTTTCTTCCCCTGCGAGCGTCACAGGCTCGTAGTTTATTCCAATCATTTCCAGGCGTTGCCAATTCCTCCGATGTTATGATGATGATCTCATTCAGTCTGCCTGCCTGGTCACCATTTGCTTGCCTCACAGTCCTCTTCATACCTCATTGTTTTGTATTTTGCTCGGCCGGTGTTTGTTATTCAGTCTGCTCTAGCACATCTCGGGCAGTCGCAGAGCCGTTAAGCCATGACTCTTTCCGATTTCTAATTAATCTCTACAGGACGCAGATACGCTTGAGTTAAATACGTCCGCTGCTGAGCGAAACCTTTTAACCACTCTGCCAGATGCTCGCTTGATTTTGCCGACTTGATCTTCAGTCAGTGTAACATTAGGTTGACTGTGAGAATTTAACCTTTCTAGAACCATTTTAATCTGTATGCTTATCTGCTTGAACGTCTGTTACAACAAAAACAGTCTCGTTGACTTTTGTGCTGGATCCATGTCAATCTACGCCTGACCTCAGACATGTTTGAGTGCAGCTATAATTTCAAATGTTCCAGGATTTACAAGTTTTACGTTTGGTCCGTTTTAGTTTCTCAGTTTTGTTTTAATGTTTCCGACAGGATATTCACGACCTGTCTGTCGGCAGTCTTTTCGGTTCATCGCCGACCACAAACAGATGTATATCTGTCCTGCATTTTACATTCCACAGGCTCAGAATTTTCTTTCTGACTCCAGTTGCATCGAGGAGGGGAAGAAATATACTTGGAACAATCCAGGAGTGCCACTTATTTGTCTGGAACCCCGCTTGTCTTTGACCTCGCCTCTGTAATCTAGTTGTCTATATCATGTTGTGATGAGCTGCTTCTTAGGTTGGTTGACTTAACAATTGCTGATATTAAGTTATTGTATGTAGGAGGAGGAAGAGTTTGCCTTGTTCAATTTTCAGTATTATTTGTCTTCTGGTTGATGCTACGCTAGTCTGTCGGTTTATCGGTCAGCGACTCTGGTCACAACCAGACCGCCTTGTCGTTCGGGGCCAGCGAAACCGTTGCAAAGCCTTTCTGTCTTCAGGTTTTGAATGGGCTTTCAATTTAAATACTCGAAACTCCTGAAATTGCTTGCATTCTCACTGCAGCATACTACTGACTTTGGTCGGCCTTTTTGTTGCAATTTTTTTAGAAGTATTAGTCACAAAGTTGTCAGTTTTGGCATTCCCATGACAACCAGTCTGAGATTGTTCATCTTGCAAAGCATCTCTTTCTATGATTAATTAAATAAAGGCTGGGCTCCATTTCGGGTCTCATGTTTTAGGCACTTGATATTTTGCCCTCTCTAAGTTTGGCTGACTGATCTTCTGTGTTTTTTCATATCATTCCACATTGTTGGCGATTTTTATTGTCGAAGTCCCACCCGTGACCTTTACTGGCGCTGTCGATGCTTTAACTACCCTACCTGCGGTCCAGATAATTTATATTCCAGTTGTTTTGTCTTGGACGATAATAACATTGGGGAAGGTCGCTTATCCGGACAGATCACATTTTGTGCCTTGATTTCAGTTGACACAAGAAATTTCTTTCTTGCAGTTGCCCCACAATGATTAATTCTTTTAATATCAGAGACAATTTGAATTGTTTGTCTACACAGCATTATCTCTCAGATTATGAAATTAAGATTTGTACAGGTGAAAGTCATTCCTGATGAACATTTTGATGAGTTTTGAAAATATTTTGTGAATTGTAAAGCCACGTGCATTGACTCGTGACGCATGAAAAAAATGTTGATTCGATTATTGGCAGTATCTGCTTTCTCATGGTGCCTTCTTTTCTGAAATTTTCTCAAACTCTGTCAGAGTTGCAGCCGACTTGGATCACACGTCTCTTGACTTAGATGGTTGGCACTGACAAGTTGCATATCAGGTGCTCTCGATTTTGCCAATGAACCAAAACAAATGGTTAGTAACAGATCTGCCTAAAAACTTTTGCGTATCTATGCTCAAATATCCACATTGCCATCGTAAATCTCATTTGTCAGGGATGCTGAATGTACTTGCAGTAGTTATGAGGACGACGTCTTTCCCTCTCCCGTAGCAACCGGTGCCTTCGTCTTCGGCGATGCACCGAGGGCGAACGCGTTTTCTAGGATGAGAAATTTCTTTCTGCAGGAAAGAGCTCTTCACTGTTGAGTTATTTATGCCAGTTAGTTAGCTAGGCGAGAAATTATGCAATGCCATTAAGTGAAATTTCTGCATGATATATCTGTAATTATTGACGTGTAATTATGCAAATACAATGGCATGTTGTTACTGATGTGCAATCAAAGAAATCAGCATGTGGACAATGCAAAAGGTTACATACGGTTCGAGTGATACTGCAGCAACGTTTTCCCGTCGTACGTCCGACTGCAGCCGTCTGTGTTTTCGTTGTGCTGCACTCTCCCTCGACTCTCTTCGTACAGATATTGTCGCCTCTTCGGAGAAACTCGAACTGTTCGTTTTTGCTCATACTTCTTCGTTGCTTCATAAACATGCTAGCCCATCGACAATTCTTGTCCGAACACATCATTTCAAACAGCTTTATTCGTTTTTCTGTGCGAATTCGTAGTTGTCCCCGGTCTGTTTTAAAGAGGACTTGGTCGCTGGGACGATTTCCAGTGTGCTCTTTGTTTTTCGTATCCCGTTGTTTTTATTTGTGACTATCCTTTGCTGTGTTCACGGTCGTCGAATGCAAGTGAGTATCATTCCAGATGTATTTGCCTATGCATCGCCACCACCGCCACCGTTGCTGCGTCTTTTAAATTAAAAACTAACTGTATTTTCGTCGACCGTCTTCAGCGCGCCGGTGCACTTAATCAATCTGTGAGTGGTTGTGAGTTTTGTATCTTGAATATAAGTTAAAATGTTACCTCAAAAAAGTTCGCAAAAATCGAGAAAAAAATTATAAACAAAAAAAATTCAAAAATGTTCATATACCAAACAAAAATAAAAAATGAAAAATAAAAAAAATTGTGATGATGACACTAAGCCGCTTAAATTTCTGAATAGCACAAGGACTTGTGGATAGTGCTTAGTTATGATGTGGTAAATTATTGTGTAATGTATAAAGAATGAATTGCTTATACTAATAGCATAAATACTGTTATTAATATTATTTAAGGGTAGTGCTTTTAGCAGCTTGTCAAGCTGGCGTTTTATTGATTAACTTAGTTTTGTGACCAGGCTCAGCCTTGTTTCGCCTTGACTTGCTTGTTCCAATTTGTGCAGTAATTAGATGAACTTATCGAACATTATGTGCTCTTATGGAAATTGGCAGTATTCCGGAATCTGTATTATATCGGTTTTATTTTCTCAAACTGTGCTAATGACTTTATCATGACTCATTTACTGCAAAACTTGATTCAGTTTGTCGGTAGAGTGTGGAGCATTTAGTATGTGGTCGAGTTGCTTGTTATGCACCTGCATGCCGCCTCATCGTAGTGAGGTTTTGTACGTGGCACAAGGTCATTATTTTCTGGCAGGATTGTCGATATTAATGGACAGCTTCTGTAGTCTGTCTTTGCTGTTAATTTAAGTTCATACTGTTTGGTTTGCATATTTGTGGTGCCTGGCAGCAATTTTACGTTTGTCTGGCAATGATTGGAAGTATGTAGTGAGTGAAGCAGGTTGTCATGATTTGAGGGAAATTATTCTGGGACAGAAGTGAAATGATGAAAGTTTTTATGTTCAACAAATGTATGAAGGAGAAGTGGCATTCACTGGCAGTGTGCAGTAAGCTTTGTTGCCTAACATTTAGATTGACCATAGGCTGCAAAGGAGTGCTAGTTGGTTGGATGGATTGGGGTTGAGAGGCATTGTATCGCCAAGTGGGTTGTGAAATGTTTCTTAAGTGAAGTTAATGCGAATTGGCCAGCAGTATGGTAAATGTCATGAATTGAACACAGTGTTAGTTATCTTGAAAGCCATTGCGTTCTCCTAATTCGTGTAGTCATATCTTAAGAGCTAACTGAATTTGTCTCAAGATGAGTTTTTGTCAATGAGATCTGTTCGTTTATTGATCAATTTTCATCCTGCCAGGTTGTGTCATGTCTTACAATGCATTCGCTGATTATGTTGTTTGAACGGACGTGCACTGCATTTTTTTGTCACGTTCCATCGACCGCGTTGTGCCATACGAAGAAGAGGCATCTGCTATGTAAGCGTCTCCTCTGCTTATGCTGCCACTCTGTGATGCTCCTAAGAAGAGCTGTTTTAAGACTGTCTGGTCGTTACGCCTTGCAAACTTCGTTGACTGTCCTTTAACTGGGTCTGAGATTAAGCGAAAAACTCTTCTTTTAACGCCGTCTGATCATTCTGCGCCAATTCATCTCGATTTGTGTTGTTCATTGTTGCCAACTCTTCGCAGATCAATTTCTGTTCCAAATCTTCAGCTTTTACCTCGTTCGTTCATGCTTAGATTCGTTCGTTCATATCGCAAAGAACAAGTGCCATTATTGTGCATTGCCACAGCAAGCGGATTGCCGGCGACTTCCGAGTCGTGGCGTCGGCGATCTCAGAGTCGCGGTGTAGCTCTGCGGATTTATTTTTTACCCTGTATCCGGTTAGCAGATGGTCCACACTCTGTCAGCCATTCAACGTATTCGCCTAGCCGTGAAATATTCAAAATGTACAAAATACTCGTCTAGCCAAAACCCTAAGTGCTCCTCTCCGTCGAGTGTCCATTCAATCAAACGACTTGATGATTTTTTCCATGCTTATTTGGGACTTCTTGTTGCTCGTACGGCTTGGTACCAGTTGATGTGGAATGTTGGCGCAGTGTTGGTAGTTTGATACAGCGACATACCAGACATGGCTCTAGATCATCCACGCGTTGTACCGTGTCGTTTTATTCATGATGTGTTACAGAGTTTAAATTGTTTATTTATTCAACATTGAATACATGACAGTTACATCTCGTAATCTGAACGTTGAGTGTATAATCGGAAATTCTTAATCAGAGAAAGTCTCCTCCTTTGAAGAAGTCAAAACAGCTTTAAAACAGCATCTACTGCTTGTACTGTGGCAACTATAAGAGGATTAAACATATGCATCGCATGTATATTAAGTTTGTTAATTCACGGTGAATTGGCATTCTGTGCAATATTTCAGCAAAGAGTCTTTTTCTTTCTTTCGATGAGACAAGTTTTGATGCGTACTTCAGTGAATTTGCGTTTGTGTCTTTTGCATTCCTTTGTTGATTTCTTCTGTGCTGGGTTTTGAACAATTATGTCACCGAATCGCGCGCACCTAAAACTGCTCGTGACCCGTGAACAAATTATTGACCTGTAAGAAAGCGTTTGATGAGAAATTGCTTCGGTTGAAAGGATCGTACTATGAGGTTTGGCTACTTGTTCATGGGTGTGTGTGTGTGTGTTGTCACACAGAGTATGTGCGCACACACGCAGAGAGTGTACACGCATACGTTGACATGCATACAGATGAGTAGGAAGTGAATTTGTATTTCATTATTTTGTACACTGTGTGTTTACTGTTTGAATCCAGGGTTTGTCAGAGAGTATTGAAGAGATATTCTTTGCTGCTGCTGCTGTTGCTGCTTCTGAGTTGACTCGATGCTGCCACCCGCATATCATCTATCGTCTGTGAATAGTTGTTACCGTGTCTGCCTTTTTCGGCTCTTGTCATAGCTTCCGGACAGCGCCTCGGCGTCGGGTCGCGTGACGGCCAGGCGGTCGCTGCTCAGTTCCGTATCTTGCCTGTCGACATGCGTGCTTTTCTGTCGCTTTAACACTTGCGAACAAGACCTCGTTGTTTCTCAAGTCCAGAATGAGCTCATGAGTGAATGCCTGTGTGTGTGGTGTGTGACCCTTTAAAGGTCGATCTGATGTCATCTTAGATGATGGGCAACGTGTGAAAAGGGATTCAGCCGTATATTGTGTAAATCAGAAAGCTGGTTGAACGTGCAGCGTGTGGTCGAGGCCTCTCGTGCGTTCTCACGGACGATCGTGGCAAGATTTGTTGCGTTTTCAGTCGAGTCATTTTTATTCTTTGTCAAAGAAATGTCAAACATTTAGATTCTATACAATTAATTTTGCTCTTTGTTGTCTCTGGTCAGATCATCTGATTCACTATTCACTGTTGCTAAAGACTAAAGCCAGCCAAATCAAAACTCTTAAGTGTGAATAGTCAACTATGGTTGTGCAGAGATTTTGTGATGTCGTCAACTTTCAATGCATCAGGTCTAGAATTATAGTTCACACGCCGTTTGTTTGGCAGGCATTTGTGATCCCACGGCCAAGCGATCTGATCTTGTCCAGGTCGTGTCCTTTGGCTGTGTCTGGGGTGACTAACTCTAAACCGTTTGAGGCTGGGTTTTTTAAACCATTATTCCGTATTCAAAATTCATTTTTCTGACTTGTTTTGAATTCAGTGAGGCTAGATGCTCTCACACGTTTTGTTTGTCATTTGAACAAAACTTACAAACCTTGTTTAAATTTCTTAGTCAGGAATATATGAAGAGTGCATCTAGACTACTGCCAACTGAGCGCCATGTCAGGAAGTACGGTCGCTCCTTGACAGAGTCATCCCGTTACCTCAGGAACATGTTTCTGTCGAGTTTACTATGGAGTTGTATCATATTGAGCATGTGACCTTTATTTACTACTGCACAATTTGCTGAAGATTTTCGTATGCTGCCACAAGGTCCTTCCGGTTCCACTTGTTATGCTTAGGTCTTCATCTTAAATTAATCTGCCTGTGAGATGTGGTGAGATGATAAACTGGTGAATTTTCTGATCTGCATCAATTGTTGAGACGATGTACTGTTCTGGGCATTCTGTTTTGTGTGCATGTGTGAGAGAGAGGAAGTTCCGTTGTTTTTGGAAATCTAATCATTTGTGAACAGTGATTACTCAAATCGTGTGCTGTGCCATTTGCAATCGCCAAGCCTTACGCGTGTGACGACCATTCATGCTTTCCAGTCACGAGACTTGAGTCGTATTTCATGAATTTACCCGATCTCGAACCGTTCTCTTTGTCTCATATCTGGCCGAATGTGTTCCGGGATATATTGCTTAACCGAGTTCTCTGCTTGCTCAAGTCGGACGCTTGCTTACAGGACCAAACAGCCCCCCCTAACTTCTGCCCACGTACAGACAAACAGCCCTTACCTCTCCCACCCTCGATACCGCGCCAGGGTAGTCAAAGGAGGTAATCGGCCGCTGTAGCCTAAGCCAATACGTATCACTCTCCGGTCCTATGCAAGAATTTTTCTAGTTTTTCCACTATGACACGTGTGTAAAAAGAGTCATTTGTAATTCAGCGTCGTCTTCTTTGTTTGTCGTCGTTGTTCTTTTGCACTCGCTGTCAACTTGCTCATGAGAGCTTCATTCTAAGTGCAGCTGGTGCTATGATTCCGCCGAAAATCTCAGAGCGACTGCAGGTGTGTCCAGCAATACTTAACCTGTGGCTCGTCAAACAGGCAGCACCTTTAATTGATTAATTAATTAACTAACTAACTAGTAAACTAGCGAAAACATCTGGCCTTCCGTTGAGTCGAGGGGCAGGTGACGATCGCTCGATCGATTCGTGATGAAATTCTGTTGTCTGTGATAAACTGAGTGTGTTCCCAAAATCTGCGAAAAACTATTCGATTTGTTTTGATTTTTCTGGTCTCATTCCAACCGTTGAAATGTGCAAGTCGTTGTTGTTACGCAAAGCGGAAATGCGTTTTCCGGACACTCTTCTCCCGAGACGTATTGCGGCAAACAGTCCGGCAAAACGTGCTGCATCACGTTGGGGTTCTGCTAGTGCAGCATCTCTGTAACGCTGGCTCCATTTTGTATGCGAGTCGAACGGCTCTTGAGAAACGACTCATTTCTGCCGGGTTTCCAGTGTTACGGAGGATGCTGCACTTTCTTTGGAGTAGCGTTATCGATACGTTAGGTGCTGTGTGAGTACGAGGTGCCAATCATCCAGCCGGTGTTTTCGCTATCTCATTATGCATCAAAGAGTTATATTTAAAACTGGAGAAAACGATTAAAACTGTTCTAAAATACTGTCAATTATTACCAGAAGAGGAGAAGAAAGAGTCATATTGCTATAATTGGTGCTTTCATTGTGTCTGTTTACTGTTTTATATGTACCCACATATATTATATATATATATTGACTGCAATATATAAAACTTTCATATTCTATCGATACATGTTTGTGTATTGCATAAATATACGTAATGGACTCGTAATTTGTATAGATGTGAGAGCGTATGGGGAGACACGCTTTCTGTGTTGACACGTGAGGACTGTGAGCATTGTGCAAAGCATTTGCATGTTGTCTATGATTATTATATGACAGTAGGCATATGTTATGTTTCTTTTCCGCTTTTAAGCCCGTGTTTGGTTCAGCTTGCTGCTGGTTGAGATTTGGTCGAGAATCTTACAAGTCGCTGTAGTTCTTGTTGTCTTGCTGAAGCTTTCATATTCATATCAAAACGTTGCAAGTTTGTCTGGAACAGAGGTCATCTGTTGATGGTTGTCCATCTTGGGTGACCTTAGCAGAGGCTGTCATTGGAAGGATGGAACGCATTCCACTGTCTGTCTTATTCTCAGCTGTGTCTTTATGCCTCATTGTGTTATACAACTCTTATCTGTCTGTATCTATCTCTGTTTCGTGCTCTCTCTGTATGTCTCTCTCTCTCCCTCTATCTATCTCTGTCTCTCTATATATCTCTTTTTCTGTATCTCAATCAGTCTGTCTGTCTGTCTCTCTCTGGAACATGTTGGAATTGGGAGCATGTTTCAAAGTTTATTAAATATTTAATGCGTTCCACCATCTCTGGGATGTGTTTCCTTTAGGAACACGTTCCAGGGATCTGTTAAACTGTTCCAGTCTGTGGAGCAATTATATTTTCTGAGAATTGTGTTGAATGTTGGATTGTTTTGTGTCAAGGGGAACATATTGTTAATTTTTACCTAAAACATTTATTGGTCATTCTCACCTGAGAGATGTTGAAGATATAGAGTGCTATGTACACCGGTATATATGTTCCACTTACCGAGTTGTTTATGCTTTATAGAACATGTGAGAGGAAACCGGTTTTGCATCTCGAGTTGGAGCACTTTGATATTGTGGGCTCAAGTTATTTAGTGATATTATTATTATTACTTAGTCATCATTGTCATGTCATGAATGATGATGATGATGATGATGATGATGATGGTTAGAATTACGGTGACGATGGTGTGATGATGACGATTACGAAGCCCTGCGTTCCAGCTGTGCTCTTGTATTATACTGTAGAGATTCCGTTGTGTGTTTCATTCTTAAGTCTTTTGCTAACAGCTAATAATGTTTGTCGGACTGAGAAGAAGAGAGAAACTCTTGTTATTATATTCTAGTAAAGTGATCGAAAGACTAGAACTGGTTCCATGCTTCGTGCTGAATAACCTTCTGTTTAGTTTTACTAGTCTGCAGTGTTGATAATGATTTGCCGTCAAGGTGTTTGCAGTAGTAAATATGTATCTAGACCAGAGACTCGTCTTATTTCATTTTGTCTTCGTAAAATTGTCTTATTGGCTCGTTTCAGTAAGGAGCCATACGTTTAATATCCACTCAGTAATCTGGAAAATTTACCATTCCTTCCTGTGCGATGTGCCTTTTTACATCCATCATCTGTATTGCTGTGGACCTGAGAATAACAAATTCTCAATCAAAGTTCCACCTTGATTCGAATTAATGAATACCAGTTTTAAAGTCATGTGATCACAAAACAGTCAAAACACAGTTAGCAATTAAGCCCCTATGACTTTTATGCAGTTTAAATCAATTTAACTAAGTATTAAATTAATTAACAGATTGATATTATAGCAACTTATTTAAACAGATTAAAGCCAATTATACTGCTGGTTCATTAAATTTAGTCGTGCACTTAAGCCCATTCCAAATGGTAGGGCCCACAACAGAGAAGGCATGATGCTGGCATGCTGCAGCATAGCGGTGCGTGAAAATGGAACCATGAGAAAGCCCTGCACAGCAGAGCGCAGCGCTCCAAGCGCTGGCAGCAGTCGGGCAGCATAGCTAAAATCCACTACTGTTGACAAGACCCAGAAGGTTTTCCACGAGTACATAAAATTTTGGTTGGGTAAACATACAGCAACCGGGCCTGATGAGAGGTTTTTCATGAGTACGTAAAATTTTAGTTGGCTAAACATAAGCCACCGGGTCTGATTGGGTTGCAATGTGGGTTTTGAGGAATGTAACATTACCAGCACCTACCAGGACCGAGCCACACGCATGCCTTTCTACCAATCGATTCTGAAATTCTATGCCCCCTCAATTGAAAGAAGGTACCGGCATACTATTTATAGTCTATAGTTCCCGTTATATTTTCCAAGATTTCCATCATATCCCTCCTCTCACGCAGAGGCGTCATTTTGTTGTTTTATAAGCTTATTTTTCGCCACGTATAATTAGGCCAAGTTGCAATTCGAAACGAACTTTGACTCGGGTTTTGCCATGACACATATAGTTGGTTGAATTTATAAGTAAAATTATATAAAAAAATCATATAATCTGGCTCAGCCGGATTGAAATACAAAGTTTGCCATGGCAACTGACATTTTCCTAAACTATTTACATTGCTAATTAAGATCTTGCCAAATCGTAATGCTCGCGCTATAAAACTTTTGAAATGTGGAAGCCGGGGAACCAGACAGCGTTCGACCGTCCGCAGCAACAGCATGATTATCAACAACAACTTCAAGTAATCGAGGTGGAGCTTGAAAATGATGACTTGCCAAGCTCCGCAGCCGCGTTGGACGAGGCCTTTCTTTTGCATAAATACGAGGAGGCTGATGCCTGCTACAGCCAAGCGCTGGAACTACCCATAGGCCGCGCCGATCAGCCATCCGCCCAACTGCCTTCGAGTGGCCCACCGTGTAGGTAATTATTAGGCGCCAGAGTCGAAAGTCCCTTCGGTTGAACGAGGAGGGGCCGCGGCGTCCTGTGCAGTCGGAGCTCGACCTGGCCTGGATCTGCGCCTACTAAGAAGTTCTAAGGTTGGTCATATAGTTTTAATTTGCGTCTGATCTCATAAGACGTGAGCTAAATAAGCGGTTCATTGTAGGATGACTTTTTTACTCTGAAATCAACATTTGCTTACGATTGTTGTGCATGGCCCGCTTATGGAAAGCGACGTTGTACACAGTTTGCACCCTTGTGTTTAGAAGATTATGAAGGGTTTATATTAAATTGCTGTCTAGTCATCTTGACACAGCTGACTTTTGTGTCTAGTTTAAGGTACTGTGACCTGATAAGAAATAAGGTTATAATTCGGTACAAGGCCTGCTTTTGTTTTTCAGTGTTTTGAAATACACTGTATAAGTCAAAAAAGCATCATCATTGTGTAGACAAATACCTCTCTATACAATTACACATGTATTTTATATATAATTATGTGTAATGCATTATGCATGTATAAGCAATAATATTCATGGTCATATACAGTATAAATAAATAACTTTTAGAAGTTCAGTGTTGGCCACCCGTCATAGTATGATTTCCTCATTTCACAGTATCAATCATCCGACCAATCAATCAACTTATCAATCAATCAATCAACTAATCAATCAATCAGCTAACCAATCAAACAGTCAATAATTAATCAATAACATTTTATTGTCTCCAACCATAGTATAGGCATGTATATGTGTACATGGGGCCATTACATTGGACTGTAGTATACTCTATGCCCTATCTACTGTAATGTAACACTTTTTTACTATAATGGTCTATATTTACGTGTTTATATATATATATATACACCATATTTGCATGTATATATATGTTACATTATCTTTGTATATGTATATTTATGCATTATATTCAGACCATGCCTATACACAGACCATAATTATATACATATGTGTATATATTCATAATTATATACTTGTATATATATATATATATTCATAACTATAAGCCATATATAGTTATATACATTTTCAGCTGGTTTTGAGTCGGAAGCACTCCTGAGTAGTAACCTTGAAGGAGCACTATGTAAATTTTTATAATGAATGAATGAATATGCATATATGTATATATACATACAGGTATTAATGTATAATATATACATGTATATATATATATATATACTTGTGTGTGTGTGTGAATTAAATGTTTATGTAACTATATATATAATTTTAGAGGATAAACATCTCCACTGTTGCTTATATATTGTGCCATGGTAAAGTCCTGTTATGGAGTCTATATGTGTTGACGTGTTGGAATATTTGGGTTAAGTTTATGATCCACTTAGAGATAATTCTGTCCATATTATCCATCTGGCCTCTGACTTTGGCCATCTCTCTACACAGAAGCCACTTCATCTGCACAGTGCACACTGTGCATTTATTTTCATATATAACTCGTTTTGAGCAAGTGGTTTATGTTTAGTTTTTAATGTTGGAATATATATATTATGTTAATGTGCACTAGATGTGTCTATACATTGTATATAAATAAATAATCATTTTCACCTCCTAATCATGATCGATCAAACCAGCCTGTTGTGAGATCGATTCTGATTCAATGTCAATCTAGACTTGGTATTCAGATAAATGAATCATATCATATGCTTATCGAATCCAACACCCTTTGAATGATGGTAAGTGAGTAAAGTTTGACAACAGGTGTATTGACTGAAGTGAGTAAAGTTTGACAACAGGTGTATTGACCTAAGTGAGTAAAGTTTGACAACAGATATATTGACTTAAGTGAGTATAGTTTGACAACAGGTGTATTGACCTAAGTGAGTAAAGTTTGACAACAGATATATTGACAATAGCTGTATTGACTTAAGTGAGAAAAGTTTGACAACAGATATATTGACAATAGGTATATTGACTTGAGTGAGTAAAGTTTGACAACAGGTGTATTGACCTAAGTGAGTAAAGTTTGACAACAGGTGTATTGACTTAAGTGAGTAAAGTTTGACTACAGGTGTATTCACTTAAGTGAGTAAAGTTTGACAACAGATATATTGACAATAGGTGTATTGACTTAAGTGAGAAAAGTTTGACAACAGATATATTGACAATAGGTGTATTGACTTAAGTGAGTAAAGTTTGACAACAGGTGTATTGACCTAAGTGAGTAAAGTTTGACTACAGGTGTATTGACTTAAGTGAGTAAAGTTTGACAACAGATATATTGACAATAGGTGTATTGACTTAAGTGAGTAAAGTTTGACAACAGGTGTATTGACCTAAGTGAGTAAAGTTTGACTACAGGTGTATCGACTTAAGTGAGTAAAGTTTGACAACAGATATATTGACAATAGGTGTATTGACTTAAGTGAGAAAAGTTTGACAACAGATATATTGACAATAGGTGTATTGACTTAAGTGAGTAAAGTTTGACAACAGGTGTATTGACCTAAGTGAGTAAAGTTTGACTACAGGTGTATTGACTTAAGTGAGTAAAGTTTGACAACAGATATATTGACAATAGGTGTATTGACTTAAGTGAGAAAAGTTTGACTACAGATATATTGACAATAGGTGTATTGACTTAAGTGAGTAAAGTTTGACAACAGGTGTATTGACCTAAGTGAGTGAAGTTTGACTACAGATATATTGACAATAGGTGTATTGACTTGAGTGAGTAAAGTTTGACAACAGGTGTATTGACCTAAGTGAGTAAAGTTTGACAACAGGTGTATTGACTTAAGTGAGTAAAGTTTGACTACAGGTGTATTCACTTAAATGAGTAAAGTTTGACAACAGATATATTGACAATAGGTGTATTGACTTAAGTGAGAAAAGTTTGACAACAGATATATTGACAATAGGTGTATCGATTTAAGTGAGTAAAGTTTGACAACAGGTGTATTGACCTAAGTGAGTAAAGTTGACTACAGGTGTATTGACCTAAGTGAGTAAAGTTTGACAACAGATATATTGACAAAAGGTGTATTGACTTAAGTGAGAAAAGTTTGACAACAGATATATTGACAATAGGTGTATTGACCTAAGTGAGTAAAGTTTGACTACAGGTGTATTGACTTAAGTGAGAAAAGTTTGACAACAGATATATTGACAATAGGTGTATTGACTTAAGTGAGTAAAGTTTGACAACAGGTGTATTGACCTAAGTGAGTAAAGTTTGACTACAGGTGTATTGACTTAAGTGAGTAAAGTTTGACAACAGATATATTGACAATAGATGTATTGACTTAAGTGAGAAAAGTTTGACAACAGATATATTGACAATAGGTGTATTGACTTGAGTGAGTAAAGTTTGACAACAGGTGTATTGACTGAAGTGAGTAAAGTTTGACAACAGGTGTATTGACCTAAGTGAGTAAAGTTTGACAACAGATATATTGACTTAAGTGAGTATAGTTTGACAACAGGTGTATTGACCTAAGTGAGTAAAGTTTGACAACAGATATATTGACAATAGGTGTATTGACTTAAGTGAGACAAGTTTGACAACAGATATATTGACAATAGGTATATTGACTTGAGTGAGTAAAGTTTGACAACAGGTGTATTGACCTAAGTGAGTAAAGTTTGACAACAGGTGTATTGACTTAAGTGAGTAAAGTATGACTACAGGTGTATTCACTTAAGTGAGTAAAGTTTGACTACAGGTGTATTCACTTAAGTGAGTAAAGTTTGACTACAGGTGTATTGACCTAAGTGAGTAAAGTTTGACTACAGGTGTATTGACTTAAGTGAGTAAAGTTTGACAACAGATATATTGACAATAGGTGTATTGACTTAAGTGAGAAAAGTTTGACAACAGATATATTGACAATAGGTGTATTGACTTAAGTGAGTAGGGTTTGACAACAGGTGTATTGACCTAAGTGAGTAAAGTTTGACTACAGGTGTATTGACCTAAGTGAGTAAAGTTTGACAACAGATATATTGACAATAGCTGTATTGACTTAAGTGAGAAAAGTTTGACAACAGATATATTGACAATAGGTATATTGACTTGAGTGAGTAAAGTTTGACAACAGGTGTATTGACCTAAGTGAGTGAAGTTTGACAACAGGTGTATTGACTTAAGTGAGTAAAGTTTGACTACAGGTGTATTCACTTAAGTGAGTAAAGTTTGACAACAGATATATTGACAATAGGTGTATTGACTTAAGTGAGAAAAGTTTGACAACAGATATATTGACAATAGGTGTATTGACTTAAGTGAGTAAAGTTTGACAACAGGTGTATTGACCTAAGTGAGTAAAGTTTGACTACAGGTGTATTGACTTAAGTGAGTAAAGTTTGACAACAGATATATTGACAATAGGTGTATTGACTTAAGTGAGTAAAGTTTGACAACAGGTGTATTGACCTAAGTGAGTAAAGTTTGACTACAGGTGTATCGACTTAAGTGAGTAAAGTTTGACAACAGATATATTGACAATAGGTGTATTGACTTAAGTGAGAAAAGTTTGACAACAGATATATTGACAATAGGTGTATTGACTTAAGTGAGTAAAGTTTGACAACAGGTGTATTGACCTAAGTGAGTAAAGTTTGACTACAGGTGTATTGACTTAAGTGAGTAAAGTTTGACAACAGATATATTGACAATAGGTGTATTGACTTAAGTGAGAAAAGTTTGACTACAGATATATTGACAATAGGTGTATTGACTTAAGTGAGTAAAGTTTGACAACAGGTGTATTGACCTAAGTGAGTGAAGTTTGACTACAGATATATTGACAATAGGTGTATTGACTTGAGTGAGTAAAGTTTGACAACAGGTGTATTGACCTAAGTGAGTAAAGTTTGACAACAGGTGTATTGACTTAAGTGAGTAAAGTTTGACTACAGGTGTATTCACTTAAATGAGTAAAGTTTGACAACAGATATATTGACAATAGGTGTATTGACTTAAGTGAGAAAAGTTTGACAACAGATATATTGACAATAGGTGTATTGACTTAAGTGAGTAAAGTTTGACAACAGGTGTATTGACCTAAGTGAGTAAAGTTGACTACAGGTGTATTGACCTAAGTGAGTAAAGTTTGACAACAGATATATTGACAAAAGGTGTATTGACTTAAGTGAGAAAAGTTTGACAACAGATATATTGACAATAGGTGTATTGACCTAAGTGAGTAAAGTTTGACTACAGGTGTATTGACTTAAGTGAGAAAAGTTTGACAACAGATATATTGACAATAAGTGTATTGACTTAAGTGAGTAAAGTTTGACAACAGATATATTGACAATAGGTGTATTGACTTAAGTGAGAAAAGTTTGACAACAGATATATTGACAATAGGTGTATTGACTTAAGTGAGTAAAGTTTGACAACAGGTGTATTCACTTAAGTGAGTAAAGTTTGACTACAGGTGTATTCACTTAAGTGAGTAAAGTTTGACTACAGGTGTATTGACCTAAGTGAGTAAAGTTTGACTACAGGTGTATTGACTTAAGTGAGTAAAGTTTGACAACAGATATATTGACAATAGGTGTATTGACTTAAGTGAGAAAAGTTTGACAACAGATATATTGACATAAGGTGTATTGACTTAAGTGAGTAGGGTTTGACAACAGGTGTATTGACCTAAGTGAGTAAAGTTTGACAACAGGTGTATTGACCTAAGTGAGTAAAGTTTGACAACAGATATATTGACTTAAGTGAGTATAGTTTGACAACAGGTGTATTGACCTAAGTGAGTAAAGTTTGACAACAGATATATTGACAATAGGTGTATTGACTTAAGTGAGACAAGTTTGACAACAGATATATTGACAATAGGTATATTGACTTGAGTGAGTAAAGTTTGACAACAGGTGTATTGACCTAAGTGAGTAAAGTTTGACAACAGGTGTATTGACTTAAGTGAGTAAAGTTTGACTACAGGTGTATTCACTTAAGTGAGTAAAGTTTGACTACAGGTGTATTCACTTAAGTGAGTAAAGTTTGACTACAGGTGTATTGACCTAAGTGAGTAAAGTTTGACTACAGGTGTATTGACTTAAGTGAGTAAAGTTTGACAACAGATATATTGACAATAGGTGTATTGACTTAAGTGAGAAAAGTTTGACAACAGATATATTGACAATAGGTGTATTGACTTAAGTGAGTAGGGTTTGACAACAGGTGTATTGACCTAAGTGAGTAAAGTTTGACTACAGGTGTATTGACTTAAGTGAGTAAAGTTTGACAACAGATATATTGACAATAGGTGTATTGACTTAAGTGAGAAATGTTTGACAACAGGTGTATTGACTTAAGTGAGTAAAGTTTGACTACAGGTGTATTGACTTAAGTGGGTAAAGTTTGACAACAGATATATTGACAATAGGTGTATTGACTTAAGTGAGAAAAGTTTGACAACAGATATATTGACAATAGGTGTATTGACTTAAGTGAGTAAAGTTTGACAACAGGTGTATTGACCTAAGTGAGTAAAGTTTGACTACAGGTGTATTGACTTAAGTGAGTAAAGTTTGACAACAGATATATTGACAATAGGTGTATTGACTTAAGTGAGAAAAGTTTGACAACAGATATATTGACAATAGGTGTATTGACTTAAGTGAGTAAAGTTTGACAACAGGTGTATTGACCTAAGTGAGTAAAGTTTGACTACAGATATATTGACAATAGGTGTATTGACTTGAGTGAGTAAAGTTTGACAACAGGTGTATTGACCTAAGTGAGTAAAGTTTGACAACAGGTGTATTGACCTAAGTGAGTAAAGTTTGACTACAGGTGTATTCACTTAAATGAGTAAAGTTTGACAACAGATATATTGACAATAGGTGTATTGACTTAAGTGAGAAAAGTTTGACAACAGATATATTGACAATAGGTGTATTGACTTAAGTGAGTAAAGTTTGACAACAGGTGTATTGACCTAAGTGAGTAAAGTTTGACTACAGATATATTGACAATAGGTGTATTGACTTGAGTGAGTAAAGTTTGACAACAGGTGTATTGACCTAAGTGAGTAAAGTTTGACAACAGGTGTATTGACCTAAGTGAGTAAAGTTTGACTACAGGTGTATTCACTTACGTGAGTAAAGTTTGACAACAGATATATTGACAATAGGTGTATTGACTTAAGTGAGAAAAGTTTGACAACTGATATATTGACAATAGGTGTATTGACTTAAGTGAGTAAAGTTTGACAACAAGTGTGTTGACCTAAGTGAGTAAAGTTTGACTACAGGTGTATTGACTTAAGTGAGTAAAGTTTGACAACAGATATATTGACAATAGGTGTATTGACCTAAGTGAGTAAAGTTTGACTACAGGTGTATTGACTTAAGTGAGAAAAGTTTGACAACAGATATATTGACAATAAGTGTATTGACTTAAGTGAGTAAAGTTTGACAACAGATATATTGACAATAGGTGTATTGACTTAAGTGAGAAAAGTTTGACAACAGATATATTGACAATAGGTGTATTGACTCAAGTGAGTAAAGTTTGACAACAGGTGTATTCACTTAAGTGAGTAAAGTTTGACTACAGGTGTATTCACTTAAGTGAGTAAAGTTTGACTACAGGTGTATTGACCTAAGTGAGTAAAGTTTGACTACAGGTGTATTGACTTAAGTGAGTAAAGTTTGACAACAGATATATTGACAATAGGTGTATTGACTTAAGTGAGAAAAGTTTGACTACAGATATATTGACAATAGGTGTATTGACTTAAGTGAGTAAAGTTTGACAACAGGTGTATTGACCTAAGTGAGTGAAGTTTGACTACAGATATATTGACAATAGGTGTATTGACTTGAGTGAGTAAAGTTTGACAACAGGTGTATTGACCTAAGTGAGTAAAGTTTGACAACAGGTGTATTGACTTAAGTGAGTAAAGTTTGACTACAGGTGTATTCACTTAAATGAGTAAAGTTTGACAACAGATATATTGACAATAGGTGTATTGACTTAAGTGAGAAAAGTTTGACAACAGATATATTGACAATAGGTGTATTGACTTAAGTGAGTAAAGTTTGACAACAGGTGTATTGACCTAAGTGAGTAAAGTTGACTACAGGTGTATTGACCTAAGTGAGTAAAGTTTGACAACAGATATATTGACAAAAGGTGTATTGACTTAAGTGAGAAAAGTTTGACAACAGATATATTGACAATAGGTGTATTGACCTAAGTGAGTAAAGTTTGACTACAGGTGTATTGACTTAAGTGAGAAAAGTTTGACAACAGATATATTGACAATAAGTGTATTGACTTAAGTGAGTAAAGTTTGACAACAGATATATTGACAATAGGTGTATTGACTTAAGTGAGAAAAGTTTGACAACAGATATATTGACAATAGGTGTATTGACTTAAGTGAGTAAAGTTTGACAACAGGTGTATTCACTTAAGTGAGTAAAGTTTGACTACAGGTGTATTCACTTAAGTGAGTAAAGTTTGACTACAGGTGTATTGACCTAAGTGAGTAAAGTTTGACTACAGGTGTATTGACTTAAGTGAGTAAAGTTTGACAACAGATATATTGACAATAGGTGTATTGACTTAAGTGAGAAAAGTTTGACAACAGATATATTGACATAAGGTGTATTGACTTAAGTGAGTAGGGTTTGACAACAGGTGTATTGACCTAAGTGAGTAAAGTTTGACAACAGGTGTATTGACCTAAGTGAGTAAAGTTTGACAACAGATATATTGACTTAAGTGAGTATAGTTTGACAACAGGTGTATTGACCTAAGTGAGTAAAGTTTGACAACAGATATATTGACAATAGGTGTATTGACTTAAGTGAGACAAGTTTGACAACAGATATATTGACAATAGGTATATTGACTTGAGTGAGTAAAGTTTGACAACAGGTGTATTGACCTAAGTGAGTAAAGTTTGACAACAGGTGTATTGACTTAAGTGAGTAAAGTTTGACTACAGGTGTATTCACTTAAGTGAGTAAAGTTTGACTACAGGTGTATTCACTTAAGTGAGTAAAGTTTGACTACAGGTGTATTGACCTAAGTGAGTAAAGTTTGACTACAGGTGTATTGACTTAAGTGAGTAAAGTTTGACAACAGATATATTGACAATAGGTGTATTGACTTAAGTGAGAAAAGTTTGACAACAGATATATTGACAATAGGTGTATTGACTTAAGTGAGTAGGGTTTGACAACAGGTGTATTGACCTAAGTGAGTAAAGTTTGACTACAGGTGTATTGACTTAAGTGAGTAAAGTTTGACAACAGATATATTGACAATAGGTGTATTGACTTAAGTGAGAAATGTTTGACAACAGGTGTATTGACTTAAGTGAGTAAAGTTTGACTACAGGTGTATTGACTTAAGTGGGTAAAGTTTGACAACAGATATATTGACAATAGGTGTATTGACTTAAGTGAGAAAAGTTTGACAACAGATATATTGACAATAGGTGTATTGACTTAAGTGAGTAAAGTTTGACAACAGGTGTATTGACCTAAGTGAGTAAAGTTTGACTACAGGTGTATTGACTTAAGTGAGTAAAGTTTGACAACAGATATATTGACAATAGGTGTATTGACTTAAGTGAGAAAAGTTTGACAACAGATATATTGACAATAGGTGTATTGACTTAAGTGAGTAAAGTTTGACAACAGGTGTATTGACCTAAGTGAGTAAAGTTTGACTACAGATATATTGACAATAGGTGTATTGACTTGAGTGAGTAAAGTTTGACAACAGGTGTATTGACCTAAGTGAGTAAAGTTTGACAACAGGTGTATTGACCTAAGTGAGTAAAGTTTGACTACAGGTGTATTCACTTAAATGAGTAAAGTTTGACAACAGATATATTGACAATAGGTGTATTGACTTAAGTGAGAAAAGTTTGACAACAGATATATTGACAATAGGTGTATTGACTTAAGTGAGTAAAGTTTGACAACAGGTGTATTGACCTAAGTGAGTAAAGTTTGACTACAGATATATTGACAATAGGTGTATTGACTTGAGTGAGTAAAGTTTGACAACAGGTGTATTGACCTAAGTGAGTAAAGTTTGACAACAGGTGTATTGACCTAAGTGAGTAAAGTTTGACTACAGGTGTATTCACTTACGTGAGTAAAGTTTGACAACAGATATATTGACAATAGGTGTATTGACTTAAGTGAGAAAAGTTTGACAACTGATATATTGACAATAGGTGTATTGACTTAAGTGAGTAAAGTTTGACAACAAGTGTGTTGACCTAAGTGAGTAAAGTTTGACTACAGGTGTATTGACTTAAGTGAGTAAAGTTTGACAACAGATATATTGACAATAGGTGTATTGACCTAAGTGAGTAAAGTTTGACTACAGGTGTATTGACTTAAGTGAGAAAAGTTTGACAACAGATATATTGACAATAAGTGTATTGACTTAAGTGAGTAAAGTTTGACAACAGATATATTGACAATAGGTGTATTGACTTAAGTGAGAAAAGTTTGACAACAGATATATTGACAATAGGTGTATTGACTCAAGTGAGTAAAGTTTGACAACAGGTGTATTCACTTAAGTGAGTAAAGTTTGACTACAGGTGTATTCACTTAAGTGAGTAAAGTTTGACTACAGGTGTATTGACCTAAGTGAGTAAAGTTTGACTACAGGTGTATTGACTTAAGTGAGTAAAGTTTGACAACAGATATATTGACAATAGGTGTATTGACTTAAGTGAGAAAAGTTTGACAACAGATATATTGACAATAGGTGTATTGACTTAAGTGAGTAGGGTTTGACAACAGGTGTATTGACCTAAGTGAGTAAAGTTTGACAACAGGTGTATTGACCTAAGTGAGTAAAGTTTGACAACAGATATATTGACTTAAGTGAGTATAGTTTGACAACAGGTGTATTGACCTAAGTGAGTAAAGTTTGACAACAGATATATTGACAATAGGTGTATTGACTTAAGTGAGACAAGTTTGACAACAGATATATTGACAATAGGTATATTGACTTGAGTGAGTAAAGTTTGACAACAGGTGTATTGACCTAAGTGAGTAAAGTTTGACAACAGGTGTATTGACTTAAGTGAGTAAAGTTTGACTACAGGTGTATTCACTTAAGTGAGTAAAGTTTGACTACAGGTGTATTCACTTAAGTGAGTAAAGTTTGACTACAGGTGTATTGACCTAAGTGAGTAAAGTTTGACTACAGGTGTATTGACTTAAGTGAGTAAAGTTTGACAACAGATATATTGACAATAGGTGTATTGACTTAAGTGAGAAAAGTTTGACAACAGATATATTGACAATAGGTGTATTGACTTAAGTGAGTAGGGTTTGACAACAGGTGTATTGACCTAAGTGAGTAAAGTTTGACTACAGGTGTATTGACTTAAGTGAGTAAAGTTTGACAACAGATATATTGACAATAGGTGTATTGACTTAAGTGAGAAATGTTTGACAACAGGTGTATTGACTTAAGTGAGTAAAGTTTGACTACAGGTGTATTGACTTAAGTGAGTAAAGTTTGACAACAGATATATTGACAATAGGTGTATTGACTTAAGTGAGAAAAGTTTGACAACAGATATATTGACAATAGGTGTATTGACTTAAGTGAGTAAAATTTGACAACAGGTGTATTGACCTAAGTGAGTAAAGTTTGACTACAGGTGTATTGACTTAAGTGAGTAAAGTTTGACAACAGATATATTGACAATAGGTGTATTGACTTAAGTGAGAAAAGTTTGACAACAGATATATTGACAATAGGTGTATTGACTTAAGTGAGTAAAGTTTGACAACAGGTGTATTGACCTAAGTGAGTAAAGTTTGACTACAGATATATTGACAATAGGTGTATTGACTTGAGTGAGTAAAGTTTGACAACAGGTGTATTGACCTAAGTGAGTAAAGTTTGACAACAGGTGTATTGACCTAAGTGAGTAAAGTTTGACTACAGGTGTATTCACTTAAATGAGTAAAGTTTGACAACAGATATATTGACAATAGGTGTATTGACTTAAGTGAGAAAAGTTTGACAACAGATATATTGACAATAGGTGTATTGACTTAAGTGAGTAAAGTTTGACAACAGGTGTATTGACCTAAGTGAGTAAAGTTTGACTACAGATATATTGACAATAGGTGTATTGACTTGAGTGAGTAAAGTTTGACAACAGGTGTATTGACCTAAGTGAGTAAAGTTTGACAACAGGTGTATTGACCTAAGTGAGTAAAGTTTGACTACAGGTGTATTCACTTACGTGAGTAAAGTTTGACAACAGATATATTGACAATAGGTGTATTGACTTAAGTGAGAAAAGTTTGACAACTGATATATTGACAATAGGTGTATTGACTTAAGTGAGTAAAGTTTGACAACAAGTGTGTTGACCTAAGTGAGTAAAGTTTGACTACAGGTGTATTGACTTAAGTGAGTAAAGTTTGACAACAGATATATTGACAATAGGTGTATTGACTTAAGTGAGAAAAGTTTGACAACAGATATATTGACAATAGGTGTATTGACTTGAGTGAGTAAAGTTTGACATCAGGTGTATTGACCTAAGTGAGTAAAGTTTGACTACAGGTGTATTGACTTAAGTGAGAAAAGTTTGACAACAGATATATTGACAATAAGTGTATTGACTTAAGTGAGTAAAGTTTGACAACAGATATATTGACAATAGGTGTATTGACTTAAGTGAGTAAAGTTTGACAACAGATATATTGACAATAGGTGTATTCACTTAAGTGAGAAAAGTTTGACAACAGATATATTGACAATAGGTGTATTCACTTAAGTGAGTAAAGTTTGACTACAGATATATTGACAATAGGTGTATTGACTTATGTGAGTAAAGTTTGACAACAGGTGTATTGACCTAAGTGAGTAAAGTTTGACAACAGGTGTATTGACCTAAGTGAGTAAAGTTTGACTACAGGTGTATTGACTTAAGTGAGTAAAGTTTGACAACAGATATATTGACAATAGGTGTATTGACTTAAGTGAGTAAAGTTTGACAACAGATATATTGACAATAGGTGTATTCACTTAAGTGAGAAAAGTTTGACAACAGATATATTGACAATAGGTGTATTGACTTAAGTGAGTAAAGTTTGACTACAGATATATTGACAATAGGTGTATTGACTTAAGTGAGAAATGTTTGACAACAGATATATTGACAATAGGTGTATTGACTTGAGTGAGTAAAGTTTGACAACAGGTGTATTGACCTAAGTGAGTAAAGTTTGACTACAGGTGTATTGACTTAAGTGAGTAAAGTTTGACAACAGGTGAATGATACCTAGTATGACTAATGCAACAAACTGCATTTTTGTCATCATGATTTTCTAATAAATGAAAATTGATTGATTGATTGATTAGAAATAGGGTATTTGCTGCAAGGTTGTTCTCAAGAATGAGATGCTTTCTATTCTTTACAATATTAATGCACAACATATGTGTGTGTGTATGTATATATATATATATATATCCATATATATATACATATATATATAATTGTATAGATAGATAGATAGATAGATAGATAGATATATATACATATATATATAATTGTATAGATAGATAGATAGATAGATAGATATATATATAAAAGTTAACTGGCATAATGACTATCTGTATATGGCATGTTTGAATGTATCTAATATACACAGACTTTTATATACATGAAATATTATAAATTTTTATTCGCATGCATAATTGCCCAAGATAAAAGATATCATAGGGCCTACCCATATTTATGATTGTGTGTATAGGGCGTGTGTGATTATGTGTTTGTACCTGTGTGTGTGTATATATGTGTGTATATATGTGTGTGTATTTGTGTACATTGTAGGTTGCTGAATAATTGATACGGTGGCCGTTTGCCTTGAGTATAATTTCCGTGGAAGTGTGTATTATCTATTGATAGGTCTTCATTTCCTGCTCTGCTTTGACTCTCCCTTCAATTGATGCTTGGTTATTGTTGCTTCTGCTGTTGTGGATGCTGGTTCCGGTGCATCGCGGTTACCGCTCGCATTTTTTTTGTCTCCGCGCCCCAAACTGGGTGCACATGGGTCTGAGCATGAAGTTAGTTACCCAAACGTCCTTGGTCTGGGTGACCTCTTTCTCACCCAGTTTCTTGTTCTGGGGTGACCTCTTTTTCACTCATTCTCTTGGTCTCGGGTATCGCTTTCTCACGCTGTCTGTCTTTAATTAAATTGTGGGGTAAGAATTATGGGCTAGTTAGATGAGAATTTTAAGTACACAGAGGGAACTAAAATCTGCCATGTTATATTGTGAATATCTATATATGTTATAAACATTCACAGTCACTAAAGTTCCACATTGCAATAAGTGACTGAGAATATAAATCATAATCAACAAGGCCAACACAATCTGCCTTCAAACGGTGTAGGTATACATCTAATTAGAGTAAATAGATTTCCGGAAAGTTTCTTATACATCGAGTGCAGTAAGTATGAGTCTCTCCACAATAGAAGAAGAATAATACTGTAAAGAAGAATTCTCTGAATGGGTTGTTCCATAGAGCGAGCTGATATATTTGGTGTTAACCTGAGCTCGTACAGTTCGAATGAATTGCACCACCGACCGGTGTTAATGTCATCATCATCGTCATCATCAACATCATCATCATCATCGTCGTCGTCATCTTCATCGTCATCAACATCATCGTCATCGTCATCATCATCATCAACATCATCATCATCAATATCACTGTCATTGTCATCATTGTTGATAGTATTATCATTATTATTATCATCATCATCATTGTTATCACCGTCATCATCCTTAGCTCCAGGTGTTAGCCGTCTAGTGATGATGGGTGTGAGAAGAGGAGATGCTGCAGAAGAAGTGGAAGAAGAGTGAGATTGTTAAGCATCAGTTGGTTCCTTCTGCCTGTGGGGCTCTACTCTTTAGTGTTGCTTTCCCATGGTAGGTGGGGTGGGTTGTTAAAGTGGGCAATAGATAAATACATGTGGATTTAAGCCTTGTAGGGCCAATTATTTGTTGTGATCTTTTACATACATACATACATACATACATACATACATACATACATACATACATACATACATACATACATACATACATACATACATACATACATACATACATGCATGCATGCATACTCTTGCAGACATAAATTTCTATATATATATATATACATTTCTATGTATATATATATATATATAAAATATAATATATGCACATGGATGTGGTTGTTTTTTGTAATCAGTTTCAATATATCTGACATTAAATGTCAGAGTGTTTTCCTGTGGTTCGTTTTCTAAGGTCATGGAGGTCAATGCAAATGTCGTAACCGAAGAGATTCGCCAGCTGACTGGATTCTTTCCGTTTGGCTTCTTTGCTGAACTGAGAGCGTTGTTCAAACTGGCATGGCCAACAGTAAGTGTCTGGTCTCATCTGTCATGCAGTGACTTATAGTAAATAATATAGTGTCGTTACCCTACTGCAAAAGACATAATTGGATGATGGTCACCTGTGATATAAAAATCTAATCGAATTATCATAGGAAGGAGATTTATCAGAAGTTAGGCAGCTGTGGGAAGGCAAGAAATGATGCATGATTCAAGTTAGGCTGTTAAGAGTAGACATGTTATTCTGCTTTGTGTAGGTGTTGCAAGTTAGGCTGCTGTGGGTAGACATGTTGTAACATATGAATTTTATGATTAGTGATAAATGACAGAAAAAAGAGAACACCGTGGCAAATGTCCGAGTGAAATCCTTTGGTCATAGTTAAGTGCAGTCATTTTGCCTGTTATTTCGGGTGTTTATTCGACTGTCGGGTTGTTCTGGTTGTCTGGAGTTGTGCGATGGTGTAGTGGTGAGTGCGTTGCACTGTCAACTGAGAGGTCGGAGTTCAAATCCCACCAGTGCAGAAGTTTGGTTCAGGATTTCTGCTCCACCTGCGTCCAAACTAACTCAGCTATGATAAGCCATACATGTTGAGTGGGAAGAATGAGAGGGAGAATACTCATATGCTGAGGCTAAGAAAATGAAGTCGCTAGCACTTCATACCCATAGCTACCTCTCGTGGGATTGCTCTTCTCTGGTTTCCTGAGCCATCGGATTGCGACGAGACTTCTCAAGCGATGATCTCGCCAGGGCCGTACCGAGGGAGGGGCCAAAGGGGACGTGGCCCAGGGCGCAAATGTGGAAAGGGCGCGATTATAGCTCGGTACGGCCCTGATCTCGGCCTTTGACCTGGGTATCATTTGGAACGTTTATTGCTTGATGACGCTTGCGATTTCATAATTACGCCACATAAATTAGATTGAATAAGTCTCCTAGGACCAGAAGAGCCCCATTGTGAATGATTGTTGTCAACATGGAGCAGTGCATTCCGTTTATTAAGCTAGCCCTGGGACAACCGTGGATATGACGTGTTAGCCATTTGATTCTTCTTAGCCTCGGCATGTATGAGGGCAGGTGACCACCTGACCACCTCTCCCTTCCCATCTTTTCCCCACCTACTCATTATACCTAAGTTGGTTAGACCGTTAGGAGTGCAGATGGGACAGAAATCTCGACAAATATATGCCCTGTTGGGGATTTCAACCTCTGACCTTTCAGTTGCCGTTCTAACCCTAACCACTAGACTATTGCACACCCCACCCTTTGGGTATCAATGATGATTGCATTCTATCAGTGTTTTTTTAACTTCTGCATTAATTGGCATCTCCTAATTGCCTGTTAATTATTAAACACACCATCCACCTATTTGCCAATAGTTCTCACTGGCCTCAACATCAGAGATGGGTTACTATTCAATTAGATTCTAATCAGGTAGCTAATCAATTGGACCAACAGCTAATCAATTAGCCACAAGATTTTGCAAATTCTAATTCTAATCAATTAACAAATTTCAGTTTCTAATTCTTATAAGCAATAAGCAAGTCGATAAGCAAGTCTCTGTAGCTAATTAATTTTCTAATTGATTAGCGGTTCAATTAATCACACGCATCTCTGCTGATGTCATCCTTTGAATGAAACATTGGCTGAAGCGCACGTTTTGCAACAACGGTCAAATAACTGGACAACTGTTGTCAGTGGTTTTTGTTGTTCATTGTTGTTTCATGATGTTGTTTCTAGTCGTTGTCAATATTGTTCCACTACTTCATCCAACCGGTTAGCCTTATGTTCTGTGGTCACCTGGGAAAGACGGAGCTCGCATCAGCAGCCATGGCCATCTCAGTACGTGCTACGAAGGAGGAGGAGATCCTCATTTTTTTTGTCTTTAGATGTCACTTTTGCCATCATAAGCATCACCTTCTTTTCATTCATTATGATCAATTGTAATAAGAAAATAATATGGTTTGTTATTATCATCATTGTCAATTGCATGCACATCCAAACAAATTTCGTCATCTTCATCATCGTCATTATCATCATCGTCGTCGTCGTCGTCGTCTATTGTTCCATGTTGCGGTGTGACAACCCTCTTGTCAGTAAATGTATTATATATATATATAGTTATTTATATAATTATGTATATATAATTATTAATTTATCATTTTATATATATATATATATATGTAATTCAGGAGCATGATGAATAGTCATCGTTATCATCAATTCATCGCTATGAATGGAGGTGATAAAGCACTATGTCACTTATAAGTATATTGTATTGTACTCTGCATTTTTGAAGGTGAACAATACCAAATAGAGTTGTATTGTATTGCATCGTGTTGGTTTATGCTCATTAAGTGTGCTTGCAGCTCTTCTTATAGGTCAGTATCTGCTCCTTATTACTCTTCAGGTGATCTATATAACGTGTGTCAGTGTTGGACGCGGCCTTGCCTTTGGCGGTGACACATTCTTCTCGCAGGTAACACCAACCAGTTTATTGGAATCTTGGTTGTTAAGTTTTTATCAAATTATTATAACAGTAATTGTTGCCCCAGAATTTTTATAAACAATAGTAGTAAATTAGCCACGAGTTATATTGCTGTAAGTATAACTGCATTATTTTAATTTCCTATCCTTTAAAGTAATCGTAGTGTTGACAATTAAGTCCTGGAGAATGGATTGACACTTGCACCAGGATTGGAACAAAGACTCTTAGCTGAATGCCGGACATGCTGCCAATATGCATCTGTGGACATCATAGCATTTAAGAATAAATTAATTTCTGAGTTTCAGTTTTTACTGCATTTTTTTCACAGCTATTGAAGTTTTTTGCAATGCAGAGGATATCAATTATAATTATAACTTTAATTTCTAGGAACAGACATGTTTGATCTTTAATTGCTTTGTTTTCAGAGCTATGGAAGCACCAACAGAAAGAAAATGGGAGTTTATCTGCAGAAAGGTTTGTCATCAAACAAAACTGAGTTCATAAAGTTGCTCAAATTGAAGCTATGGATAATGCAAAGAATCATGTAATGTAATATTTATATAGCGCCACTCGATATCAAAGGCGCTCATGACTCAACACATAGCTAAACGGAAAACAGGAAAGTCTTCAGGCGCTTCTGGAAGGAAAGAGAGTGCAACTGTTCCCGAAGAGGAAGGGAGGCTGTTCCAGCAGATGGAACCACATAGGTGAAGCTTCTGGTATCGGCCGTGGTAGAGGGAATCGGGGAACCACCAGAAGTCTGTGGGTAGGGAAACAAAGAAAAACCTGGTGTGGAATAGAGGAGACTCTAGTGCAGAGGGCCAGAAGGTAGGTGGGGCAGACTCAATCAAGGAGACAGTTATGCATCAACATAAGCTTCTTGACACGAATGTGTTGAGGTGCTGGGAGCCAGTGAAGGGATTCATGAATGAAGGTCCAGATGTGACCAAATTTAGGAATTCCACCAATTAGTTGGGCAGCCACATCGAGGACGATACACTGTATGAGCCTAACCACCTATTTACATATGCCAATATATACCACCATTTTTAAATCATATCCCTCGTGTCCCACAAATAATTTGAAGGTCTTTTTCTCTTTGACAAAATGTTAACTTTAGTTTCATCTCTTGAACCCTCCAGTTAGCAGTTATATATGAAAAGATATCTCTATTATTCCACTGAACTCATGTTAAACTGTCATGTGTCAGCTGTTGTGAGTGCCAATAATAAATGAATGTTCTAATAATACTTGCCAAAAGGAGCAATGATGAAAAGTTAATATTTAACACCACATTGCAGGTCTTGTACGATATTTTAATCAATACAGCGTGTAAAGTAAATAGCTTTTGGCAAACAAAGCAGCAACGGTTTGTGCTAAGCAGAACCGTGATCAAATGGGTTCACATTGTATCTGGTTGGTATTAAAAATACTTAAACAAGATCCATGTTATATTGTGGTATTATTGGTGATGGCGTCCATTTTAAAGGAATTTCCCTTATTTGTAGATATAATTGCCTGTAATGAAACCACCAGCTGGAATGGTCTTTCTCGAGAGCTGTGGCTTGAACTCCTCAATTTGTCTTTTCCACAGTTTCACAAGTGCCTGTAATCTATACCATATGTGACATTGATTTTATTGGTTGAAGTTGGAAGCAACAGTGACGGGTTTATTCTTGAAGTGGCGATATATAAATGTCAAGTCGCAGTTACTTGTATTGTCTGTTTCCTTTTGTATGTAGGTCTGATATTTGGTGTCTTATGTGCCATGGCCATCTGGGCTGTACTCATAAACACGGAAACTCTTCTGCTTCTTCTCCGACAGGATCCAGATGTCGCCAGGTTAGCCATCCGATATTAGGGATTAGGGATGAACGGAAACTCGGCTCGGAATAGTACTCGGGATAAACTCAGACTCGGACAATCAATGGGTCCGAGTTTTAATCTTTCTGATTTTCTGTTTGAAAATGATAATCGGATTTTTTTAATTTACAAAGTGGCAATGGATGTAACTATAAACACAAATGCTGCACTACTATTGATGCTTCTCAGTGTAAATAATTCATGAAAGTTGTGCAAACTGCCAAACAAGAAATCAGGAGAGTGAGTGTTTTTACAATATCCTAAACTCGACTCGGACATGGGAAAATTCAACTGGTAAAACTCGTTACTTGGAGTCGGCAAGAAATGCAAACTCTGTTCATCCCTAATTAGAACTATAGACATAATTATGGAATTTTGAAACTAAGACCAGTAATTTTCCTTAAAATTTAACAGTGTAGTTATCTGTTACAGATTAGAAAGGTGTGCTCTATTAAATTCACATTAATTGATTGATTGATTGACCGACCGACCGATCGATCGATTGATTGAGAAAGTGGTAGCGCCGTGTGGTTAATGCCATGGCAGAGTCATATGTTGCAACTGAAATAACTGAATCATTGTTGCAAAATCAATCCTCTGACTGATTGCTAAATGGTGGGGGGTGGCTCTTGATCTATTTGAAACAGATTTCATATTGTCTTTCTGTTTTACTCGAATTTCATTTAATGATTCTGATCTTCTAATTGTAGTTTGGCTCAGGAATACACACAGCTTTTTTTGCCTGGAGCTCTGGTAAGGTTGGAACTAGTACATAAATCTGTAGTTACCTATTTGATATCATTCTGTAAATACTTGAAAATCGTTGTATTCAATTGTGATTTTGTCTTTAAGAATGAGGAGTTTCTTGTGACGATATGTTGTACACCTGTGACAATTCAACTACAATTTATCATTTTTCTTTCGCTGTTTTTCCCTCAGATTCCTGAATGCCTTGTTGAATTTAAATCGCTTATCAGCTAGTTTAGTTAATTTGCTCTATTATCTATTCGAATTCTTCACTAGAGCCTCATTGCAATGTACATTATTTATATATGATATCTGTTAATGTGAAAATTAATGTTGACACTGAATTATCTGTCTTAGTTATTCTCATGTTTTTTGCTTTTGATAATATTGTCCATTTATTGTTTGTTGAGTGATAATTGATTTCTGAATTCATTTCTTTTTTAGGCTTATTGTTGGATCTTCACCTTAATGAGATATCTTCTGTGTCAGGTCAGTTAGACTGTTACAGCAATTCTCATCAAATGTAGAATTCATTTAGAAAGGATTTTGTTTCAAGATTCAACTTAACATATCACAGTGACTTAAACTATTGAACTGGCTCCCTGTTTAGCAGAGAATTGGCTTTCAACTTTGTTTATCTGCATTTAATTTATATAGCTGCATTCCAATCGACCACTCTACCTTCAACATATGGAATATAGTATGCAATTAATAGTATTTGATAGCCGATTACAGCATACCAGTCTTCTTGATACCCTTCGATTGTCTGCCCACAGACTTGTGAATGTCCTTTGCAAGTGTATTGCCATAGCTCAGTCTAAAAGCTTTCTCTATGTTAGGTTTACCAGCTGGAATTGCTTTTCCCTAGGGCTGTGGCTCGAGCTGCTATAGATATAAATTCTGCTGTAATTTACTGATCACTATAGAAGTTCTACTATCAGATGCGATACGTTACTTTTAAGAGTGTGCTTGGCCGTTGTTGTTCTTTCAGAGCAGTGTGCTTCCTAATCTCGTCATCTGCGTTGTTAGTTGTGGTTTCAATGCTCTTCTACACTACTTACTCATCTACCAAGCTAAGATGGGAATTCAGTGAGTTAAGTCTTCCTCAGTGTAGTCTCTCTCTCCAATCAGTTGATGCCTTGCCCCTTAAAAGCTACAAATTACATTACTGTATTTGGATTGTAGGTGAATCCCTAGTCTAAAGAATTCGATCATGCATACATGTGGCACTTTTAAGATGCACAAAGCACTATATAAATTTGTCAGATCTGGATACAATGCATGTGCATCTATCACCAGACTATGCAAAGTAACAGCACAGAAGTTGTTCTGGTCTGATGACTTTTATAGCTCCTGATTTTCATTTCTTTGATCGGCCAAAGGATCGATTGATCAGACCCAGTGCCACTCATCATCTGATGACAATTTCTGGCAGCCTAACCTGACAACTGCAAAAGTGTTATCATCATATTATATTTATATAATATTATATTATCATATTATATTTATATAATATTATATTATCATATTATATTATCATATTATATTTATATAATATTATATTATCATATTATATTTATGCCCTCATTTGCTCAATCGCTTGTTCAGTTGCTTTTACTCGATCAATTGCTTGGTTCATTCAATCATCAAGAACTGGTCTTATGAAATTTGATAGGAACTGTTGTGTGTTGGTGATGATTATAATTATGCAGTAATGTAAATTGATGCGTTTCTGTATTCGTAGGGGTTCGGCCATATCGCTGGCGACGACTTACTACCTCGTCTTGTTTCTTCTCGTCGCATACATTTGGGGGAGTGGAATGTATCGAGAAACCTGGGCAGGTCGGTTGGTTTTCTTGTTCTCTGATTGTCCAGATATAGAAACTCTGCTGCCACAGTTTACTGATCACTGAAAATTGCAAACTGCATTGTACAGATGGTACTTGCATTTTTCAAATGCTCCTACCTCTTTCAAAGTCTAAGTATAAGTCGAGAAATTTAGTGCTATTTCCAGGACGACGAAAACGGTATTCGACTTATACGTGAGAGGCAAAATAGACCGAAGATTTTCTGATGATAAAATATGCACACATTACAAAAATTAACTCAAAATTTAAATCCTTAGTTGTCTAGTTTTTTAACATTGATTTCAGAATAAATCACAGTTCCATAAATTACTAATTACATATAGTTTAAATCTAAATGTAATTCTATTAAAATAAGTTTATTATATTTCTGTACAATAGTATTCTATTAGATACATTTTAAGTTTTGAGATTAGTGCAGTAAAATACTTACAGATACAACAATGCGCGATTTGTAGAGAAAGCGAGCCACCTACGAAATTGGTTATAAGTTGAAAGTTGTTGAGTATGCTGAACTGCATGGAAATTCGAATCCCATGCTAGAGATGCCTCCATTACTTACTAAATTTCTAATACAAACCAGAGGAAGTGAACAGAAGGCATCCATTTGTGCTTATATATTGATTGTGTATATTATGTTTGAATGATTTTCAAACACAATTTTATTAGATTTTGTATATTCGAGGAAAATTTTCTAATCACTAAAAATGTTTAGTCATCACTCGTTTTGAATTTATGGGTTCGACTTATATGCAAGTCATCGATTTTGAACAATATTTTGGCAAAATATTAAGCTTCGACTTATACGCGAATCGACGTATACGCGAGTATATACGGTACTTAGTCACCAAACGCTGCCTGTCTGTCGTAGTTGACCAGGGGGGGTGATCCCGGGAGGGTCGAGGGGGACAAGTCCCCCCACCTTTTACAGAGAGGTGACACGTTATACGTTTGTCTCCCCACATTTCTTACCCCTCTCATTGGTTATACCCCACCTGTAAACTGAGATTGCCGCCTCTGTAGTTGACTGATGTTGACCAGATTACGACTTCATTTGGGTGTGATCGAAGTCGCAAACTTGAGTGTTTTACAGTGCCCACAAAGGAGACGTCGCGGGAACCAGTTTATTCACAGCTCTTGGCTTAATCAAAACAAAATTGATGGGATTGACAATCAAGAGAGTCAGATAGTGAGACGGTTAAGGTGGATGGTGTTTAGAGTTTCAATCCAGCTTTCACAATAGTTATGGTTTTTATTGGGATTTAACGTTTAACTCTAGGCAATCACCGACTACTGCCTAGGACATCACGAGAGCAATGCCATGGAAGTCTTTAAATGATTCGGCTGTTAGACACATTCACAGACGACTATTTGTTCTAACCTTACGTCTCCATATCAAAAAAGGCCTACTACATCCAAGATGTTTTTAAGAGGTTTGCTCCAAGTTGTTGCCATGATTCAGATTTCTGTTCATTTTAGGATGGAGTTGGGAATGCCTGGAAGACTGGGGTTCATTTTCCAAAGTCGCTATCTCAAGCATTTTCATGACATTCATATTCTGGTTCTGTACAGAAGTCGGAACATTTCTGGCAGGTGAGAAACAACTGATTCTGATGACAGTGGTGTTGATGAGGATAATAATGATGATGACAGCATTGATGATGACATAGACAACTCCATGAAAATTTATCTAGTTATATGAATAATTGAAGAAAATGATGATAACGGCAATTAGCTTCTTTTATGTTTAGTGATGGTTTCGACCATTGTTAATTT
Source organism: Bimastos eiseni (assembly GCA_959347315.1). Lineage (NCBI taxonomy): Eukaryota > Metazoa > Annelida > Clitellata > Crassiclitellata > Lumbricidae > Bimastos > Bimastos eiseni. Next base: position 37,970,434 of record OY365811.1, on the reverse strand, counting down.
GTGATTGATTGATGATCATGGAGGTGATGATAGTTAATTATTATTAATGAGGTTTTTGCAGTGATTATATGTAGCTTATCAGATGGAAACTTACTCAGTGAAATCTGGGTGATCGTTTCGGTTCTACTAAGATGCATTATGAGCCATAATATCATGATTTCTATTCTTGTCTTTGTCTGTTTTAACATGTTTGTGCTTATTTTTTATGAATTGACACCAAAATGTCGATTGCAATTGGTTAGTAAAAGAATTGTCTATTTGATTCTATTTGATTCTATTCTGTTCTAATTCTATTCCATTCTATAGGCTTGCTTGGAGAAACGGATATCAGTGTTTTCTCCATCTGCTTCCAGGTGGAAGGATTTGCTTGGATGGTAAGTGAACTCATTCAACATAATCTAATTTGTTAATAGCTGTTTTCTCAGTAACTGGCAAAATGAGAAGGTTTCTATTTTCCTCAGACCCCGACCTGAGTAGGGATCTTGAAGGGGTGCCATATAAATTCTTGTTGATTGATCTAACCTTGCATTTAATTCGTAATTTTATCTCTTTGTAACACACTGTCATTTTAATGTGCACACCCCGTTTAATATGGAGTCATTATTCTAATTATGTTGAATCTGTTGTGTTGACAGTATGCGATTATAATTTATAATTAATATGAATTTTAGTGTTCAGAAAGTTGCAGTTAATAAGTTGACAGGGGAAGAACAGACAGTAGGACCTCATTATGGCTTGACCTTATTATACCATGACCTCATTATAACCTGACCTCATTATGGCACAACTTCAGTATGACATAACCTCATTATGCCATGACCTAATTATAACATTACCTCATTATGATCTGATCTCATTATGACTTGACCTAATTATAACTTTACGTCACTATAGCACGACCTCATTATAACGTGATCCCACCATAATGTTTTGAATGAATGAATTTCAGATACCGCTTGGCGTTGGAGGTGCCTGTACGGCCCGTGTTGGTCAGTACCTTGGTGCAATGCAACCTCTTGGTGCTATGACGGCATGTCGAGTGGCAGTCGCAGCTCAGGGTAACTGATAAAAATGATTAAGAGTTTCTCTTATTGTGTGGTTGCAACCAAGCTTCTGTTAACATTTAGGAAATGACAACTTCTATACAGCCATTTTCTTAATACTCAAGGTTTCACTGGTCGTAATCAATCAATCAGAATGGACTTGATCATGTGGCACCCCTTCAAGATACTTGCTCTGAGGTAGTTGAGATTGAATCACGATCAAAAATTGTAACCTGTTAGACAATCCCAGTGTAAATTTGATGAGTCAGGACAGACTCAGAAGTGTACTGAGGGCATAGGGCCTAGTGAGGTGGTACCATCTGCAGTGGGGTTTGAAGGTCTCGGTTGTGGTTTTGATGAACAGTTTATTTACTTTTCTTGTCGTTGGTTTTCATTCCGAATGCTTTTCCTCCCTTTCTAGTGTTTGCTGAGATAGAGGTCATCCTATACAAAGCACTCCAGATCGTTTCTACCTTAACTTTGAAATTGAAGCATTGATCGCCATTGATCAGAGAATTTGTGTTCTAAGTGACTGATGTGGAAGTGTAAAATTCAACCCAAAAGGGTCCATAGGACTACCTTTGGCTTGATTGACGTGTGTCTTGATTGCATTCAGTGCCAATGATTGATCCTTGTAGTGGCACATAATTGAGGAATAATGTTAATAATAGTAATTATAATTGTGATTATAGTAATAACTACTGAAAGATTACATGTACTATATAGAGGTCGTGTAATAATAATTAGAATAATATTATTATTAATAATAAAAATTATAGTAATATTAATATTAACATGATTATAATAATACTAATGACAATAATACGATATTAATAATAAATTATAATAATAGTAATAAAAATAATAATAATATTATTATTATTATATTTTTTGCCCTGCTTATTATTAATATTAATAATAAAAATGTATAATAATAATAATTATGACAATAATAATTCTGGTAGTGATATCAACTGAACGTAGTAGTTGTACTTGTTCCGCTCTTCTTGTTTTATCTTAGGCTTAATCTCCATATTGATGGCGCTCCTTTGCTATTTGCTTCGCTACTACCTACCAATGGCATTCACTTCAAATAGGTAAGCAGGTAGGGTTGATGCATCTGTCGCTGCAGTTGCTGTTTGGTTGTCATGGTTGTCATGGGATTCTGCAGATAGATGATGATGACAATGATGATGATGATGATGATGATGATGATGATGATGATGATGATGATGATGATGATGATGATGATGATGATGATGATGATGATGATGATGATGATGATGATGATGATGATGATGATGATGATGATGATGATGATGATGATGATGATGATGATGATGATGATGATGATGATGATGATGATGATGATGATGATGATGATGATGATGATGATGATGATGATGATGATGATGATGATGATGATGATGATGATGATGATGATGATGATGATGATGATGATGATGATGATGATGATGATGATGACGACGACGACGACAACGACGACAACGACGACAATGACGACGACAATGACGACGACAATGATGACGACAATGATGACGACTATAATGATGGCTGTAATGATGGCTATAAGGATGGTGGTGAAGATAGTGATGATGATGACCATTACAATGATCATGGCGATGTTGTTGGTTGTATTGATGTTGGTGGTATGGTTATTGTATGGTGATGATAAGGAATTGGCATTAGTTTTGCAAGATATGTGGCTCTAAGATTATATGCACAGGAACGTTTCAAAGTTTGTCAGTTTTAATTTTATTTCTGTGGAGTGGTTAATCGTCTGAAAAGCTTTACTGTTGTCTTTCAGTGAAGTCATCAACTACACTGCCCACATCATGCCCTTAGTTGCAGTGTTTGTCTTGCTCGAAGGAATCGGCGTAAGTATTGCATGTAAATCGTATTTGTAAACTGTAATTGCAGGCATACATGTACAATTATAACCATGACAATAACCAAATATTTTTATTGGTCACTGACAATGGACAATCCATTAGGAAAACAAGCACTTTATGTACAACAATGGATTAGAAGAGACAATTGACAGCAAACAATAGGAAAAGAGTCAAACCCTAAAGGGACCATGGTCCAGCTAATAGGGTCACCCATTACAATTGGTTCATGTGGGTATTCGTAATACTAATTAGCTATAAGTTTAAGAAATGAAACTTAATTAGTTAACTAAATACAATTTTACACATATATACATGCATATCTACATCATGCTTACATTTACATACATACATAATACATTGTGCTATATAAATCCTATTTTAATTATTATCCTTGAGTTACCAAGTCACTGGCATTGCTGATGAACTATATTAATTGTGCAACTGTTCATTGTTTTCTAGGGTATTGGTGTCAGCATTGTCCGTGGCACCGGAAGACAGACTCTTGGCGCCGTCATCATTTTCATCAGCTACTACATCTTTGCTCTTCCTGTTGGCATTCCACTCATGTTTGCGACAAGTCTTGAACTGGCAGGTGAGTGGAAAGAGTGGAAAGTGATTGAAGTGGAAGAAAATTAAAAAAATTGGTTGATTGTTTCTGTGACTGGTAAAGAACATTTTATTCCAATTTTATTCCAAATTTTAGAGCATGTAGAGGTTATGTCACAAAAGATCTTCCCTTAGAACCTACAGCATGAGCTTCTCGGCCTCTCCTGCCACTCTTCCAAAAACGTTGAAGTCAAGTTTGATCATGGTTTTATAGCGTTTGTTTGGGAAAGCGTTGGTTTAGGCTCTCTGATGAGTCTGTCTTGAAGTGCCACTATATAAATTTAAAATTGTTATTACCATTATTAAGACATGTCACCAATCGTAGCGTGCTGTCTTTAGTCGGTTCTCGCCTCAGTTGTCCCGCTTTGGTTCTCTTTAGGCTGCAAACTCAACAGGCTTCAGCTTATCTAAAATTCCTTGGCTTGTGCATTACTCCATGCATGATCTCCTTGACCTTGACCCTTCTAGGTCAGCTGCATTGGCGTTAAGCACACTTTTGAATAAGATTTAACGCTTTAGTGACGAGATTGTATGATAAGGAAGTGGGAAACCAACGCAGCTCATAGTTAAATGTTTAATTGGTTAGGGGCTTGTATCTGACATGCTAAGCACTCCCACTTCTCCCACTTTCAACCACCAACCACCGATCTCCTCTTACATCCCTAACCTACAGTTATAGAATCGATTCTTGTTTAACCTATTATCACGTGGTCGTACTTTTTCATTATTCTGTGACTTTGAATTGAAATGAACAAATATTTTGTGCATTTCAAGGCATCTGGTGGGGCTATGTGCTGGGACTCGGCGTGCAGAATCTCTGCCTTCTCGTCTTTATCGCAAAAATAAACTGGCAGAAGGAAGCAGATGAGGTTAGAGTGGGATGATACATAATCTTATGTAAGCTAGTCTGATCTAACTTTGTATTGCCTAAGTTGACCTAATGTAGCATACCTTTTAATTGGGCTAACCTAACACATCTTATTTACATATGTTGCCTAACATAATCTAATTTACTCTTTACATAAGCTAACATAATCTAAGTCTACCTTTTTACATAAGTTAATGTATTCATAGCTAATGTGATCTAGCTTATATCCTACTATTCTGACCTAATCGGACTTATGGTATTTTATCATAAACCAGAAGTTGACTTAAATATGTGAAAGCTTTAGCTGATGCAGTTACGAGCAGTGTATGATTTGCCATGGGGCAGAGCAGAGGGGTTGAACCCCCTTCCCCGACTTCAGCTACAATAAGGCCGTTGATATAGTGTAAAATTCTTCAGATTCCCAGAAATTCTCATTAGCCAACCCTGTGCTTCTTTTTTGACATATCAAACCCTGGCTGCAAGCAAATACACTTAATGAGTGAGATGACTGAAGTGCCACCATGGGAAGCTAGTGGGTGATACACATTGCAAACACAGACATCAGAGACTGTCTTCATTCATTCGTTGTATTGTTTTAGGCCCAGATACGAGCAGGAGTTTCCCCCACGACACCAAGAAATATCAATGTTGCGAGTCATACAAGGAATCCTGATGAACAGACAGGTATCATTCAGTCGGTCTGTGTACATGTGTAATTATATGTTTGGTTGTATCTGTATCATTAGCTTATGTTCTTGTTGTGGTTTCCATGGCTAGTTCGGGACTGCCTCTGATGAGTCTTGATGCGGTGCTATATAAATCTCTGATTACTGTTGCAGTGATATTGGTAATTGCAAATTTATATAGCACCACTTCAAGAGAGACTCATCAGCACAATGAGATCACGATCAAACGAATGATCTCACGTTGTAGGTTATGCTTTGTACGTTTGGATGTGTATAGGAATACATTCAGCATACTGTAGTTCAACAGATGTGGTTGAGTTCTGCAGACATGGCTGCCTAACTGATAATTTTGCATCATTGGCTCAGACTACTTTTTAGAAGAATGACATGACAGAGTAATGGGTTGACAGATGAAAGTAGAAGTCTGTAGTCTCTTTTGATTTATGGCATCATAGAATATATATATACGAATATAGATATACGAATATATATATATATACGAATATGTGTGTATATATATATATATATATATATGAAAGTAGAAGTCTAGTCTTTTGTGATTTATGGCATCATAGAATGTAGACCAGATTACATTACAAGTATCAGTTTAACGACACTTTGTAATAACAAAGATCATTAGTGTTGCCCTTCTCCTTTATCCAGGCTTGGGACTGGCACTGCCAAGGTGCAAGCAGTGGAGGAGTTGTCAGATTACGTTAAACAGTTTTCGTACTAATTTGACCGTTCTATGTCCTAGGTCTTCTTTCCGAGCACAGCTACGGTCACGAAACCTTAGACGGCGACCTCGAACAGCGCCCTTCACGTCTGCATCTTCTCTTCCTTCGTTCTCTCGTCTTCCTCGGTGTTGGCCTCTTCCTTGGGGCAGGCGTTGCCATCCGGTTGTTCGTCCATCTGCCCAAAGTCAAGGACTGGTCGCCCATCTGTCTACCGTTGAATAATTCCACCCCACTGCCTCGGTCTTTCTCCGACGACGGTTTCCCGTCTGTCGTGGGAAATGGAACCATCCCGTGGTGCAATGAAACGAGCCAGCCTTCGTATTTGGTGCCCTACTATCGTACATGGGTTTGATGTCTGGCTCCCTGCTGTTCGTGGGTGTATCATCCGGTTCTCTGTTATGGTTTAATGTCTGGTTGCCTTGATAATAGTAGAGCTGTGTAGGCAACTGGTTACGTGTGAGTTTGTGTGGGTTGAATTGGGATCCAGGATTTGGCTGTCGAGTGGATGGAGGAAGTAACAGAGGAGGGATGGATAGAGAGAGAGAGGGATTGATGAGTTGGTTGATAAATGGATTGATGGATTATGTAAATGGATGTGCTTTCTTTTTTTCAATTTAATAATTTGTGGGTTTAAATTGTGTGTTGCTTCCTTTTTCTATTGACTGGATGATTTTTTAATGATTTAAAAACCCAGGGGCACATATGCAATTTGTCATGGAAATTTCTGTCGTCTTTTGAGTTATAAATATTCCCTGTTTAATGCATATTCATGATGGTCGTTGCCATGACGATAATACAAGGGGTCCTGTGGTAGAGGTCAGAGTTCAGATTTCAAGCTACTCTGTCCATTCTACACCAACAGCTTGGTTATCGTTAACGTTTTGAAAGCTTCCCTGCTATGCAATTGGTCTGCGTTATATGCAGCGCAGTGTGTTTTAAGTCAAAATGTTCCTTGTATTCACATGACCTTATATTTATCATGCTGCATTTTATGTCACAATTTCTTTTAAAACCTTAAAATTAAACATAATATGTCCAGGAAAGTCAAGGTTGTACATGTCAACATTCTTTCTGTTATTTCAAAGAGCGTTTTCTTGGTATGCCTACTGTGGTTGTTTGTTAGGGCATTATTATAGTACTTCGCTATTTTATTGTCTGTTCTGTTATCGTGTTCTGTGAGTGCATTCTATATTTTTCCTGAGTATACGTTGAGCAGGATGACGCAACTCACGTGGGCTGTGGACGCATTTTAGGCCATCTGCGCATTGAATTTACTCCACATATAAAAAATTAAGCAAACATTATTCTGGTTCTACTGCTCAACTAAAAAACAATAACATTTATTCATATAATTATCATTAACCTTTTAATGCAATATATCTATGTTATATGCAATACCATGTTTTATCTATCTGATTATGTCTCAATATTATTAGTCTAATTCATTTAGGTGTTGACCATCTTTGATTCGAGGATTCACTGTACCTTGGACAAATTTCTTCCATCTGCGTATGTTTCAATGGGACATCATGTTATTAGTCTAATTCGTTTAGGTCTTCCCTCAGCATTTCATCGTAGAACTCTACCTTGAATATAGCATCGATCCCAATTTCAGCTCTGCTACTTGTCACTTCAATACACCACTGCTGTCTGATTGTACACCACCTATCCTACCTTTGCTTCTGGATCCATGGGTGTGTCTCCAATTTGTGTGTTTGACCCGAGTGCCTGTGAATAAGTTGTTTGTGATTTCGTTGTTTTTGGCACCGATGAAATCAAGAGATTATGATTATGCCCAATAAATATTTGAGAATTATTATTATACAGAGAATGGCAATGCGTTATTATGCAGATTCTATTTGAAGATTGAGCAATAGTTTTTTTTAACTGTTTACTAAGTATACCTTGTTAGTAACTGCATATTTTTAGATGTTTTGCAAAACTGATGTTATGTTTGACCACAATTTAAAAACTGTGGTCAGGATGAGGTGGAAATGAACTATGCACTGGATCCTTTGTGTAAAGTACTTCATTTTTGCAGGTTCTGCAAGACCGATGAAAATGTGGATCCGAATTTTGCCGAAGCTTTCAATTGCAATATAGTTGTGAAGTTGTATTTGAAATGGTTTTTTAGGCAGTGATGTAACGTCACTCCATTGCAGGTTTTTGTCCTTGCTTATCTATTTTAGAATGATTTATCTTAGCTGAGACTGTGATAGCGTTATTATGCAATAAAATGTTGACTGTTTTTCATCTATGTCTAAACACGTTGACATTATTATCTGCCAGGTTGTTTTCTTGAGCGGAAAAGATTTTCTCAGTTATTGAACGATGTTGTTTGTTGTGCTATATTTTATTATTGCCTAGCTATTTGCTTACTTACTTGCATGTATCTTTCTAGCTAAGCATTTATGTAGCACTGTTGCTAACCTCGCTTGCTTGCACAAATTGCCTCCCCTGTAGTAAGGTCACCGACGTTATCACGCTCAGTGTTCCGTTACTGAAGACATGATGTCACAGACCATGGCACTCTTTCTTATTTATTCCAGTCATGAATATGCAAACTTGGTTTTGCAGGTATCTCAGGTCTTGAAGTCAACCGGATGTTCAACATTCAGTAGAATTCTCTTAATCATTTAATTGTTCAAAATAGATTTTCCACAAGCTCCTCAGCTCTATAGCCTACTCCATCAGTTGCATTGCCTTCTTATACAATTCAGAATAAGATTTAACACTGAATTGGCAAGCTACTTTAGTTTTCCAATCACTTTTATCACAAAAGCCACGTGAGAGAGACATGCTGCAGAGGTTCAGAGGGGGAAATGCCAGTGCAGAGGCCCAGCGATTCTTATTGCCGGACCTGACCTGCAACCAACTTCCCTTTACCGGTAAATGTAATATTATATTACTAGCGCTTAGCTACAATCAGTTTCAACTCCAAGCGTCTGAATATTTATGAAGGCCTACTTATTATTTCATTTATATAAAATATATCCACTTCCGCCTTAGAGGCCTGAATTTCTCTACTTTAATTGGAGCTGTGAATTTAGACTGTAGAGGCGAGATAGGACTGAAAAAACATAGGCTTTCTGAAGAAAGTTTTTTGGATCTTTAGGTTCTTTAGTCTCACTCCGGACACAAGAGAAATATGGTGTCCATGCGCACAAATTCGCGTAAGCTGTATCATGCAAGTGATAGATAAATCCATGGAGTGAGCAAAGAATGCCATATGAAAGTCAGAAATTCAGTTAGCCTAATTTTGAACTTTAGACTTGAAAATGTAAAAACCTAGAACTTTGACAATTGACGTCCTTATACTTCTTTTTAAAAATGTGAAAAGTTTTTCAATCGAACTGCTGGAACAGCACGGCACGTCCTGGATCAACGACTTGGCGGAGATCTTCTGGGAGTAGGGACAGAGCTAATCTCAATGACGTAAGAATAGTAAGAATGGACGATAACTGATTAAAAGCATAGGCCTACTGGACAGAACACGGAGTCGAGGGAAGACAAACAAAGGCGAAATATTCAGAAAAAGACACGGACAGTAGGCTACTATCAGGGACAGAAAGAAAGAATAATAAAAAAAACGTCAGGGACTCAGAGTTGATAGACGTCGACCCACATCTGACGAATGAGAGAGGCTGCATTTTGTGAAAAATTACTTGACCACTTTGTTGTACGCAATATCTTTGGATATTATCTGTCTTACTGGTTAATTTTAGCATAGATATAATATATAAACATTATAGTTTGCAATGGTTTTCGTACATTCGAAAGTTTCGTTTTTGTGAAGATAGTAATGAAAAAATCTGTATAATTTGTCCTTGGATAGTAATAATTGCCAGTAACACACCCGTGCATTTAAATTTAAGTACCGATTTTGGCGATTTGTCTTCAGAGTTTTTGTTGATTGCTGTGACCATTATGCGCGTACTGCGATATGTGGCGATAATAGCAGAAGATTTGCTATCCTGACACCGCAAACACATGAAAGATTCACTGATCCACAGTTGAAAGCGTATCGATTCACGTGTGTATTTAGGCATCAATAAAATTCCGTAGAATAGACGCAAATATTGACCGCTGTAATTTAACTGAACCGTCTAAAATGTCAACACTAGTCAAGAAAGGAAGGTTGACAATAAAGTAAAATGCGATGTCATTCGAGAATGGAGTATAGACGCCGATAAACATAGCAGTTAATTTTAATTTTGAATTGAGATGCGTTATGTTCCGGGTTTTGTGGTGCTATCTAGAGAACTGTTGCTGCAAAAATGATTTGAATGTTAGTGAAGCTCAGGATGCTGAATAATGCTGTGACTTACACACATAGTTCATAGCTAAATAAAGATTATTAGGGTAGCCTACTTAAATATATTGCGAAATATGAATCTTATTAATAGGTGTTAACCCATGAAGAATCATGGGAAGGAAAATATTATATAATAGCTCACGATTCTACGAAATTCAGTGACCGTCAGTTTGCCGATGAAACGCCCTCGGAACAATGTTGTTTACACCCGTATGTTAGTAACGGTGATTCAACCGATTTAAAGTCGATTTTCATGCAATAAGTGTGCATTTCATGTTAATAACTGCAAATATACTTACATTACACGCTTCTTCAGGTTTTCACCAGTCTTCCTCTAAACATAATTATTAAAATCAACCCAGTTTCTACTTACATAATAATTAAATACGCTAAAATACACTACAAGCACACAAGGTAATAAAATATGCTAAAATACACTTTTATAACTTACTGTACTGCAGTGGTCAATTGTTTCTTTTGTATACATAGGAAAAAAATGGAAAAAATCTTTGAAGATATGCTTGTGTCTGACAAGTCTGAAAAGGAGAAGTTGGCTATCGTTGATGTCATTATCCGTTCTGCTCCAAAGCCAGGAACAATCACGAATCAACATGATGCTTCGCACAAATTGCTTCGCTGTACAATTAATGCGATCGTTAATGGCAAAGATGCCTTTCTTGTTAGGCAAAGCTTGAGAGTTTTTGAGGCCTGGAGCATAAAAGAGATTCGGGTGAGCTTTTTCTCTGCTGATGAAGTGTCGGCACTGCTGCAGGAAGAGTGTGCAAACCCTATTTTCGCTATCGCTCTGCTCACGGATGTGATGCAGAGCTTGAAAGATTCTGACGATTACGATGAACTGTGTTTGAGCGTGGCCAAAAGCTCTTCGGAATTTGCCATACGACATCGTCGTTTCGGCATTCTGTATAGATATTGCGCATTTCTGCTGAAGTTTCCGGAGTGCGTGCCGTCTTGTGACGATTTGTTTAACTTGTGTTACTCGCTGTTGAACAGCGTCTGCCACATGGAGTCAATCACGAAGCGGGACGAGTTGGTTGAATACCTGACATGTTGTCCGGCAGTCATTGGTGGCCTGTTTGAAAGGGTTTGGAAGGCAAAATCAAACGATAGAGTGACGATGCAGTGTCTTGAGACGCTATTCTATCTGATGGTCTCTGACAGTCGCATCTCTTTGGCACTGGGATCTGTGGTGCAGTTTGTGCCTAACAAGCTCATGACGATAGCAATCGAAGACATCACAAAGAACCACGTCACGTCTGACGAACAGATCAAGAGGGTCGTGTGTCGTCTGATAGATTGGTTGTCATGGCCCAGAATCACAAACATCAGCAATTGGTTACTGCTTCTTCTGTGGAGAATGAGCGCAGCCGGTCGATATGAACTTCTGAAGCAGCTGGCTGAAGAATATATTGATAAGGTGTGTGCTTCTCGATGTTCAATTACAGTTTTGTGAGGTACTTGAGAATTTACTTTTGTCAGGTCCACAATATGGTTAATATTAAGTGTCTTCGTAAACACAAATGTGTACAGTTCTCCTCCAGCAATAAGAAATTAATACATGCATTCATAAGTACATTCATATGTTTGCCTTTCAGGAACAACTCATGTAGCTGAACAGAAATTGGCTCACAGACAAATGTAGTTAACACTTGCATAAAAAATTAATCAATCTGAATTTAGCTGTCAAAGTGTTAAGGCTCTTTGAATTATTATTTAACAGACTTTGCCAACTGCTTCAATTTTGTGACCCTTTTACTAACAATTATTGGTTTTGATCTCACTCCAAAGCTGGAGGAATGCTGAAAAAAGTCTATTGAGGAGTATGGATGTTAAATGATACCGAAAATCCAGTTATCGGTTTTGAAGCTGATAATCGGTTATTGACAAACGATAATCGAATTTATTTTCACTGGTAAACGGCAGGAGTAACTATTACTCTCTTAATGATGGCTAATGAATTGTTCGACGATGTGTGTGGCAACTCTGCGGTTCATGATATATTATTTTCCCGCAGTTCAATTATGGCTATGCTCGTCAACCAGCCCATAGTACAGTATCGTCAGCTGAAACGGGCCAATGACCTACTGTCCCTGACAAAAGTCTCCTCTGGGCTCGTGTGAACGGGCGGGAGTCAGAGGTCGGGGAGGGCTGAGGCAAGGAAAGGCATCGAAACCCCTTGTCGCTGACAGATATCTTCTCTAGGCTCATGTGAAGGGCGGGGGAGGGCACAGGCAAGGAATGGCTTCTAATTCATGTCTGGTAAGTTTGTTGGATTTTGCCTGAAGCGAAAAACCTATTAGGTCTCACCTGTAACCTGAGACCCTTCAGACGCAGCACCCCGGCACGGTCATGCCCGAACGCCTCTAACGCACCAATAAAAAAACGATAATCAGTTTAAAATCGGTTTTTAAAATCTGATGATCGGTTTTCTCCCAAAAAAGGATATTAACAACCCTATTGAGGAGTAGCTGCTGCAGTGAAGTTTCATGAGGGTCCTATGTGTAATATCTATACGCTGATTGTTTCTGCAGCTTTTGCATAGACTCGATAAGATTGAGTTACGTGAGAATAACCTGAAGATCTTTCTGTTCCTGGTGACTGGCAATCAAGACTCAAAGAAGACCTTCAATGAGGTCTGTATTATTTAGCAACTGTACACTTCTCAGACATTCAGTTGGTTTATTTTCATCATGATTTCCTGCACAACAGTGATGCTTTTTTGAATATCACAATTGATATTATTTCTATATCATACTCATGTCATATAGTTTCTCTCGGAGTCTACTCAGGATCAAAAATTCATTTTTGATCAAGCAACAAAATGCTTGAACATATATATGCAGGTTATTGATAAATTAATGTTTTTGTTATTGTATGTGATTTTGTATGAACTTTTTTGTATTATCTACTGCAGATAATCCGATTCATTCCGTTATTGTATCAGACCGTCAGACAGGAGCGAAATCCGGAGAGCGAAATGTTCCTTGCCAATTTCTCGGTCCTTATCCGCAGCTTGATTCTCTTTCACGCCGATAAACAAGCCGCGTTTAATCCACTTCTGGATGTGATTGGTGTGAGTCAGATTATTCTGTTATTCAAGTCTATCTTTTAGTTGTGTTTTTGCAGAATTGCAGTAGGTGAAATTTTCTTTGTGGTCTAGTCTTCCAGTGGCATGGTTCAAGTCCACTTGGTTTGGTTTTTCGAACTGGCATATGCCATGGTGTTAGGTAGACTTGTTTGCTGCTACCGTCTTGGTTCCTGAATCAATACCTCGTTGGGCAATGTTTTTTCGTCCTGCATTCTGAACAACGTTTGATGTTGTCATGTTTGCATTGAGCTGTTCTGACACCAATTTCATGTGGTCTGACACGTGTCTTTGGTATGAACAGACATGTGACATATTGATAATGGTAATTGCGAATTTATATCATATAATATCAAACATTTATAGAGCACCTCTCGCAGTGTGGACTATTCAGTGCAGATGCCCTGAATAAAGAGAAATGCTTGGAAAGAATGAGAATGTGTGGGAGAAATCGTAGACATGAGCTTAGTTTGTAGCAGAGGGAAGGCCATTCCATGTGGAGGGTCCTGTCACAGCAGAAGCCTGGCATTGAGCCAAGGGACAAGGTATCAAACAGTTATTAGGGTGCAATTGACCGGCCGATGTTGTAGGGAGAGACTTATGCATTAAGTCAGAGAGATATTTGAAGTTGAAATTTGGAGACCCAAGGGAGAGTCTCATATTAGATGCATGCACTATGAATATTGCATATCTACTGCGGCGTTTCTCAAGCTGTGTTCCGCTGAACCCTACGGTTTCCGTGAGGTAAATAGGCACTATATAAATCCGTCCTAGCAGGGGTTCGATACTAGAGCTTGTGTGCAGTTCACCACTATGGCATACCTTTGGCAGGTCTGGTAAACACCACTGCTGCAAGAACTCAGGCAGTGCCAGTGCCAAACCTTGATAAAGGAGGAAGGCAATGCTAATGATCTTTGTTATCACTCAGTGTCTTTTAACTACAACTACCACCACGATGGTTCCGTAGAGAGATTTCATCGTGAACAAAAAAAGAAATATGTTTAAAATCAACAACATGAATTTATCATAGGAGGCTTTTTGCTTAACATCTGGGTATAACTTTGTGTATAAAAGAGCATTCATGTGTCATTGTCATCGATATTGTGTTCTTATTAATGTAATCCTATAATTCTCTGCATTCTTAATCATTTGTACCTACAACTGAATATATTTTGTGGACACGGATTCCGCCAAAAAATAAAACAAAAATGGTTCCACAACCAAAAAGATACGCTGGTTGGGAAACACTGATCTACAGCATTGCCAGATAAATGAAGTAACTAAGAGACAGGATGTGTCTGAACTTTAAATGCTATTCTTTCCTTCTTGCAGTATGAAGATGTGCAAGACGATTATGAAATGGAGTTTAAGAAGCAGAGTTGGACGGCCAAAAGTGCATCGCTCAGAGTGGTTCCTGTTAAGTTGATTCCAGGAAAGACTGGACTGCGGAACGGAGCAAACATCTGCTTTCTCAATTCGTCCATACAGCTGTTGGCGATAAGCGAAAGGTCGGCTCCCGTCTTTCTCATGTTTTGTTGTTGTTGTTGTTTTGTTGTTGTTGTTTTGTTGTTGTTGTTTTGTTGTTGCTCTGTTTACTCGTGAGACTCCTTATTAATTGCACGTTTATCTATGACAAGTCTGGATTTCCGTATTTTATTCATCTTGTGTTGAATGTATTAAAACATATGAAATGAGTCTTTGTAACAGTTCTGGTAGATCGATTCCTTACTTTTTGGTCAAATGCTGGTAATTACAGGTTTTATGCCAATACTATACAAGAGATGCATATAAGAACTATTGTTCATCAGCAATGAATTGAAAGCGGCATATGTAAAATGGTAAATATTAGGTGCCAATATTTCTAAACCCTTAACTGCTGATCATCTATTACCAGCAGCAATCGTAATCTTGGGATCTCTAGAGTGCTCAGAAAAGCTCAGGTGTGGGAACCAGGTTATTCAAAGGCACCATGGTGAAAGGCAACTCTATTGGCTGGTTAGATCAGCAGTGAGATATGTAATTAAACATTTGTATAGTGCCATTCAAATGAACAGCACTCTCAGTCATCGTAAGTATGTTGACCAGCAAACAGGAATTTTTTCGGGTTTTGACATTGTGGGCTGGTGCACAAAAGACAGGCTTCCAGGTTGCAGAATGATTACCTGAATCACAATTTTGATCGTACTCAAAACATTTGACTGTATACAGTGTAGAATATAAAAATGAGAACATTGCTCAAAGCTCATACAGAATAAACAGTTTTATTGTAATTGTAATGGTTTGCAGTTGGACATTCTATGTATATCAATAAACGAATATTTATTATTAGTTTTAAACATGTAACAGTGACAAAATTAGACCTGTTTTTTAATCATGTGACTATGTGATGAAGTCTGAGCTGATTTTGTAAAGCACTGGTCTTTGGCATGTCTCTTTAAGCAGTTACTCAAATGAAATATCAGAAAGTCAAATGCATTCAGTTTACTTTGCCTTGTTAGCATATTTTGGTCAGATAAGTTAGAGTTTTTGTCCTGTCTAATGTTTTTTTCAAATTTTGCGTACATTTCCGTTGATTTCAGTTATTCTGAGCAGTTCATCAGGAGGACATTTCCAGCAGATGCCCGAATTTCAACCGTTCTGCAGAAGTACTTTGTGTTTTTGAAGTTTTCAAACGTGAGTAGCTTAAATGCAGATATGGGCAAATGTTACATAACATCTGCCTAAGCGCATGTGTAACATTTCGTCATGTGCTTCGTAGCCTTACAGACTGTATATGTAAACAGTATGTAATTGTGTAGTAGTATTATAATTGTATTGACACGTTATTTAGCACCTTTTCTGACTGCACAGTACAAACTAAACAATGAAGCAAAATGCCGTTCATATGTTGTTAGATTAGAAGAAGCAGGTAAAGGACTTAGGATGGTTCCAATGTGGTCAGACTCTCAAAAGATCAATTAGAGACTGTGATGACAGTACAATACTTGATATTTAATTAGGTCTTACATAGATATTTAATCATGTCACCCGAGCATCTAAAACAATTATGAAATTATTTATATTGGTAACACCTGCTAAGTCACCCAGAAATGCCAAAGCTATCTACCAATACATGTTGATACAGCATTCATTATCTGATCAGACAATATTCATTAGGTGGTGTAACACTTTTATGACAAGATTGTATTAGATACAACTGGAGAAAATGATGCAGTCCGTCATAAGTGCCAAGACGGTGGTTGCAAGTTGCCTCTTATGGCGATTTAAAGCCAGCACGATTGTTCTGGTAAATGCATCTATCTGTTGACTCATGTAGCGGCTCCAGTCTGTTTATAGATGTGTGACATATTTTAAAGCTCTCACAAAATCTGTCGGGTTCTGTTTGTAGAGGCCGTCACTCAACTGCAGCCCCATGGCACGTCTGTTGCTACCCTCTAGCTTCACTTGGGGTGCGGTCCAGGATTCATCTGAGTTCTTTTCACATCTGATCGACGCTACGATGGAGGAGGAGAAAGGTTCGAATACCCTCGAGAAACTGGCGAATAAAAGCTTCTATTACACCGTTTTACACAGCCATCGATGTCTTAACTGTGAGAATGAGACTCAGCTACGGGTGCCTAATATCGACCTGGGTCTCGCTTTTCCTAGTGAAGCAACATCGGGAAACTTTGGGATCCGCGGCGGAAATCAGTCAGTTCATTCGTCCGACATGAAGAGCGGCAGTGAAGATTACGTACTACTGGAGGACATGGTTTCATCCTTTTTCAGAGCAGAAAACGTTAGCGAATATGACTGCGACAAGTGTACGACGCAGAAGCAGGTTGCGGAAAAGAGTACGACCTTTTGTGAGACTCCTAATTTCCTGAAAATAACGCTCAATAGGTTTTCTTATGATCACAGAGGGCCTCAGAAAATTACTAAGGCCACCGATGTACCGCGTACCCTTGTCGTGCCTGTGCACAGGCAGAATTCCACTGAACACGACGTCTTCTGCCTCGTTGGTACAATCGTTCATGTCGGCATCGGGGCGAATTCTGGCCATTATTATTGCATCGCAAGAAACCAGACGGTCGTAGATAAGCCGCCTTTATTAGATGACATCTCAAGTCTTACTCGGAACTCAGACTTTTTCGTTGACAAGTGGTTTGAATTCAACGACGAAGATGTCGGTTTGACCTCTTTCGATGCGTTTTCGCGTAGCAGCAGTTCGAGCCTCAGTACACCGTACGTCGTTTTATACAAGAAAGTCACAGATGCTGTTTTGGCCGGTGCCGATAATCTGCTCGTTGTGGACTCTGTCAGAATCCCCAAGCACGTGTTGCAGTTGGTCGTCAAGGATAATGAGGAATACGAAAAGGTTGGTTGTTGCCTTATGTAGGAGCATTGGTAACCAGTCATGTGGCTTTGAGTTGATATCTTGATGTTGTGCTGCAACGTATATTCAATTGCATTGCATATTGTCATGTAAGATATAGATAAATGTGTAGGATATGGTGACCAATTCGTTAGAGTGCTTGCTTCGTATTGCAGAGAATAGAGTTTCAAATGTCCATTGAGCGAGTTAATTACTCTGTATATGTAATATAATGTAAATCTGTAATGTTAATATGAATCTCCAGAATTTCTCTGCATTACTCAACTGTGCAGCGCATCAATTGATGTTTAGTCATTATAAAGTGTTGCCTTAATTAATATAGTATATTAGTATAGTTTAGACAGCAAAATATTTTTTAGGTTTATCTCACTAATTGTATGTTTTGTTGATTTTTTGTCTTTGTCCAGGAGCAAGAAAAAAGGAAACGGCCAAGGTCACCTCCGTCACCAAAGTATTCGTGGAAAAAGGACAACGATGATGATGATGATGATGATGACAGTCCCAGTCCACCAGCTAACTTCCGTGATGGTCCACCAATGGTTTTCTAAGTCTTTGTGCCGTCTCCAACCTTCCTAAGCCTCCCTCTGCAAAGTATTTACTAGATGTGCAGTCTACTGCTGTGATGAACTGCTTATTTTGAACAGGAAACTTATTTAGTCATGAGTTCACTGCACCTCTGTTTCTGTATCATTGCTATTCTTGTACAGTATGATCTCACTCAACCAGTTTGGTCTAATTTAAAAATGCTGAAGAACAATGTTGTAAAACAATGCTGGCATTGATTTTGTGTTTGTTTTGTCTTACACTGGGATTGATCCTTGCCAGGACGAATGAAGTGTTAATATGAAGCTCCAGAATATCTCTGCATACAGATTTCTTTGTGTCCAAAGTATGTAAGATGGTGCCCTGGTCTTGGATTTCAAGTGAGGCTTTAGAAGTTTTTAGTTGAGGATTAATCAAATCAGTTGTCAGTTTTGGTACTATGTCAAGACTTGTGTGTCAAGGTATCAATCGAACAGGGTATATCTCTAGGGTTTGGTTCCCAGAATGGCTACGTTAGATGTAGGACATTCAGGTCTCCAATCGATGGTAGTAAATAATATTTAGTGTGAATATTGTCATATGGGCTTCATGTGAATTCTGCTTTGCCTTCTGTGAAGTTTTGTAGATCCACCATCCCAATCACTCCCCAAACCTTGCCCTTGCTCTTGTTAAACCTACCTGTGGAGATATGCTGAGTGAATTGTATGAATGAGTGAGTATTTGCTTTCTTCTAGTTCTCTGCCTCGGCAGGTTCAAATGTCCGACATCACCACTCTTCTCGCTTTTGGGCCTTTTTGGGCCTTTTCTTTCAGCTTTCAATATATCCATCTGTCCAGTCAAGCATCATCTGTCTTGGTCTTCCTGTTCGTCTCCTGTTCATTTTTCCTTCTATAACTGTTCTTAGTAGTGAGTCTCTTCTCCGTGTGTGTCCAATCCAGTTTCTTTGTCTCGTTCTTATTGTGTGTATCAGGGTTCTTTCCTCTCCAATCGTTTCCATTACTTCTTCATCTGTTTTGTATTCTGTTCAGCTATTGTTCTCCATGTCCACATTTCAAAAGCCTCGAGTCTTTGTATGTCTTCTTTACTCATGGTCCATGTCTCCGACCCGTACCGCACCACACTCCCTGTCAAAGTCTTTATCATTCTAAGCTTTAGATTCCTGTTTAAGTATTTGCTTATATGTCATTTATTGTCTGTTTTATTGCAACCAGCGCTAAGCACACATGACCTAAGATAAGCAATCCCAAAATTTATCACTCTACTTGGCATTGTTCACGTGTCACTCAACGTACATTTGGTGTTGTATGCAAGACTTGAAACTTCAATACCAAGACGAGACCGAAATAGTGAGGTGCTTATGCTGTTTTATTTTTGTTTTGAATATCTCCCTCAGTGTCACGTAACCGTGGAGAATGTACGTGTCAGGTATTGAGCTGACAAGTAAACGCTTTGATCTTAACCAATTGGTCAAGGAAGCGATAAGGAACGATTCACGTCGTGCCTTATAAAGGTTTTTTTGAACTATGAAAAAAGTGTTTAACGAGGCGAATCTAATTGAGGTGAAAAACTGTTAAAATTCGGTCATATACGAAGAGTTACTTCAAAACAGGAATACATTTAAATTAATACATTTATAAGTATAGATATCTATCATATAAAACACACATAAGCGCAGATCTACTCGATTTCCTTTTACACCTATGCAGTCAATGGTAAATCAGCCACCTAGCGACCATTCTATTCTTAGCTACAGACAATGACGTCCAGAGCTATTTATAACTCTGATGACGTAAAGATATAATCAACTTGCGCGGTAAACGCCTTTACATTCGTTTGAGCTATAGGCTGAAATGTATTACGCCTTCGCCAAGAGAAGTGCAAGACGAGTGAAGAAATAGTGAAACAAATAATTGTAAGATGAATTGTAATGGAGCATTTATATAGCGCAACTCTTGCAAATCAGAGGCGCTCACGACTCAACACAAAGCTAAACAGAGAAAAGCAGTGTTGTATGCAAGACTCGAAACTTCAAGATGAGACCGAGACAGTGAGGTGCCGAGACCGAGACAGTGAGATACCAAGACCGAAACACTAGACTCAAGACAGTACGAGACAGTTAAAGACAAGCGATCCTATAAATAAAATGCTGTAAAAATACTAATTTATCAGTTCTCGGGAATAAGGTTTATTCTTAATTTCAATTTGAAACTTATAATGTATACATGTATAGTACCAATTCCTGGGAATAATTTTTATTTTACCGCAAGATTTTAAGACAGTTAACGCGAAACTTATCGACATTTCTTGTTCGAGACAGAACAAGACTTTCACTTCAAGTCAGTTTCTAGTAATTCGAGACACTACCTCGAGACCGAGACAGCAGGTTTCCGAGACACTAAAAAACTGTCTCGATACCATATAACTCTGCGTACGTAACAAAATCTTCACATCTTATGCCCAGCCGGACAATTATAGGCAGATTATAGAGCTGCATTTCTAAGCAAGTAAGTGAGTATATTCTTTATTTGACCAAATGCATATCCGCATTATGGCGAACAATATATTTAAAAGTACAGCATTAAGATTAAAACGATTATTGCGCTCGATTGTGCGCCTGTAGAATGTCATGCAATTTGCTTTTGAAATTTTGCCCAACAGCATGGGATGGACCCGTCTCGAATTAGAAATTTTTATAACATGTCAATAAGAATACCAATTTGCCCAGTCATCATAATCTCGAGATTATCTTCAGCAAGATTTCTAATCCATGTATAAGCCAAACTAAATTTCAAGTAAAATTGACCCACATTAACAGTTAATTGGTTGCTCTGACGAGTTACCGCTGCTGACGCTATTAAATGGCATTGCTAGATGCTTGTAAGCTAGGCCCTTATACTAAAGATCGATCATCTGCTTTTTATAAGCCCTTACTTTATCGTTTGTTCAACTGAACTCAATAGTCGTGATCGTGCTCGATGGTTTGCTTAAGTTCTGCATATTGTATAAATCTTTGACGTTACCATCGGAAGCTGATCGGAAGCGTTAAAACCGCCCATTTGATATATCATTAGTCAAGTATTATACGTGGACCTACTTAAGTGCGTTTGCAAGGTAATTAAAAGAGCGCTACAGAAATAGACGATCCAGTAGCGACATCTCGTGCTCACCTAATTTCCTTCCTTTTCCCTCTTGTATCTGTCTGTTAACGGTAAGGTGCGGATAAAATATATTTAAATTGTTGATATTAGTTTTCTGAACGTAATTTCTCTCCCCAATTCAATTAGAGTGTTATTGAAATAGTGATCTTTTAAAATTTGTCCAGTTTTATTATGTTAGTAAACGGTATTGTGGCGATTTCACCATGTAACGTGCTGCGTGCGTTGTTCCTGTAATTATCGCTCAATGGTGATCCAAGCGCATTGCACCACAACGTAGAAATTTGAAGTGATAGTGTCTTTATATATTGAGCTCGCACCTCACTGGTCGGGAGTTTCTGATTTTAAAGTATGAGTGTTGTGTAATCTTTGTGAAAATTTTATATTTCAGTACTGTTGGACAGTAAGTAAGTGTTTCTGACTGCAACTCAGCCGCAGCGTCTAAGACACGGATTGTGGTTCCTTGTATTACTTAGCAGAGAAAACATTATTTGTGCTTTATGGAATATATCATGAACCAAAATCGTGAATGTATCAAAAATATGTTTCTATGTAGTGCACTGATTGTTGAATTGATTTGGTTCGGTCCATATGACGTGTTTGCTCCAATTACATACGCCTGGCTTTTGATTCCATTCAGTTACTTTAGTAGTTTATGTTCGTATGCCAATAATGAAAATCGAATGCACCAAATCTGTAATCACTATCCATATAAGTATCATGGTTGAACATTGAAGCTCAAGGTACAGTAATGCATGCCTTAAATTATGCATAAACTGTTTTTGTGTGTTTATTTAGACAAAAAATGCAGCTGTTTGTGCAAGGTTCAGAGCTTCATGCTCTCCATGTTTCTGCCGATGGTGCCACAGTTGGTGACTTGAAGGCCCAACTGGCGGTGCTTGAGAATGCTCAAGTGGAAGACCTTGCCTTGTACTGTGCTGGAAAGCCCCTCGAAAATGAGTTCATCTTGTCTCGCTGTGTTTCTGACGCAGCTACCCTTGATCTCGACCTGAGGATGCTTGGAGGTACTGCTCTTTATGTGTACATTATTATCATGAGTACATGTTTATATAGCACATTTTACCTCTTCATGGGTTCTTCTGATGCTAGATCATAACGGCAGCAGCTTTTCTAGTTAAATGCTTTGTTTTTCTGATATAATCCTAGTTCTCATTGAGATTTAACAAATGCTCATAGGAATTTCAAATTGTTTTAAAGTATATCTTTTGTTCTTGGCAAATTTTATGCCACTAGCCTCTTAATTGTAAACACTATTTTACTACATGTGGCAAATTGCCTTTCACAATGTCTTGTACATTGACGATTCTGGAGAGTTTACCATTGATTTACCATTTTAATTTCAGGTGCAGATTATGTACTACAACATCATAGAATTTCTCTGAAATTTACTTAATTAACCTATGAAAACGGTTTTCTTAACAAAGAAGTATTTAGTTAACTTCTTGATTAAACTATGATGTGGTGCTGTATTTGAAGTAATGCAAACACTTTTTATGTGTTCATTTGACTGCATTGTGTATTGCTCCATAGCATGTAATAATATTTAAGAACATCACATCTAATTCTGTTTTATAAGTACTGCAATTTAACTTTTCAAGTGCCTTGTAGACGTTTTTGACTATAAGCTGTTGTATATTTATTAAGGCAAGGTGCACGGATCATTGGCTCGTGCTGGAAAGGTCAAGGGTCAGACACCCAAGGTCAGTGTTTTGCAGTCTATCAGTGTACTTGCTACTAGAAATGTATAACCTGGTTTTGCATTAAGCGACAGTTCTCGAAAGATCTCATGTGTACCAACATGTGACAATTTGCTTACTGGTGTCACTAAGAGACAATTTGCATGGCAAGATTCCACGGTAATTAAGATTTAGTGTCATGGAATATACAGCAAATTGGTGATAAAATACGTTTTGAGCGCACTGTCATGGTTTGGCACAGTAATGCTATAGCTATAGCGTTCGGCTGTAATGCAGTGAGTACAGGTTCGATCCTCATTCAAGGCAGTTAATGTGTAGGGACCTCAAGCAAGTCCTTAGTACACAAAATTTGCTCTATGATTAAATGCAATTGCACCTTCGAGTTGTGCTTGCACATCAGAACTTATTGTCGAAATATCAACAGCAGTTATTTAGTTGATTTTAGTTTCAATTGTAACTACAGTAAAAATAAAATGCTGTGTCATACTGACAACTTGACTGCGTATAGAAACTAATTCAGCAATTGATACGGCGATGGAAACCCTTAAGCAAGTCACCGTTGTTAATCTCGTAAATTGCATTGATATTCCATTACCGGCCAATAATGTGAGGTTTCAGTGGTTTCCAGAGGTCCTTGTATTACATGGTTGGTACATTGAAGACAAGACCGTTTTTACAGTTGTTGGCCCCAAGCACCGCCAGCTATAAAATTAAAATGAGTTGATACAGAAGTTTCATCTGAAGACATTATATGTGATTTTACTGATACAAATAGTCATAAAGTTAACATGATGTAGGCTGTTGTACAGTTTAACTCTAAGTTAATATCTTAAAGTTTAACAGTTTCAGTACAATTCAGTACAAAATCATTGAATTTGAATTTGAAATGTCTTATTATCTTTTCAAGTTCACTAATAAAATATAGTTTTCAGTATTTGATTTTCAGACATGTTTAGACCCCTGAAAGAGTTATATACCTTAGGCACTGTGCCTATAATGGATAATGCGGCCGTGGTCTATGTACTGTGGGATGCTATAGGCATTTGATTGATAGCTCAGTTTGTAACACAAAGTGCAGGTTGAGCCTCCCCTCCCATTGGATTGTTGCTATGTAGGTTACTTTGAGCGCTCAGCGATACATCACACTTTGAAATTGCCATTGTCTGATGCTTGTTGAGTGTATATTTATAATATGCTTGATGAGTAATAAGTGCATTATTATTATTCAGCTTGCTCTTGCTTTTCTTCACTGCATCTGTTGTGGTGTAAAACTGACCAGCCACTTGGAAGTATTGAAAAATAATGAACGAATGAGATTTTGTTTTTTTCTCAACAGGTTGAGAAGAAAGAGAAGAGAAAGAAGAAGACTGGTCGTGCCAAGCGCCGAATGCAGTACAACCGACGCTTCGTAAACGTTGTGGCTGGTTTTGGTCGTAAGAAGGGACCCAACTCCAACTCTCAACAGTAACATTTCTGATCGATGTCCGATCATAGAGGCTGTTGATGACGATCTTCTAGTGATTAATGACGATCTGCAAATGTTGCACTAATCCTATTTGGATTGATCATTAAAGAGAAGGAAATCTTTGTCACATGTTCTGTTTATCATTACAATGTTTTCAAATGAATGTGATTTGTTTGATGCTTGTGAAATCTAAAAAATAGTATATTAGCAATTGAATTCTTCAGTGTTACAACAGATCATTTAGCTCACCCATTATCAAGGCCCTACCCATTGTGTGTTGGACTCTACTCATTTTTATTGCTCTGTGATAGTTTTAGGATCTGACGCTGTTTATATGCCATAGTGCATGAACTATTTTTGTCATTTCAACGGTCTCCCACAGTTAATGCACTTTGCTAACTCATAAAATACGTGTGTGCTAATAAAGTACATATACTTTCCCATCAGCATTTTTGCTGGATCACGTGATTTAACACAAGAAAAATTAGCAGCAGACAGATATTTGCCATGCCTTCCATATCCTAGTCTCTTGCTAGGGTTAATGTGTTGATTACAAGTCACAAATACTCTATAATCTCCATGATTTTGTGACATGTTTAGTTGTGTTAACTTGGGATTTAAAAATCTTAATAATAACAGTCACTCAGGCTATAATTTGCTGGCAATGACCTGACGGCTAAATGCCACTTCCATAAATTTCATTAGCTGAATGACATATTCAAAGGTTTAATGTGTGATTAGCTTATTATTCGAATACAAGAAATCTAGCCAGAATGCTATTTCTATATCTAGGTTTCTTATCTTTCAAAATCTGTACATTTAGTTTTTTTCCAACGACCTCATATTTAAGGTTTTTTTTGGGTTTTATGAGTGCGGCTGTTCATTTATAGTCTCGTCTCCACTGAAACGGCGCTTCTAAATGGTTCACCCTACTAAAGCACTGATTATGAAGCTCATTATCGTCGCCCTCCTCCTGTATCCAGGCTTGGGACTGGCACTGTTGGAATAGTGGGGGAGTTACCCATCTAGATGCACTTTACAAATGATTTAATACAACAGAAGAAATGGAACACAACGCTGATGTTCGCATTCACGTGTACAAGTTTGCCAGCGTTCGCTTGGTGGCGTTAGTTACACTCCGATTTAATATCTCGTGGGTTGAGATTCTGGAATGGCAACCGCTGAACCATTGGTTCACGTTATCAGCGGATCGGCCTAATTTTGGAATTTATATCGACGTCATTCGAAGAGTTTGTTGAACTTGTTTTTTGGGTTTATGTCGGTCGTATAAGTAACTAATCAGCCTTTCATTGATGTGAGACAAATGGTAACGAAATAGTTGTTGGCGTTCAAAATATTATTCAAAAGCTTAGTTTTTTGTAGAGTATTAGTGGACTGACATTGTGACCTTATTCGTCGAATGTCGACCTTTGAGTTCCGGTTGTCAGCCGTTCAGCTCTGGTCCTTTGTTGATCCGAGACTTGCCGTCACTGACCTAACAGTCTGTAATCTCCTTCAATGTTAGACGACGAAGTCTTATTCGAATTAATGACCGAGATTTAATTCCAGATTAGACATTCGACCAAGTCAGATTTACCTTTTGACAGCTACTGTTCTTTCGTTGACCACTGGAAAGAGAAATAAATCAGGTGTGGGAGAGTAGGTTGACAGCGGTAAGATTTTTAGTGGGGGAGAATGGGGCCAATTGCCAATCGGGGTAGGTTGACTACCTTGGGAGATTCAGCATAGCACGGGTTGCCTCCAATTAAATGAAAAGTGAAATAAGGATTGAGGGCGAATCCACATGGTCGTTGCTCTCTATTTAGAAACCAAAACTCAGCCCACTCAAACCCACGCTAGGCCACTGCTGGGTCAACGTCGGTCTGCGTGTTGGATTGCAAAGAACACGACCCACCAGCAAGTCAGATGTCAATTGTCTTAATCAGCCTCACATGACGTACGCCTACGCATTTAGAACGTTACTGTTAGGAGGAGATGACTTGCATGAATCTAAATTGGTGTATCCCCATCTCAAAGACTAGAAAAGCCCATTCTCCCCCACTAAAATTTGTTTACCGCGGTCAACCTACTCTCCTCCCCTGATAGACGGGGCCATTCGATTTCCCAGTGAAAGGTAGTAGAACATCGAATTGACAGAAGGATCGCGATCACATCCTGCATCCTACCAAGATGGTAGGGGGCAGGATGTGAGTTGGGAGAGAATGAAGAGGAGACTGCAAGTCGTCTCTTGTTCAGACTACCATTTACAAGTCAAATCTAATGACTTCTTTAGAGTCTGTCAAGAGTCGACATTCACTTCAAGTCGGATGATCGAGGATATTAATCGTAATCCGTTGAATTCAATTCGTTAGCAGGAGCAACATGGAAATGTGCAAGAGCCCATGTCGATGGCACATGGCGGATCGACCAATGGACGCCTAGGGATTAGGGACTTGCCCAATGAGCGCAGAACGTGTGGCGGAAGGCTATGAGAGTGCAGTGGTTGAACAAGCAGAATGTTACTGGAATGCTCGTCGTAGGGTCTCATATGTTCTTATTCTGAATTGTACAGGAAGCCAGTGAAGCCATGCATGGAGTCTGAACTAATTGATGCACGCAGTAACACGCGAGTCAGTGTTTTAGATGCTCTGCTGAAGCCTTAGCGGTTTCAAGCCAGAGAAGATATCCAGATACATTGTCCTGTGACATATCCTGGATGAGAGCAGACCTCATTATTATGACGTATTGGTCTGATATATTCTCTTGGAGGGCGCTTGTAAATGCTTGGCTACATTACATTAAAAAGATTGACAAGGCTTGTAACGGGGGTTGGAATGCGAGATCATTGGAAAAATGGGAGTAATTGATAGATGGCAGGTGATGGCAGAGAGATAATGGATTTATGGAAGGGAAAGAGATAGGTATGGAATAAATCAAGAAAAGGAAAAAAGGAAGGAATGGATCAAAATATGAACTGGAAGGGAAGCAGAGAAAGAAGAATTTGAGGGAGGGAGGGAAGCATATTTGCATAGATGTACTTAGTATTCACGAAAAGCTTTAGATCTCAATCAGTGTTAGATGGGATGAATAGGACACGAGAAACGATGAGAATCGTCGTAATTTGATCTCAAACAATCGTCCAATTATCTTCTAATCGACCTCCAACCAACTGTCGACCGCTTGATGGTCTGTCTCTTTGTCCCTTTGTCGGACGGTGTACTGTCTGCCCCTCTGTTTGTCCTTTCTGTGTCCCTGTGTCTTTCTATGTCTGCACGCATACAAACAGTGGCACACGCAACCTCAGTCTGCTTGTGAAAGCATTTAGATTATCTTATTAGGTTTAAATCAGTAAGGCTTCAAGGCATTCATTATCTTCTCTATGTGTGTGTGAGTGTTTCACAGTGTTTGTGTGTGTGAGTGTGTGTCTGTTCGTGTGCTTGTCTATGTCTATAGGCCTATTTGTGTATATAACACATAATCATGACCTCTGATGACTGCCAAGTACACCTTTGTGTCTTTCTGTTTGTCTGTCTGTCTGTTTGCCTGTGTGTCTGTCTGTATACTATCTGTCTGTGCATGTAGGTTCGTACAACATGTGGATATGTATGTAAGTCCTGACTGTCTGTCTCTCTCGTTGTCTTTCTAGACGCTCGTCTGCCTCTGCCCTGCTGCCAATCAATCGACTGAATATTATATATATATATATATATATATATATATATATATATATATATATATATATATATTGAACATGTAGGGCCATGCCATACATGATCGCAATTACTATGCATTCGCGGCGTCTGACTCGAATCGTCAGACCGATTGATTTTAGTTCCGTGCTTCGTGCATAATTTTTAAACACTAGTGTCTGAGCCTTTAGACCTACGTCCTATTGGGTCACTCCTAGTGTGCACTTAAATCTGGCGCCACATAATTAGAGACGGGCGTATGCATATTATTACGGACACCGGAGATTTTGGGCTTATTTGGGCGTGTGCGTTCTGCGCGTGTGCGATGGTTGTAGCGTAATTACCGCTCATGTCGTTGGTTGAAGTAGACTAATAAAAACTGCGCAGAAAAATGGCCCAAGGTCATGATAGAAAGCGTCTGCGCGCTAATATGAGTCTATTACTCTATTTATAGGACGCATAGGCCTAACAGTCCTGTAGGCCGTCTGAGTGTAGCCCCCCGGACTTGTTGTGTCTATTGTAAAGCTATAGGTCGTATTTTTCTGCGTGTCAATTAAGGCCAAATTTTACAGGCATATATTAATGGACCGTATGTTTATTCTTTATAGGCTGTCTATAGGCTTCTGTGGTAGGCCGTTCTTATGCGTAATGATGTAGTCCAACGTGTAGCATAGGCTAAAATTCAATTAACGCACATATTACGTATAGGCCTGCACCTTTCCACACACTCACCTACACACACACACACATGGATATTCACGTAAAGAACTTATATACAAGCATGCGTATACATGCCTACATTGTAGCATACACAAATGCTGCCGTGAATGTTTATATTATAACGCATGGGATGTAAGGGGCCGTCCACATATTACGTACGCAGCTAGGGGAGGGGGGTTCGAATGTCGGCGATTTTGCGTACGGGTGCATGCGTTGGGGGAAGGAGGTCCAGAAAATATGTACGCAAATATAACTCTAATTATGACGTCCACATAACGGAATATTAAAATCAGAACTGTAAACCTAATCACAGACTATATTCCTGCATAATCTGATTAATATTATATAACATTAAGACTTTTCAAAATGCAAGTGTTGTTAGTGTTTTATTTCTTCCTAACAGGTGACAAATTTCAGCTGTTAAATATGATGCTCAACATAATGAATAGTCTATTATGGTAAAATCAATGTCTTATAGATGTCTTTAGCTAATTAGTCTTTGCAATGGGGGTGCGGGGTAGAGCTTAGGTGTACGTACGCAAGGGGGAGGGGTCCACGAAATGTACGCTGTGCAACAGAGGGAGACGGGGTCCGAAAATCCGATTTTTTTTGCGTGCGTAATATGTGGATGGTCCCTAATCAGTGCAATCGGACATATATTAGTATCCGAAGTCATTAACGTCTTTCCAGTTCCTACAATTAGGTCAAAATATGCAAGCATATAATTATGCATGCGAGACCATAACGTAGATGTACAATTGTGTACGCAAGCACACACACGTGCATGCACACACACACATACGTATATATGTACAATATATATATGTATATATATATATATTCATATTTACACATATACAATTATATACGGTACATGATATACATGACCCATTTATGTAGGCCTATAAATGTATAAACGTAAACACGTCTATACTTTAGAAATAAAGACGGCTGGACTTTGAAAAATTCAACACTACAGATGCGTACTTCGTCATATTGACGGCGATGAATTCTGAAGCATTGTACTGTAAGCCTATCACTGATTTAATCCGGATGAGATTAGAGATTGGATTTGGATTAGCCACCTATCGAGCGGAGCTTAAACTGTATCAGTTTTACGCCCAGTCATCTCCCGTATCACCTTTCATATGACGAGGTCGAGAAAAACAAGTTGCCGTTGTGTCAATTGTCGTTGACTGGGGCATATCTATCAGTTCGTCTGACTTCTATAGCACCATTTTGACACTGTGATAGGAATAGATGGATTGTCGTCTGAAGCGATTATTTCTCGAATATGATTAAGCTTTTTCCATATAACCTTAGATTGTCTCTTATCTCAGCCAATCGCTGTATTCTTATTTTAGCCGATGCAATTGGTCAATCTCTCTTCAATGAGCCTCCAAGGAATCTATATTAAGGGAATTGTTACTCGTCAAATTCCTTTTTATGGTTACACGCTTCATCTTAAACATAGATGTCGTCCTATTTTAAACTTCTATTTTAAAATATGATGTTTTAAACCTCCAACGGCATTGTTTTAATTTGCTGACATAGCTATTCGTCAAAAATTTATCTTCATTACTAAAAGGTAATGAATCAGATTATGTCAAAAGGATGTGAGGTTTTTTTTCCCGATTATCGCTCAGAACTAGTGACACGGCGTTACATTGGGATTTTCCAGTCCTATGTGGAATAGGTCCTTGATAAGCTTCATATCGTAATACTTCCCATTTCTCATATTGACGCATTTCATCTATCGTCTCAACCCATATCTCATCTGATAACACATCCGATCTGTCATCTCAACCCATCCCTCACACGATAACCTTCGCCTCTGTGCTGTCTACATAGCCCACAATATTATACAGGCGTAATCATAATTCCTACCAATTAATAAGCTTAATTATGGTATTTAGTCTAATTCCTCATCCGCTGCCAAGCCCTTCATTAATCCCGCCCACCACGCCGTTCTCTCGACCGGCATCTTCCCTGCTACTGTTATATAAATTGTTACATTACAATAGTTCAGAGGGTCGAGGGGGGCAAATTCCCCCACCTTTTACGGAGATGGGACACATTATATGTGTGTCCCCTCAAATTTCCTACCCCTCTTATTGGGTGTCCCCCCATCTGTCAAACGAGATCGCCGCCTACATCTGCTGCAGTTCTATACACTAGCCCCATAGCTTCCTGCAGTAGAGCATGCTAACCCTAGGCTTCAACGCCACTCCATCCGAGCTGGAGGCGTAATGACCATCCAGTACCTCCCCTGGATTCGCTCTTGCTATGAATTTAGCAATCTGTTGAACCTGCACCAACACCATTTCTTTGGTTTTGTTGAATTCATAATATTAGGAAACAAATTTCAACAACTCGGCTTTTGTAAGAATCTAGGAGCTGCCGATTCGGTGTGTATAACTTGCCTGAAATCTCACGTTTTATAACTATCAGATACAGACGGTGACCGATTTGCTCGGGGTGGGTCCAATCTCTCTGACCCCACGACCCATCGGTCGTGGGGCCAGAGAGACTGGACCTCAGCATCAGATACAAGGGCGTTGATATAGTGCGGAATATCTATCCTGATGCCCAGAAATTCTCACCAGGCGACCTCTTGATTCTTCTTTTGTGTCGGTCCAAGGGTATAGGGTTGGATTTCAGGAGAAGCGGTTTGAGGAGGTTCGACTCCAGGTCAAGGGATATAGGATAGATCAGGCAGGGGCAACATCTTAAATTTCGACCCCAATCAAGGTTGATAATAAAAATTCACAATTGCATCATATCTCTCCATCATTTAGGCGCTTTGGAGAGGTACTCTGTAATGGGGCGCTATATAAATTTTCCGCTGTACGTACGTACATTATAATTACCATCCGTTACTGCGCTTTCTGAACTATAGGAGATTAATAAACATGTACATCACTGGAAGAGACAGAGATAGACATAAATTGCAAATATACAGAAACAGATCGACCGACAGACGAAGACGGACAAAGACAGACAGACAGAGATATGGGCCAATACATCTATATAATGCAGTTTAAACTAGCATTATTGTCCAGCGTGTTTGCATACATACATGATTTCTACGTCCCAACCCCAGGGTGACCACAGAGGTGACCCTCAGCTCCACAGCCTCCCATTTTGGCTCTTCATTTCCCCACTTCTCTCATTCTTCAAACGCAGATCGATGCTTAGCAAGTGCAGCTGTACTAATCGCCTAGAAGTATCTTAATTAGAATACAACGACCTTATAACTAATTGATCAATCAGTTCTTTCTCGTCTCCTTTGTCTTTGTATCGTCAGCAGCATGTGAGGTCATCTCATCGTCGTTGATGAAGGATGAGATAACGCCAGCAGGTGATAAGGGGCGCTGTATAGTCTAGTGGTTAGGGTGCTCGACTGTCGGTAGAAGTTTCTGGAGTTCTGTTTCTCACCAAAGGAAGACATTAATTTTTGTTTCAAGGAGTCAGTGCCGCTTACGACCTCTAACGAATTCGCTTTGAATGAGTACACCGAGCTTATACACTGTCGGTGGGGAGACAGAGTGGTATTGAAGAGGCCTGACCATGCAGTGCCAGTGGCGGTTCTAGCTTATACAAAATGGGGTGGTCAGAGGGGTCAGAAGAAAAATAGGGGTGGAACATCGAGCAGATTTTCCCATAAATTTCTAACATGACATCATTCCTGGCTATATATATATATATATTAATATATATATATATTAATATATATATATATATATATATATATATATGGACAAACTTACCAACTTATGCATCGATATCTATTAGAACTCATGCAAAGAGAACCAGCTTCTGAATGCTGGCAATCAAGTTTCAGAATCTCCAACTTTTAAAGCGCCACTCGAAAGGCAAGTGCAGGGCACCAGCGTATTCAAGAGCGCGAGTCAAATCAAATGGGTTGTCAAAAAAGGTAGTCTTAGGATGGTGTCAGGTATGCATGACCGTCAAGGCCATAAAGTAAGGATGGCACGCATGACGAAGGTAAGACAAAATAAGATACGCCAGAGGTCGCCATAGAAGAAGAAACTCTGGAAATGACGTAATTTAGATTCCTCTCCACCCACAGTCGTCATTACTCTGTTCCCTTTGCGGAGTCTATAGTCGAGTGCAGTATACCCTTTAGTAAGCTAATCCGTTGATCTTGAAGAATAAAATTGACAGGTTAATAAAGTGGTATCGACGACAGCATATCGTCCAAAGCACTAAAGAGCTCAAAGGAAGGCAAAAGGACAAAGACGATAGAAGGCACTACGCGACCAAGACATTCCAAAGAATACGAATCCCTTCCGTTGACTTCAAACACTCTGACGTCACTCTATGTCAGAAAATTCGTCGGAATTTCATTGATGTGAAACCTCGTCGGTATTTCATTCATGCGACACATGAATAACATCTCTGTCTGGTCTGTCTGTCTGTCTATCTGTCTGTCTGTCTGTCTGTCTGTCTGTTTCGTTCTTTATCGCGCGTAGACTCTCGCGCTTTCAGAATCCATGGTTGTGCATCCTCCTCTCACTTTCCTGCTGCGTTTGTCTGTCTGGCAGTGTATACGTCACTCTGTCTGTCCGTTTCTCCGTGTCTGTGTCTCCGTCTCTTTGTCAGGCCATCGATTTGTTGCAAGTTCACGGGTCGCTAGAGCGGAAAGGGGTTTTCAGAAACGGTGAACGACGGGATGAATGGAAGAAGGATCGCAAAAATCTGTTTGCGGATTGCGAGTATGATGATTCAGACATTTCTGTCTGTCTGGTTCATGTGTATGAACCGTTGAATCATCGTCAGACAGACAGACAGACACAGATAGACACAGACAGACACAGACCGACACAGACAGACAGGTTAAGTCAGTTAGTCTCAATCATTGATGTATTCAACCTTACACAAATAATAGAAAACCATTCAAAGCACTTGAAGCTCAACTTTTTGCACAACCAAAATTCAAACATCACACACCCACTCACAAATATATATATATATATATTACATATATACTTGCATATCACATGAAGCAATGTGCATATATATATATATATATATATATATATATATATATGCATAATAATGAACAATATTACAAAATAGACAACAACAATTCGGCGTTCCAAGATTTTACTTCGTAGCGACCACCGACGAAGCCTTCAGCATTATTACCTAGTAATATATACGCCCTTTTGAAGTCCTTAGAATAATAACGCATGTATGCGTGCAGTGGTATGTATGCTTAGTCATGTATATCTGGGTATGCATGTCCAAGTATGCATATATGTTGGAATGTAGGCATGGATGCTAGTAAGTATGTACTGGTTTTGCATAAACAATTATGCATCTAATGGCAATGTGTACGTACATGAGTATACATGTATTGTATAAATCAAAAGTGCTGAACGTAGTCTCGATAGAACCTAGACATTACTTTATACAAGGAATGTCCGATCGCAACGTTAAGTTCAGCAGAGCGAGGTTAGATTGAGTAAACATGCTTTAGTACAACATGTGTTTAGATATCTGGTCTTTTATAAACATATTATGTAAACACACAATCAAAGCAGAAATCATACAAACAGCTTCATATATTATATACACAAATGAATCATACACAGGTGGGTAGACAGTTTCATGTATTTATATATACACAAAAAATATTTCTAAAATAAATATATGCATCTATGTTCACGAACACTTAGGTTTATATATACAGGGGCGTCAACCCCCCCTCCCGCGGGCAATGGAGGCAATGCCTCCGGTCCCAAGTGTCAATAAGGCAAGATACTCCCCCTAAGACTCAAAAAAGTATCCCCCTACGGGTTGGAGGCATTTTTATCGGGACCCCCTATTTGGACGCCACTGCATGCATACATATGTATTCTTGCGTTATTATCACATAATGACACAAATACAAATATTATACATGCATATATGTAACCTTGGACACTCCATACAGTTTCAACAAACACTTGCCGAGAGAGTCCGAGAAGACATCTTGGAGCAGAGGTGCCTTGAATGAATGAATGAATGAATGAATGAATAATAAATGAATACATTGAGTAACATCATAGAATCCATATATAATATATATATATATACATTATATATATGTGTATATTAATTTTATTAGTATATATATATATATAGAATGCTCTTAATGAAGTCTGTACAGGCCTATATATATAGACTTTATCCTATATTTATATCATATTTATAAATTTAAATTATATATGGAATATAGATTGCTTTCAATATAATAAATAATAGATTTTCAATTCAATGTATCGTATGGTATTTGTGGACTGCTATGAAACGCCTCTCGCAGTAGTAGTAATAGTGGTAGTAGTAGCAGCAGCAGCAGCAGCAGCAGCAGCAGTAGTAGTAGTAGTAGTAGTAGTAGTAGTAGTGGTAGTGGTAGTAGTAGTAGTATGCCTATGGACTATTCAGAGACACTGCTCTCAGTGCGGAAGAACCGGCTAAATAGATACGCCTTCAGCGAATACGGTATCCGAGGAGGGGGATGCCCGACATTGGCTTTGCCAGTAGAGAAGGAAAAGTCATTCCAGACAGAAAGGCCCACAACGACAAACGCCGGAAGAACCACCCGAGCGGTCAGCCAGAACTGGAACCTGCATCACACGTGGTGCTAAGAAGTTTAAGAGGTTTTGCCTTTGCTGCTTAATGACTTTTTAAGGCACTCTACCTCTACTGAGAATCTGAGATGCATATGGGCCTTCCGTCCGTTGAGCCTTCAGAAGATGTTGTAGAAGGTTCGCTCCACTGTTCCAGAACACTGAAGTCACTGATGATTACAAAACTGTGGATCATTCACGAGTCTCGATCATCAGAGACCGTCAAAGCGCAGCAGAGGCGTTCTTTGTTATTGCCGTTTTCATGTAGGCCTAGCATTCTGGATGAATTCTAATATCCAGACTCAGTGGTCGTTCCCAACGTTTTCTAGCACAAGAAGGTCAACATTGTGAACTCTTGCCTAGTTTGAAACATGCACTGGGTATAACCTATTGTTTTACAGACGTTACAGGTATAGAGTTGGGTCTATCGAGCGGGGGCGTGCGGAGGTAAATGCCTCAAATTTCAGGTAGGGGACTATTTTTTAGTCTTAGGGGGGAAATATCTTGCCTTCCTGACACTGGGGACCGGGGGTTTGCCTTCATCACTCAAAGGAGACTGCTATCCATGTCCTTACCCTTCACTGGGAAATCAACTGAAGCAATATGCGAAATGTTCAGGAGACAGTTATGTTTTCTTGAACGATGTGGGTGGGTTCTGCTACGCTGGATAATATGATACCAATGAATCTTCCACTCAAAGCAGCGGTTGTACGTTGTAATCGTTTCATAAATTTAAAGCTGCTCCAATTCCAATATACTTCGGCGTCGTTAAAATGATTCCGTGCAGGATTTGGTTTATACCATGCGGCACCAATGTCCAGTGCCACAGCTCACTTAACCCTCCAACCAGTTCTCTATTTGGTAAACCCCAAGGTGCTTTGGAATTATAGCCTCGGCATACAGCAAGGTCCTATGAGTTCTAGATGGATGGCTCCTGGAAAAGACCATCGCTGTAACGGTTTTATAGGCCTCGTCGTTGTCTGTTTCAGGTCCCATAGCCTTTCAAACTCAATGGTTAGCATTTACTGGTATTTTATACTATGCAATGTAATGTAATCAAGCATTTATATAGGGCCTAGGCCTATCATTTCCAGTCAGCTCTTCTTCTAGAAGTGCCTTGATGCTTGGTTCCATATTCCTCATACTAGTGGTCACGAGAGATAACCTCTGAGAAACCTATCAGCAAACATTTGTATAGTTGGCGGGTTGGCAGACAGGCGAAGACTTGCTCGTGTTGCCGAGTTTTTGGGGAGGTCGAAAAAAATTGGTCTTGGGGTAGGTCGTTACAACAAATTCGATTCTCAAGCAAAAAGTAAAACTGTAGAAATTTACTATACATATGAAGAAGTACTTATGAAATATTGAGGAATAATTAAGCAGCCCCATCCCGTCCACAAGAAAATGCGGAGGGGACCGCTCCATTCTTTCCCCTCCCCTAAATCGCCGCCTCTGGTAGCAGCTCATCTCTATCCTTCTTGGATGACACGGGGTCAAGCTTTGCAACTATAGGGGCCTTTCGTTTTGTCCCTTATGTTCTTGCACTGGCGTGGCTTTGGAATCTTCAACATTCAACAAGCGCCGTTTGTTTCTTCCGGGATGGACTCATCTAGGAAGTTTTGCACAACAGCACGAAGTCCTGGAGGCTGACCAAACTCCTCTGAGAAGTCAATGCCAAGAAAGATAGAAAAAGATAGAAGTTATTTATACTGTAAATGTGGTTAACGAAGTAGTCAATACTAATTGTAATAATCACATACTAATCGTTTCTTCAATTGGTTTTTCAAGTCCGATAATTATTCAACAGAAATCGATGGAAACCCTTTCACCTATCCTCAAAGGACGCCAGACTGAGTGAGTTAGCACAATTGTCTAGCCATTCAGGTACTGAACTCCAGTAGTGCTTGCCAGCTGCCACGCATTCTGCTAAGTTGTTAGTTGCTAGATTACAAGTAAGATCAGGGTTTGAATCGAAATTCAAGCTTATTTGTCATTACCACTACACCAAATATACACATATTGCTATGCATTAATATATCACCACAAAAATTAATATATATGTATATAAACGTATATATATATAATCATGGATCGTCCATAAAAGATGTCCACAGAACGTGACCTACTTTGGACCACTTCCCCTACCCGTTTGTGGTCGTGGGCAGGCCAAGACCACCAACAAAATAAAACACCAACATCGTGAATAAGGTCGTTAATGAACTACTACCCGTCTGTTGACCCGGATAATATGAATGTATACAGTAGATATATATATATATATATATATTCGGCAGTATTCGGTCTCATTAGTACACTGCGTCATTTTCAAAGAGGCATTTTAATTGAGGGGAGGTCCGTCAGGTCACTAGGTTGTCCCCACACTTGATGAGAGGAAGTTCTCTGGGTTCATTGGGTTTTTTCCTACACTGGATAGTGGTTATAACTACGGTGGACTAATGAAATTGATAAATCTTTTAACGAGTACATTATTCCTGTTTATAATAGTTTCATGAAGTTTTAAACATGAAATCGTTATATAAGATTTATTCAGATATCCGAAACTGCAACACAATGGAACGAATCAATGTAACACAGAACAGAATGTATACCTTAGCACAAGAGGGCGACACTGCGATTGGGAAAAGCGGTAATACAACGGTAAAGGTGTCAAAATGGGCGGTTGACAACGTGCGGATGACAACAAAGCCCGCGGTAATACCGTGAAGGTAGTAATACAAGCTAGGTAATGTCCGCGGTAGCCGCTAATTTCAGTTTAGTATTATGTATTTCATGAATGAATGTTTAAACAGAATATTTTATCGCACGTGCGCTTTATTTTATCTTGTTAGAATTCTTGCATGGAATGGGTGAGGATGGAGTGAGGATACTCCAGATGGGGATAGGATAAATTTTGTCACCATGTTACTCTCTACTTTATATATATATATATATATATACATACATATACATACATATATATATATATATACATATATATACATATATATACATATATATATATATACATATATATATATATATATATATATTAATCGATGCGCAAGTGAGTGCATACATACAAATGTGTAGTGTATGATTATACAAGTTCATGTACATTTAACGTTCAACACATTACAACACAACTGTATATATATATTATGTACTTTATATATATAATGTATATATATATAATATAATGTTCATGCATGCAGATATATATCATGTATATATATGATGTGTTTAGCCGTTTATGCTGAAGCTAGAATCATTTGATCATCTTGGTAAATCCCAGTTCAGAAGGCAATGGTTACCAGACCCCGGATCGAAGGATCTGATGATCATTCAGTTGTAAGATCATTCGCAGAGCTGCTCATCTGAGCTGCTACTTCTAATCAGTCAGCTCACTGTCTCAGCAACTGATGACATGCCACAGTTCCACTTGAGCAATCAGAGCAGTTCCACCCAAGCGATCAGAACAGTTCCACCCAAGCGATCAGAACAGTTCCACCCGAGCGATCAGAACAGTCCTGCTTGGTTGATTAGAGTGGTTCTCCTTGACCGATCGTAACAGTATCGCTGTGGTGAGTATTGCAGTTCCACCTGAGCGATAATCCTAGCAAGTACAACTCTGGGCGAATGGAAACTGTTCCTTAGGGGAGCTGGATGCTGATCAGGAACTTGGAACGGCAAGAGACGACTGATGGAATGGGCGAAGGATCCCAACTGAATCTGGCGATGAGAGGAACGACTGACCGGCAAGGTTGTGCAGCCAGATCGGATGGGCCAAGGGCACTGCGATATGGACGTCCTCCGTCGGAGTTGGTTCCGCTTGAGCGACCTCGCCGTGGAGTTCTGGCTGAGTGGGTGGAGCGAAGAGTCCCGAGTCCCCCTCGACATGGCGGATGGCTTCGACGATTGTCTCAAGGTTGCGTCGCCACATGGAGCTGTGACGGAGGTCCTTGGAGGACGAGGAGGCGGAGGAGGATACATCGGTAGGTGGCACAAGGGCATGGTCAAGGCTGGAGGTGTCTGAGGCGCTGGAAGTGATGGAGGATGACGATGATGAGGACATCGTTCGTTCATATGGCAACGGAAGCTGCGGAGGCAGTGGCTGCTTCTGATGTAATTGCTGAATAAGAAACACAATACATATACACAGCTGCTATATATATATATATATATAGATATTAGGGATGAACCGAAACTTGTCCCCAAGCAGACCTTCAATGTATTCGGCATTACTCTGACACGGACAAACAAAGGGCCTGGGGTTTAATAAAAATCGGCTTTCCAATTTCCTGTTTTTGAAAACGAAATTCGGATTATTCAAATTACAAAACAACAATCGACCGAACTAAAAACACAAACGCTGTTACTTGTAGTACTTACTAGTCTCTACTTCCTATTGTAAATGCAGGCAAAACTCCTAACTCCAGGCATAATTCCTAAAAATTGTGTTTAAGTAAAAATCAAGAGAATGAAACTTTTTAAATATCTGGAACTTGGGACTCGGTACAACTCAACTCGTAAATCTCGGTCCTCTGACTCGGCAGGAAATCGACACGCGGTTCATCTCCACTAATATATCGTACGACCATACATCTACTAAATATTTATGAGCACAGTGGTTACCGCAGTGGAAAGTGAAACCGATGACGCAGTGGAAAGTTCTGGAGGACACCAATGGACATTATCTGGGATATCGATTGAGAGAGAGAGGGATGGAGAAAGGAGGGATCGAGGGACGAACGGAGGGAATGGGAAATGAGATTTTGTTACTCCCACCCTTTCGCGGAAATGCACTTAGGCGACCACGACCAAAGCGGCTTTTTGGAAAATACCACAGAGCTATTAGCAGACTAAATTACACATTAATCACATTTTAACACTGTATGTAAGGTCAACTTGAACTCTCATGGTTGTCATCAATCCTTCTATGATGATGATGAAAATAATAGTAATAATAATACATTATATTATTATAACTATTATTATCATTATATTATTATATAATATTATAATTCAGCATCTTGTAATCGCATTTTAGTGTGATCTTGCCCTTGATACATTATCAAACTAATTATAATAGCAGTAATTCTGGATGTAGTGGTGAAGTCCTATTTACAAAGCATTAAAATATGTTCTGTAAGAAAACACTCACATACATAATTTACACATCTAAATCATATTTTGTCCTTTCTTGTGTATATATGTATACATATATAAATAATTATATATATATACAATATATATGTATGTATTGTAATGGAGCATTTGTAATATTGCGTGTGTGAGTAGGTGAGTTAGTAAGTGAGTTTTTTTTAACCTAGGCATTTATAATTGTAGATAGATGAACCATTATTAGCATGTAGTACTTCCTTAACGGTTACAATTTAAAGCCATGAAACGGATCTACAATAGGCCCATCCCTCTCACGAGCAACGCGCAGCTGTCATTCGCGCAAGCAGCTGTCATTTGCTGCGCGTTTAACGCTTATTCGCGAGTCTTAGGCTACTATAGGCTCTGACCAATCGACGTCTGCATGAATGATTCAAATAGCAATGAACGCTATTGGTAAGTGATATTATAAGTTTTGCAACAGGAGACGTCACGTGATTTTTAAGCATTGTTATTAACTTTTAGAATCTGTGACTTTTATGATCACCCCAACGTAGTTCGTACTTCGTAGACCTATAAATAATTCATGTAATTAATAAATAAATATTCATGAGTTATATTAGTTTTTCATACTTTGTTTCACGTGACTTTCGATAATCGCTACATTTTTCAAATATAAATAAACTATTACTAAATATGTTTCATGTTAATCTGGGCCAAATATAAGCATGACCGTAAGGCCCACGCAATTCCCAGAATCACGGTTAACTCGGTTAAAAATAGTTTTCCCACACGTGACCTGTCAATGCTAGTCAGGTCAAGGTCGTTATTCTCATCGCGCGCGTGCAGAGCCTAGACCCATCTGTCGGCCAAGAAGGCGTCGACTCGTGTTTACCCACATTTCTATGACGACAGCACACATAGCCTCGACCCAGTTTAGTTGTCAATGACTCGTGAAACTAAGAAGGGTCGTATTGTCACTAGGCGCGTAGCCCCGAAGCTCATAATCGACTGCGAATGGAACCTCTCAAGACCAGTCTACTGATAGTTAGTCTA
The DNA here is from genome assembly GCA_959347315.1 of Bimastos eiseni. Lineage (NCBI taxonomy): Eukaryota > Metazoa > Annelida > Clitellata > Crassiclitellata > Lumbricidae > Bimastos > Bimastos eiseni. The sequence continues at coordinate 37,928,689 of OY365811.1, read as the reverse complement.
AGGCAGCGGTCTCAAAGAGCCGGCCATTTCTGGCCCTCGGAGCCTTGTCTAAAGACAACGTAATTGAGAATTTAAGGTGGAATTTGTCATTTTCAGGCTTCTGTGATGTTTGCAATTGATAATGCATTTCAAAATCATGTTTTCAAAGCCTAAGGGCACTTCCACATATTACATAATATACGTACGCAGTAGAGGGAAGGGGTTCGAATTTCGACGATTTTGCATACAGGTTCGTATGGCGAGGTCCAGGATAATGTGTTCGTACACAAATATAACTGTCTAACTATAACGTCATATTAAAATTAAGATTGGAAACCCAATCATGGACTATATAAATTTTATGTAGCATTAAAGCTTTTTAAAATGTAAATTATTGTTATTATTTTATTTATTCATGAGTTAACAAATTTCAACTGCAAAATATGATGTTTAACAGAAATAAATAGCCTACAGTGTCAGATAAAGACAAGTGCTCATATGTACATACGTATGGGGTTCATAAAATGCACGGGTGCAACGCAACAGAGGGAGGAGGGGTCCGAAAATAAGATGCTTTGCCTACGTAATATATGGATGGGCCCTAATTCGACTGTTTATATGGCCCCCAATCGCTTTTGACCCTTCCCTGACCTCCGATGTGCTCTCATTCCTACCTCGAGTCGTTCTCTGTCCATTTCTACGTTCAGCCTCAGACTCCTCTCCTTGTCAAGCTGCTGCTTCAGATCGCCCACCTGTCGCTGTAGCTCAGAGATGACCATTTTGCTGGCGCTGGTACTGCTGCTGACCACCTCATCCGTCGACGCGAACCCTATTCCCTCATCCGATGATGACGATTCCGTGTCCCTCCATCGTTTCCTCGATGGAGAGGACGACGTGTGGGAGAGCCTTGAAGAGGAGCAGAGGCTGCTGCTGCTGCTATGGCACCGTCGTCCTGGTTCGACGCCGGTCAACACCTGCTCGAGATGGCGCTTGTCTGCGATGAGCTGCTGCTTGTCTCTCATTAGAGAATGGATGAACTCTGCGGCGTACTTGAGAATGGCTGCCTACAATGCAGAACAGTCAGAGTCATGAACAATAGAGATTCAATGAACAATAGAGATTCAATGAGCAATAGAGACTCTGGCTAATAAATCAATTAAAACGAATTAATTAATAAATAATTCATTATTAATTAACTACAATTAATAGCACCATGGAAATCATAGTATAATTTATAAGTCACAGGTGAGTAAGTAATTCGCTGAGTCGGAAACTGGTCGCACCTTGCTGAGTTTTTCGCCCATCTTTGGACAGACGATACTTCGTAGCGACTGGAAGCCAGCGTTGATGCTCTGCATTCTCTTTCGCTCGTTGCTGTTGGCGATCTCTCGCCGATTCCTACGATCAGAGTCATAGTGTCCTCGATGCCTGTACAGGACAAAAACACACCCATTTAAATGATATGTTTCCATGGGTAGAAAGACTGTCATGCATAAAAACGCACCCAATTTATCGAAAAAATATATATTTAAAAGCATTGTTACCATGCACAGACCTATTAGCTAGACATAAACACATTTTACACCTCTTATATATATATATATATATTATTTATTTATATATATATTTATAGAATAGATATATATACACACACACATATATATATACATACATACATAATATATATATATACGCGGCACTGGAGACAGACACACGGAGACGTTGAATAGAAAGAGCCAGACATAGACGGACAAATAGACAAACACACAGACAGACACTGGAAACTCTAGCCAGCCTTTCCAGGAAGTGACGCTACACTCTTCCCAACGCCCTTCCAATCCACCTCAATGAATATTCATTCGGCCCTCATGCATATTCATGAACAACAACAAGCACATTATTGATGTGATTTGTGACGGCAAAAAACTAGCACAGTGTAACTGGAGCAACGGCTAGACGTCTACAAAGCGAAAGACACGCGGGAAAGCTTCAACCCCCCTCCCGATGATGCTATTGTTAGAAGGGCAATTACAAATTACATTACACATAAATTAACCATCATAGAGCACATAAAAAGGAAGTTATTTGTAATTTGTATAACTCAGCCACTGTTCTGACAGTGCCAGTCCCAAGCCGGGAGAAAGGAGGGCGACACCAAATCATCTTTACTATGGAATGTTATTAAAAAATCAACAATAATTTGTATAACGCCAGTGTCAAGTACATATGGCTATGATCCTAAGATCCAGTTACTTTAAAGTAGATATGTCTACTGTGGTGTTTTAAAGGTACAGGTAGCCAGACGGGCAGTAAGAAAGACAGGGACGGGGTGCATGGGCAAGAGTGACAGCAGTCTAGATGGACACAATCGAAGAAAGTGACAAATCAAAGAGGCGAGACTGAGGGATAGAGAGAAAGTGGGAGAGTAAAACAAATGGGTACAAAGGTAACACGAAGGCATAGTTAGACAGGGAAATTCAAAGACTAGAGAGAGCGAGAGAGAGAGAGAGACACAGAGAAGCAAAGATACACACAAACACATAGAGGCAGACTAAGCACAAAGACCAAAGACACAGATCCACAAAGATATACAAAGAAGTAGATGGAGAAAGATTGTAAATTTGCAATAGAGCTTAGAACTTTACTATGTCTACAATAGACATATTATTTCACTATTATGACTTATATATAATTATAAACATAGTCATATATATATATATATATATATATATATATATATATATATATAATATATCACAGGTAAATATCTATAACCTGTACTAAACATAAAATGCTCGCTTATATATACATGTACATTAATAAATATGACAAAATGAACACTGGGTTTTGTGGTTTATATTTCGTCCAAAGAGACATATATATATATATATATATATATCAATGCATATATATATATATATACATACACAGTAGCAAAGAACTGTCCCTCATATTCAGGCAATATTTGCTGCACAGAACACAAAGAAAGGAGACACACAGTGGACTCATTCACCATACCAATAACTATTGTAAATTGTAAAGGAATTTACCAAATATATATATATATATATATATATATACATACATAATCTTCTATATATATATATATATACATACATAATCTTCTATATATATATACATACATAATGCACATAGCCCAATAGTAGTCCTCTGTAACATTTTATACAGAGATCATATATATATATCTAACAACATGCGTTTTATAGGGTTTCACAAATATATATAATGTACATAGCATGCCTTTGTATATAAATATAATCTATAGCATATCTTTGTAATAATATCAGTTATTTACGTTGTAAATGTCAGCACAAGGGTTGCCGCAAATACGGCTATAGACACTTCGCACCTGGTAGAGTAAGCTGTGCCCACAAGTCTTATTTGGATGAGATATATTTTCGTGAAAGGAAATACTGTTGAAGGGACGGGGTGATTACTGGGGAGGGAGATGGCGAATGGGGTTTGTGCGGTGGTCCAGAAAACTACAATTTCAACGACCTTGACCTCGCATTTGACCCGAGCGATGAACCTCTGAAGAACAGAAGACGCATGAGCTGAGGGATTATTTCGCGTCAGATGGAAAACGGGGTCGAAATGACGTCAGCGATTCAAAACTAGTTGACTATTCAGAGACCATTCAGTCGCATTTGAAGAGTTCGTGCTGAAAGCACCCTAGAAGTAGCTTGCTATTTACGGCGCTATACAAATGCTCGTAATTACAATTACGTTCATTACTGATCAACCTATCCGGATCAATAGTACTATATAACACACAAGATGCTGGTACGCCTTTTGGTGTTTCAATCCACTGCGTGTGTGTGACTAGAAAGTCTGTTCCTGTCTTGCATAGATAACGAGATATTGGGGTATTTCTGTTTCTTGATTCGTCTCTTTGCGCGGTGTATCTGAGTAAATGAAAACCTCTCCTAGCTTCACGAAATTGTTGCTAATAGTACCAAAGACCTAATGGCGGTCATCACAAGTCACAGCGGTTTCTGGCGATACTTTTGCATTCTATTTCCGTAATAGTGACCCGACCCCACTTCCGTTCCGGGAAATCCGCGAAAAGTTCTGGGCATTCCTGCAATAACCCACCGCCTCCCTACTCACCCGTCTCATTCGCTCCATTGATCCGTTTAAGGTACGACCTCAATTAGAGACCATTTTAACACGCGTTCCATCGCCAATGAACACCTCGTCCGACGCTTTGGCAGCGTGCCAGGAAGACCCCGTGATCAGTCTAGACGGATGGAGCCGCGCTGCGCAGCGCTGCTCAGGCGACCTAATTATAGGCTGCGATGAATGGCCACGCCACTCTGCCGCCCACGTCCGATGACGTACGCATAAATGCATTAAACGGATGCCTTCACAATTCGTTCGCCGTGAAATTTTAACCCTGTGAGGGTCCGATTGCACCCCGCGTTCTGGATAATTCTACCGGGGTTAATAAGAGCAATACGGGTTTCCGTCATTGAAGGTCATGACCCCAGGTAGCCAAAGAACCATTTGCCGACACGATGACCGAGAAATTATCAGCCCGCATGTTCTCCTCTAGAGTGGACCCATTGTCCGTTGCCGCCTTCCGGGTCATTCAGGCTGATGGGGCTCACGTCAGCGGGTCAATGGGGAAATTCAAATATGAACCAAACCAGTTAGAGATAATATTCATTTATCCAAACAATCAGTCGAAACTAATAATGTCCTCAATTTATCAATCATTTGTTTAAAAAATGAACAATTTTTGTCACTGTGGCTAGCCCTGACAGGTAACAACGGTCACGATGCATTAGCAAATTTAGTTTTCTTATCATAGGTATACGAGGATAGGAGTCCTCTACAGGCTAACTACTCTAGCGTTGCGTATCCACTCAAGCGTGACGCGATGCTTAGTCCTACGAATCAGACAGGCATACATGTTATCGAATATAATGCTATTCATTTCGATAAATGACGGAAGGATTGAATGAAATATTCACAGCAATTGACTGGGATCATTAATGAATGACAGTGTTCAAGTAATTTAATAGTATGTCAAGTGCGGCTAAGGGTTAACGAAACAACTTCATGTATGAAAGCGAGTGAATTAGACAGACAGATAACTACAGATAAGTTGCAAGTTGACGCATTCATGACTCACTCATCCTAGCGGAGTTTCAGATTACAAACAAACAGTTTGAGTCAATCTCAGCCAACAGATGGCCTTTGCACCATCTGCACCAAATTCCACTCAAAACTTAACTGGACGTGGTGGAGAGCCCCCACGTGATCGCCTGGGATGACCTTTGACTCATAGGATCAGCAACGGCCCTCATCAGCTGACGTCATTAATTAGTTGAATCATGGTTACTGTTTGCAATTTCTACCCCATCGTACCCTCAGTTTGGGGTAGTGATCCAGTTATGACAAGATGAGGGGTTACAAATGAATTGATAGATCAAATATCGATCGATTGATTGATTGCAGGTAACCGTTTAAAGCTCAACTCTCCATCCAAAGACGTCCACATACGCAAGGAATGGAACCAGAGCCAGACGATCAGCTGATTGAACGAAAATCTCAATTACTATACCAGGGCAACACAACAATATATTTATATATAATTATTTATTTTATATATATAATATTATATATATATGCATATGTTCAATATATATATGTTCATGCATATGTTCGGTTTGTGCACCTATTAATAATATAAATAATAAGATGATTTGTGCCTATGTACTTGTGTGCATGGTGTGATCATTTATCCCATCAAACATAAGGCAATAACCGAAGTGAACGCTAGATGTCACTAGCGATGCGTAATTCTGGAATCATGCTCAACCCTCCGACCTCCAGTTATTCATCCTCCACGCTCACCCACGCAAAAAGCATGAATCCATCTATACAACGCCCGCCATGGAAAAATAACTCGTCCCTGCTTGAGTCATAACCACAGGAATCCACAGACGCCTAATTCTGGAATCTTCCACCGTAAGACAGCGCATCTCGAAAGAACAGCGTGCGTCCTTGCCTCCCCCTCTCGTCTTCCAAGAGACGAGAAATCTGCCTTAGTGGCTGATTTCATGTATGCAACCACGTGGTCAGTTCAGTAATTACCAATGTCGTTCAAGTGTTACAGCGCATTTCGTTAAACGTCGTAAAGTAACGCTGATGATTTACAAGCGTAAACTTTCGTTGTTTAACATCCAATTTGCCAGTGTGTGCAACAAAAGGCGTGTCAGCAATCATGGTCCAAAGAAAGTCACGGGATTCACTGCCACAGGATTCATTGTCATGGGATTGATGAGGCACATGGTTCCCAGAAAGAAAACACGTCAAATATTGATCATTGTCATAAGACATGTTGGAACATTCGACGCTGTTCAGAATAAACAAGAGAAACGATTTATGTAAAAACCCTGACGATCTGTGGGTTACTGGGTGTTGGTAAAATGCGAGCCGCGAACTGCGAACCGGTAAAATGCGAACCATTGGCGCGAACGGATCAGGTTAAGGCATCATGAGGGCCGGTTAGGTTCAGGGTTGGCATCGCGAAGGTCGTTTAGAGTTAGGATTAGGGTAGCTAATAGATAGGGTTCAGGGTCATAGCTAGTATCGTTTATAGATAATTGCCGAAAACATTTGGCCGCATGAATAAAAATATAAGTGGCAACCATAGGCGCGAACCGGTCACGTGACTTTTGGCAACAAATCGAAAACAAGTTCGCAAATGGTTCGCATTTTACCGGTTCGCAGTTCGCCAGTTCGATTTTACCCACACCCGGGGTTACTACAAAGCCAGGTAACAACATTATCGGTCGCTCCCACGCGTCTGACAGACAACGTGCAGCCGTCTGATTCGTCAGCGCCCCAACGGCGCCACAGAGGTTCAACCGAGCGCTTTCCGATCGATCTCTAAGCACGCCTTCGAGACAACCGACACCGATGCCCGAACAGAAACGAATCAGGCGAGAAATAAATAAATATTCAAAATAATAGTCACCGACCTTTTGACGTCTATCAAGTCCCTCTCGCCGGAAGTGGCAAATCCATCGAGTGAAGAGGCGCCAACGTGATCGCATAAGTTGTCATCGTCCTCTTCGTCTTCGAAAGACCGCGAGGAACTGAAAACGGGCGCGAAGTCTTCCATGTTGTCCTCTCCAACTGACTGAGTCACTGAATGACTGATATACTCGCTCAGCTGTCCTTGCGATCACACACACAGCGCGCGTACGATTACAACCGACCGAATGGCTTTGTAAGTAACGACCGCCGCGGCTATAAGGGCCTCCAGCCAACGAGAGACAGACAACGCTCCTTGGCTGTGTCCGTTCTTGCCTGCAACACACCGCCCGCCCCTCAGCTCCCCCGCTATTATTCTGACGGTTGGGATTTTATTGCATCAATTGACGGACAGCCCAGTTGAGGATCTACGCCCATCTGATAAACGCCTCCCTCGTACAACCCCCCCCCCCCCCCCCACTAGGCCAGCGTGGTTTTAAAATCAGCTGGCCTGCAGCGCGCAAGGGCAGCGGGCGAGGCGCAGGCAGCCATCCGGACTTGGCCGAGCCGTGCAGGATACGTGATGAACTCGGGTGGCCCGGCTTCCCGCTGCCTAGCTACAGCTGGCCTACAGCTGAGCTACAGCTGTGTTTGCTCATAATGCTGACGGGAACAGTCGTGGCGTGCCGCATACGTTGGGTTTTGGCGGGAAGCGACCATTATGGACGCGAGACCCATTCATCGAAATATTAGCGGGCAAAGTTTGATCGCCTTATCAATCCTTGTCGCCTGATAAAAGGAGTGTTTTTGTAGTAGTTAGCGCAGCCCATCCCTGCATAATGGGCTCTAGTCTTACCTCAATCGATCTGGGGGTCTATGTAAGCGTACGGTTTGAAGAATGCAGCGGTGGCTAACAAGCAGTACAGGGTGAAAGAGGTGGTTGCTTGAAAAATTTTCGCACACAAAGAAATTTGGCGCGTTTACTTTGACCGGAGGAAATTAATGTCGGCTGCATTGACGCGGGCGTGGTAGGCCTATGTGGGAGGGAAGAGAAAGGGCATGTGCAAGGCATTAATGTTAGGGAAGGTCTTCAGAATTTCAGTAAAGAAGTCTGTTGTTTTAAGGTGTCATAACCGGATTTAAAGAAATTGGACTCAGAATAATCAGTCTTAACCTAGGCCTTTTGTCTTCGCTTCTAATACGCTTGTCTTGATCCGTATCTGTCTGTCTGTCTGTCTGACTGCCTATTTGAATGTTTCCCTCTCGATCTCTGGTTGGCCATGCTAGCAAGCTTAGGGCAAGTTAATTAAATCAACATTGAAGCGGATTTGAGGTTTTATATACTGTCAATACTCGTTAGGTTAATTACAGGCCTAAGCTACTGGTAGGCCTATTCTGGTGTCCAATATCTCAGACAAATATGTAACCATCATAGTTTCTCACATAAAAAATACGTGGTTAACACATATATCATTTGTTTTTGTATCAAAACCCAGGATGGACCATAACTTTAAAACGAAAGTTACTACAGGCGCGATCGAAATTAGGTCATTTAGAGATAGGTCTTACTGGCTACTCGTGAACACTGCGGCCCTCTAGTGAAGTTGAGAGAGCTAAAGTCAACATGATTAGTTTTACCCTTCGTTTGAGTGGTACCTTATGGTTCATCCACTCGTCGATGGCTCGTTGGTCTAGGGGGTATGATTCTCGCTTAGGGTGCGAGAGGTCCCGGGTTCAAATCCCGGGACGAGCCCAAATTTTAGTGCTATGATTTTTAAAAGCGGCGTCTTGCTTATGAAGTTAAAATTCATATTTGTTTTTCCTTCGCTGTGAAGGTAGTTCTTTTTATGCCGTGTG
>OY365811.1:37810817-37918317 GCA_959347315.1 Bimastos eiseni | reverse complement strand
TGAATGTGCACTAAGATGGGTTATCAGCTAAATACATATTTAAACAGCGTCTGCCGATGATAGGCCTGTGTCGACTTCAATACGTATGCAGTAGGTTTCTTAAACAGCGATTTAAGTTGAGAGCTCTATATAAATGGTTCGATAGACTCTTGTCGGTAGAACTCTTGCGTGCAATGCATGGACCGCCGCGTGGGCAACGAACGAAGATTCTGTAGTGTCTAAGATACCTCACTGCAATACGTCATCATAATTGACACAGGAAAACGTTGGATCTAAACGCGGTGACTTGTGACGTCATTGAATCTAGGGTGAGAATTTGATATTCCAGGGTTTACTCTGCTAAGGGTGGCCACGATAGCTACAGGTGTGACCACGAGGGGCGTGGTATTCGGTGGGGGTGGGTGTCATAAAATAGAGTACCTGATCCGAGTGACACTTCCACAAGCAACATAATTATGGTCATAGTATCGTCAATTAAAGAGTTAAGACATTTTGAGCTATTAATTTATATTGATTGATTCATTGTTTATGAAAACTTGTTATAGCGCCTCTTCAAGAAATCCACTCAGAGTCGCTCTCTACGCTAGCCAACATGATGCTAATTGTCATTTCAACGATTGTCGACACAGTAAGCTAAACGAGTCACCAACGGCTCGACCACACACAAGCGTGGAACTAACCAACCGGATTCCCGTCAAAAGCTGGTATATATGGCATAGATTCCCAGGGCCAAAATGCGCCGAAAGGGATGAGCGACGACTTCTATACTCATTAGCAACGCAAAAGATTGTTATAAGAAACAGCTGGCATTTGCAATTAGTGGGTCAAAAGTATAACATATGTCGTAATGTATACAGATGTGTCGTAATGTATACTGCGTTGACAGTATGCGTCGGTGTACAGCGTGAACTCATGCCCTTCACAAACTAACTCGGTATAGACTGCATAGGTGTTTATGTAGTAGTGTTTATTCACCTATAATTTTGTCACTATGGCACTGGCCAAATGTTATACATTTGATGTCATAATTATAGGCTTCAATATGTTATATATTAATGTTATAAAATTAGGCTAAATTTTAGGGGAGACGAGGGTGTACAACCACCCTCCCCACTCAGCCACCCACTCGGGCTCCCCACCCTACCACCCGACACTCACTCATCCGTCCGTCAGTCCGTTCATGTATCAACAATTTACCTCATTACTTCGAGGTAAAGATAAAAAAATTTACGTGATAAAAAATATAATAATAAATGATGAGGTTGAAAAAAATTGTTAGAAATATTTGATAGATTTACGACGTTCTTTGCAATTCTGAGACATAAAAGAAATATTTCCATCAGGTTCAGAATGATTGGCGCTCGAAGCGATAAACCTGCAATCGGTCGATCAAGAGTTCTTCGAGGGAGACGAACCGTATCCACGCGCCTGCAACGCTTCATCGCCTCTCTAGCTCTGCTCTCCATCCTTCTTTCAGTCGCTGAAGCCGAAAGGGATGGAATCCTATTCTGCGGAGGTAGGCCTGCGGACAACTCGTTCTTTAGGCCAGGAAGCAATCATTCCCACACTCTTTTATTGATTTATATAACGGCTTTTTTATGTAGCGCCTTTTGGAGCTGAAACGAGTCGGGCCATTGATCTATTCACAACTGCTTCAAAAGCAAATCGAGTTGTTCTACAATACAGATGCAAGCGCTTTCATGCAAGATTCATTCTGGTTTAGGCGCATTATATATAATAGTCTAATAATAATAATAATAACAATAATAATAAAATAATGATAATAACAATAATAAAACTACTTGCGAAGACTAGCCATTCCAGAACAATGCCCCCTAATTTTATGAATCCCGAGGCCAGAGATCATATGTACCTCGGGGAATAAAATTATAATAATATAGACCGCTATAGTATAGAAGTCTTATCTATGTTATGCTAAGTTATGCTATGTTATGTTATGTATGTATGTATGTATGTATGTAAGTACGCTTGTATGTATGCATGCATACATGGGCGCATGCATGCATGTATGTATTTATGTATGTATGCATACATGCGTGTATGCATGAATGAATGTCTGTATGTATGCATGAATGTATGTATGTATGTATGTATGTATGCATGTATGTATGTATTTATGTATGTATGCATACATGCGTGTATGCATGAATGTATGTCTGTATGTATGCTATGAATGTATGTATGTATGTATGTATGTATTTATGTATGCATGCATACATGCGTGTATGCATGAATGCATGTATGTATGTATTTATGTATGTATGCATACATGCGTGTATGCATGAATGCATGTCTTATGATTGCATGAATGTATGTATGTATGTATGTATGTATGTATGTATGTATGTATGTATGTATGTATGTATGTATGTATGTATGTATGTATGTATGTATGTATGAATGTATGTATACATGTATGTATGTATGTATGTATGTATGTATGAATGTATGTATGTATGTATGTATGCACATATATATAATATATATATTTAATATATACATATAATATATGCATTTTCAATATTTATATGTAGTCAAAACATATTCGTTTGTTGTCTTTGAAAAACAGACCGTTAATTCTGTGGTGGCTCGTTGGTCTAGGGGTATGATTCTCGCTTAGGGTGCGAGAGGTCCCGGGTTCAAATCCCGGACGAGCCCTATTACGTTTTCATATCATCGTAATGTCAATCCCATTAAAACGTGATGCTTCGTGCCTAAAGAATTATAAACACGCTATAGTTATAGAAAGAATAATTTGAAAATACATACCATTTCCAAAAGGTTGTTCAGATTGTTGAAAAAATAGTCCATTTTATATAAAAACAAAAGAACAAAAAAACGACATACTGTTCAAATAAACAAGACATTAGCTCGAGAACAGTTGATATAATGGCTAGCACAGCGGGAATATTGTGAATTAGACTGTTCTGTTCGATTTTATACTTGTGCGTAAGGCCTATCATTGGCAATATTGATTTTTAATATTCAGCCACCTTCCGACTACAAAAATTCGCTAACTTATAAGTGGATCTGTTGCAAGAGTAATACGTGTGGCCCGTTGGTCTAGGGGCATGATTCTCGCTTTGGGTGCGAGAGGTCCCGGGTTCAAATCCCGGACGGGCCCTAGTTTTTAATCCTTCATATAATTCGTTAATACTCAGAGGTATCCATTTGGCGAGTCAGATGTCACCCCGGCATCAGAGGTGACAAGACTGCAATTTGACATCAATGATTCTAGCACGTTGCAATTTGTATTCCTACACAATGAAAAAGAATACGTATTTATGATGCAGTGTGCTAGCAACAAACCAGTCTATACCACCACCTCACTACGCTGTTGAGTGCAGAGGTCTTTTTCGATAATGATGATCAAAATGAAGATTGTTTGCATGCTAAAATACATAATTCAAGGTTTAGTATTGCAACGATTTTTCTGGGGATGGACCCACCTAGCCTTTGCTAGTTCCCTTCCCCATTTGCTCAGAGGTGACAGAGGCCTTCAGCATCTTGATTGCCACTTGATGGATGATCTTGTTAATGGCACTCCATTAACAAATCAATGCCACTTCTGCCCTAAACCAGAATTCGGCCGCAAGGTTTAAACATGTGGCCCGTTGGTCTAGGGGTATGATTCTCGCTTTGGGTGCGAGAGGTCCCGGGTTCAAATCCCGGACGGGCCCTACATTTTATACTAGACTATCGCCCTCGCAATCACTAATAGAAACCATTAAACTATGCGACCAGCTAGAACATTTACAATTGACAGTCTGGTGTCAAGGCTGTTCATTGTCGCCTAACTGCGTAGCATAAAATAACCCGTTATTTCCATATATATCGAGTTATTTCCCACTTTATTCACAGACAATTGATTGATGTCGTTGACTCCTTGCCACGTTAGTTTCTACTCATTTCACTCATTAGTTTTACTGTTTTAATTGTATGTATGTGGCGCTTTAGAAGTTTGGAGTATACGATAACGATTATATAATTATGGATGTATTATGTATGTGTCTGTGTTTGTGCAAGAATACATATGCATGCATGTGTGAATGTATGCATGTGTGGCGGACGGCTACAAGGCTTGAATGAATGATTTATTTAAATTATCGGCTCGCCATGGCGCTTATTTTAGCGTGTATTTTTTTAAAGTGTTGCGCAATGGAGGGAAGACCGATCGGCGGTTTTTAGTTCATTGCATAGCTTGCAGACGCATGCATTGGCTGGAGTATAGCCTGACATACATACGGTGCATCGCTATATATGTGGAGCAGTGGTTCGTACTGCTTCATACGTAGAGTGGCTCTCGTACCGCTCCAGAGATCGTGTTGCCATATAAATGCGACCTCTAGTGACAGCGGCTCTCGCGGTCAGGCCGGCGCTGCTTTTCGCTGATCTGGTGGGGTGGGCCCCGCTGCCGTCGATCGCAAGACGGACCGTGTCCTGATCGTAGGGGTTAAGAGGCTGACAGAGGAAAGACCGATCGTGAGAAATGCTCACAGGTGTGTTTGCCGTTCGAGAGTGCGTAGAGACCCGATCGTTGGAAATAAGTGAATAACAGTTCTGTACGGGAATATGGGTAAGATGGTGACCCGTCGGTGGCCGCGAGAAACAGAGATCGGGTAAAGCCCCGAGGAACCGAACCTTTATATCGAGAGAGGCCTCGGTGACCGTTGAGCAAACGAAAACTAGTGTTTTTTCAACTGGTCTTAACTAGTGGTCTTAACTTTACATGTAGTCAGAACATATTCGTATGTTGTCTTTGAAAAACAGGCCGTTAGTTCTGTGGTGGCTCGTTGGTCTAGGGGTATGATTCTCGCTTAGGGTGCGAGAGGTCCCGGGTTCAAATCCCGGACGAGCCCTGTTACGTTTTCATATCATCGTAATGTCAATCCCATTAAAACGTGATGCTTCGTGCCTAAAGAATTATAAACACGCTATAGTTATAGAAAGAATAATTTGAAAATACATACCATTTCCAAAAGATTGTTCAGATTGTTGAAAAAATAGTACATTTTATATAAAAATAAAAGAACAAAAAAACGACATACTGATCAAATTAAACAAGACATTACAGTTGATAAACAGTTAACAAACAGTTGATATAATAGCTAGCACAGCGAGTATATCGTGAATTGGACTGTTCTGTTCGATTTTATACTTGTGCGTAAGGCCTATCATTGGCAATATTGATTTTTAATATTCAGCTACCTTCCGACTACAAAAATTCGCTAACTTATAAGTGGATCTGTTGCAAGAGTAATACGTGTGGCCCGTTGGTCTAGGGGCATGATTCTCGCTTTGGGTGCGAGAGGTCCCGGGTTCAAATCCCGGACGGGCCCTAGTTTTTAATCCTTCATATAATTCGTTAATACTCAGAGGTATCCATTTGGCGAGTCAGATGTCACCCCGGCATCAGAGGTGACAAGACTGCAATTTGACATCAATGATTCTAGCACGTTGCAATTTGTATTCCTACACAATGAAAAAGAATACGTATTTATGATGCAGTGTGCTAGCAACAAACCAGTCTATACCACCACCTCACTACGCTGTTGAGTGCAGAGGTCTTTTTCGATAATGATGATCAAAATGAAGATTGTTTGCATGCTAAAATACATAATTCAAGGTTTAGTATTGCAACGATTTTTCTGGGGATGGACCCACCTAGCCTTTGCTAGTTCCCTTCCCCATTTGCTCAGAGGTGACAGAGGCCTTCAGCATCTTGATTGCCACTTGATGGATGATCTTGTTAATGGCACTCCATTAACAAATCAATGCCACTTCTGCCCTAAACCAGAATTCGGCCGCAAGGTTTAAACATGTGGCCCGTTGGTCTAGGGGTATGATTCTCGCTTTGGGTGCGAGAGGTCCCGGGTTCAAATCCCGGACGGGCCCTACATTTTATACTAGACTATCGCCCTCGCAATCACTAATAGAAACCATTAAACTATGCGACCAGCTAGAACATTTACAATTGACAGTCTGGTGTCAAGGCTGTTCATTGTCGCCTAACTGCGTAGCATAAAATAACCCGTTATTTCCATATATATCGAGTTATTTCCCACTTTATTCACAGACAATTGATTGATGTCGTTGACTCCTTGCCACGTTAGTTTCTACTCATTTCACTCATTAGTTTTACTGTTTTAATTGTATGTATGTGGCGCTTTAGAAGTTTGGAGTATACGATAACGATTATATAATTATGGATGTATTATGTATGTGTCTGTGTTTGTGCAAGAATACATATGCATGCATGTGTGAATGTATGCATGTGTGGCGGACGGCTACAAGGCTTGAATGAATGATTTATTTAAATTATCGGCTCGCCATGGCGCTTATTTTAGCGTGTATTTTTTTAAAGTGTTGCGCAATGGAGGGAAGACCGATCGGCGGTTTTTAGTTCATTGCATAGCTTGCAGACGCATGCATTGGCTGGAGTATAGCCTGACATACATACGGTGCATCGCTATATATGTGGAGCAGTGGTTCGTACTGCTTCATACGTAGAGTGGCTCTCGTACCGCTCCAGAGATCGTGTTGCCATATAAATGCGACCTCTAGTGACAGCGGCTCTCGCGGTCAGGCCGGCGCTGCTTTTCGCTGATCTGGTGGGGTGGGCCCCGCTGCCGTCGATCGCAAGACGGACCGTGTCCTGATCGTAGGGGTTAAGAGGCTGACAGAGGAAAGACCGATCGTGAGAAATGCTCACAGGTGTGTTTGCCGTTCGAGAGTGCGTAGAGACCCGATCGTTGGAAATAAGTGAATAACAGTTCTGTACGGGAATATGGGTAAGATGGTGACCCGTCGGTGGCCGCGAGAAACAGAGATCGGGTAAAGCCCCGAGGAACCGAACCTTTATATCGAGAGAGGCCTCGGTGACCGTTGAGCAAACGAAAACTAGTGTTTTTTCAACTGGTCTTAACTAGTGGTCTTAACTTTACATGTAGTCAGAACATATTCGTATGTTGTCTTTGAAAAACAGGCCGTTAGTTCTGTGGTGGCTCGTTGGTCTAGGGGTATGATTCTCGCTTAGGGTGCGAGAGGTCCCGGGTTCAAATCCCGGACGAGCCCTGTTACGTTTTCATATCATCGTAATGTCAATCCCATTAAAACGTGATGCTTCGTGCCTAAAGAATTATAAACACGCTATAGTTATAGAAAGAATAATTTGAAAATACATACCATTTCCAAAAGATTGTTCAGATTGTTGAAAAAATAGTACATTTTATATAAAAATAAAAGAACAAAAAAACGACATACTGATCAAATTAAACAAGACATTACAGTTGATAAACAGTTAACAAACAGTTGATATAATAGCTAGCACAGCGAGTATATCGTGAATTGGACTGTTCTGTTCGATTTTATACTTGTGCGTAAGGCCTATCATTGGCAATATTGATTTTTAATATTCAGCTACCTTCCGACTACAAAAATTCGCTAACTTATAAGTGGATCTGTTGCAAGAGTAATACGTGTGGCCCGTTGGTCTAGGGGCATGATTCTCGCTTTGGGTGCGAGAGGTCCCGGGTTCAAATCCCGGACGGGCCCTAGTTTTTAATCCTTCATATAATTCGTTAATACTCAGAGGTATCCATTTGGCGAGTCAGATGTCACCCCGGCATCAGAGGTGACAAGACTGCAATTTGACATCAATGATTCTAGCACGTTGCAATTTGTATTCCTACACAATGAAAAAGAATACGTATTTATGATGCAGTGTGCTAGCAACAAACCAGTCTATACCACCACCTCACTACGCTGTTGAGTGCAGAGGTCTTTTTCGATAATGATGATCAAAATGAAGATTGTTTGCATGCTAAAATACATAATTCAAGGTTTAGTATTGCAACGATTTTTCTGGGGATGGACCCACCTAGCCTTTGCTAGTTCCCTTCCCCATTTGCTCAGAGGTGACAGAGGCCTTCAGCATCTTGATTGCCACTTGATGGATGATCTTGTTAATGGCACTCCATTAACAAATCAATGCCACTTCTGCCCTAAACCAGAATTCGGCCGCAAGGTTTAAACATGTGGCCCGTTGGTCTAGGGGTATGATTCTCGCTTTGGGTGCGAGAGGTCCCGGGTTCAAATCCCGGACGGGCCCTACATTTTATACTAGACTATCGCCCTCGCAATCACTAATAGAAACCATTAAACTATGCGACCAGCTAGAACATTTACAATTGACAGTCTGGTGTCAAGGCTGTTCATTGTCGCCTAACTGCGTAGCATAAAATAACCCGTTATTTCCATATATATCGAGTTATTTCCCACTTTATTCACAGACAATTGATTGATGTCGTTGACTCCTTGCCACGTTAGTTTCTACTCATTTCACTCATTAGTTTTACTGTTTTAATTGTATGTATGTGGCGCTTTAGAAGTTTGGAGTATACGATAACGATTATATAATTATGGATGTATTATGTATGTGTCTGTGTTTGTGCAAGAATACATATGCATGCATGTGTGAATGTATGCATGTGTGGCGGACGGCTACAAGGCTTGAATGAATGATTTATTTAAATTATCGGCTCGCCATGGCGCTTATTTTAGCGTGTATTTTTTTAAAGTGTTGCGCAATGGAGGGAAGACCGATCGGCGGTTTTTAGTTCATTGCATAGCTTGCAGACGCATGCATTGGCTGGAGTATAGCCTGACATACATACGGTGCATCGCTATATATGTGGAGCAGTGGTTCGTACTGCTTCATACGTAGAGTGGCTCTCGTACCGCTCCAGAGATCGTGTTGCCATATAAATGCGACCTCTAGTGACAGCGGCTCTCGCGGTCAGGCCGGCGCTGCTTTTCGCTGATCTGGTGGGGTGGGCCCCGCTGCCGTCGATCGCAAGACGGACCGTGTCCTGATCGTAGGGGTTAAGAGGCTGACAGAGGAAAGACCGATCGTGAGAAATGCTCACAGGTGTGTTTGCCGTTCGAGAGTGCGTAGAGACCCGATCGTTGGAAATAAGTGAATAACAGTTCTGTACGGGAATATGGGTAAGATGGTGACCCGTCGGTGGCCGCGAGAAACAGAGATCGGGTAAAGCCCCGAGGAACCGAACCTTTATATCGAGAGAGGCCTCGGTGACCGTTGAGCAAACGAAAACTAGTGTTTTTTCAACTGGTCTTAACTAGTGGTCTTAACTTTACATGTAGTCAGAACATATTCGTATGTTGTCTTTGAAAAACAGGCCGTTAGTTCTGTGGTGGCTCGTTGGTCTAGGGGTATGATTCTCGCTTAGGGTGCGAGAGGTCCCGGGTTCAAATCCCGGACGAGCCCTGTTACGTTTTCATATCATCGTAATGTCAATCCCATTAAAACGTGATGCTTCGTGCCTAAAGAATTATAAACACGCTATAGTTATAGAAAGAATAATTTGAAAATACATACCATTTCCAAAAGATTGTTCAGATTGTTGAAAAAATAGTACATTTTATATAAAAATAAAAGAACAAAAAAACGACATACTGATCAAATTAAACAAGACATTACAGTTGATAAACAGTTAACAAACAGTTGATATAATAGCTAGCACAGCGAGTATATCGTGAATTGGACTGTTCTGTTCGATTTTATACTTGTGCGTAAGGCCTATCATTGGCAATATTGATTTTTAATATTCAGCTACCTTCCGACTACAAAAATTCGCTAACTTATAAGTGGATCTGTTGCAAGAGTAATACGTGTGGCCCGTTGGTCTAGGGGCATGATTCTCGCTTTGGGTGCGAGAGGTCCCGGGTTCAAATCCCGGACGGGCCCTAGTTTTTAATCCTTCATATAATTCGTTAATACTCAGAGGTATCCATTTGGCGAGTCAGATGTCACCCCGGCATCAGAGGTGACAAGACTGCAATTTGACATCAATGATTCTAGCACGTTGCAATTTGTATTCCTACACAATGAAAAAGAATACGTATTTATGATGCAGTGTGCTAGCAACAAACCAGTCTATACCACCACCTCACTACGCTGTTGAGTGCAGAGGTCTTTTTCGATAATGATGATCAAAATGAAGATTGTTTGCATGCTAAAATACATAATTCAAGGTTTAGTATTGCAACGATTTTTCTGGGGATGGACCCACCTAGCCTTTGCTAGTTCCCTTCCCCATTTGCTCAGAGGTGACAGAGGCCTTCAGCATCTTGATTGCCACTTGATGGATGATCTTGTTAATGGCACTCCATTAACAAATCAATGCCACTTCTGCCCTAAACCAGAATTCGGCCGCAAGGTTTAAACATGTGGCCCGTTGGTCTAGGGGTATGATTCTCGCTTTGGGTGCGAGAGGTCCCGGGTTCAAATCCCGGACGGGCCCTACATTTTATACTAGACTATCGCCCTCGCAATCACTAATAGAAACCATTAAACTATGCGACCAGCTAGAACATTTACAATTGACAGTCTGGTGTCAAGGCTGTTCATTGTCGCCTAACTGCGTAGCATAAAATAACCCGTTATTTCCATATATATCGAGTTATTTCCCACTTTATTCACAGACAATTGATTGATGTCGTTGACTCCTTGCCACGTTAGTTTCTACTCATTTCACTCATTAGTTTTACTGTTTTAATTGTATGTATGTGGCGCTTTAGAAGTTTGGAGTATACGATAACGATTATATAATTATGGATGTATTATGTATGTGTCTGTGTTTGTGCAAGAATACATATGCATGCATGTGTGAATGTATGCATGTGTGGCGGACGGCTACAAGGCTTGAATGAATGATTTATTTAAATTATCGGCTCGCCATGGCGCTTATTTTAGCGTGTATTTTTTTAAAGTGTTGCGCAATGGAGGGAAGACCGATCGGCGGTTTTTAGTTCATTGCATAGCTTGCAGACGCATGCATTGGCTGGAGTATAGCCTGACATACATACGGTGCATCGCTATATATGTGGAGCAGTGGTTCGTACTGCTTCATACGTAGAGTGGCTCTCGTACCGCTCCAGAGATCGTGTTGCCATATAAATGCGACCTCTAGTGACAGCGGCTCTCGCGGTCAGGCCGGCGCTGCTTTTCGCTGATCTGGTGGGGTGGGCCCCGCTGCCGTCGATCGCAAGACGGACCGTGTCCTGATCGTAGGGGTTAAGAGGCTGACAGAGGAAAGACCGATCGTGAGAAATGCTCACAGGTGTGTTTGCCGTTCGAGAGTGCGTAGAGACCCGATCGTTGGAAATAAGTGAATAACAGTTCTGTACGGGAATATGGGTAAGATGGTGACCCGTCGGTGGCCGTGAGAAACAGAGATCGGGTAAAGCCCCGAGGAACCGAACCTTTATATCGAGAGAGGCCTCGGTGACCGTTGAGCAAACGAAAACTAGTGTTTTTTCAACTAGTCTTAACTATGCGACGGAACGGTAGACCTTCGCAATACCAGACACCTTGGTGTCGAAACGCGTAAACCACTATACCCAATACCTGCTCCACCGTTCCAAGCCACCAAACCGTCTCTAGGTTTTTTTCTAAATGGCTTCGTTGCGCCTTCGCTTTGCCTAAGTGACAGCAACCGGTAAAGAGAGCCAAACATAGTCAAGCACTCGCTTTTATAGCCGATTTTTACCATCCCTTTCTAGACATTGGTGCTCGGCCTGTCTGTATAGAGTCAAATACATAGTGTTGTCAGATATAGCGTTAGCGATTTAGCATTAAGTAGCCTGTATCTTAGTGCGACTTCCAACAATATATATACTTGTCTACCTAGTTAGGTCATACTTACTCTCGCAGATTTCCAGCAGCACTTGAGTTGTCGGACACGTGGAAGTTCGTGTGACCGTGATAGATACAGACTGGGTATGTCCCAGGATTAGCGATCGCTTATAGTCAGAGAGGCCCCGGTCGCCGAGAGCGATACAGACAGTGACAGAGTTCGGGTGGCCGTTCGATAGAAATATCGGGGAGATCCCCGAAGGACCAGCTGGAAATACACGTGGAGGGTGAACACGTTAGAAGAGCACGTAACAAACAAGAGAAAATACTGGTGCCGATTGATATCTTCAAATAACTCTTCTTGATGGTTTTATGGTCTTTCAGTAAATACTCTTGTTTGTTACCTGCGTTGGTCATAGTTACTCCTCCCGGTTTCCCGAGTATCAGAATATATTACGGTGTTGGCGGACAATTGCCAACGCAGAGGACGGTCAATCGGGTGCATGATAACTTATGCGTGTGAGGCCGGTATGCCGCACACGGAATTGACCAAGAGGCACGTGAAAGTCTGGGTTGTCCCTTGTCGTCCGATACCCAAGTATAAAACAGATGAATGCAGACGTGAAAGTCTGGGCAGTCGAAAATGGACCAAGAGGCACGTGAAAGTCTGGGTAGTCGGAAACCCAGGTTCGAGATAACAAGTAGACCAGTAGACGAAGAATTGATCGATGCGTAAATATTACTGTTAGCTACCTACGTTGGTCATAGATACTCCTCCCGTTTTCCCGAAGTGTATCTACTTGCGTGTCTGATCGAAGTTATCGATACGAGTACGTTTGGGTAATCGGGTACCCAGGTGAATACATGGTTGCTTGTCATCACACACAGTTCTGAGAACTGACTGAAGTGCGAGACTGGGCACCTCGTGCGTAGGTCGGATCGAAGATCTGTGTGTAGATAGCGAAGGTTGTAGAGGGAAGACCTTCACTATCAGAGTCCGTGAATACCATGCCAGTGTCATATTTATCGAAGCAGAATATATCAGTGTTGGTGGGTAACTGCTAACACAGAGGACGGGAACTTCGTCAATTGTGGTGCATAATAAAATATACGTGTGGGGCAGTTATGCCATACACGGAAATAGCCCGAGAGATACGTGTTGAGCAGAAGGCGTGATAGATATGTGTCGGAGATGACATGACTAAGAGCTGTGCGACTTGCAGTGTCTAGGACGACAGAGTTTAGAGAAGAACAGTAATGTCTAGGAGTACAAGACGTTGAATATGGCTACCGATAATTGTCTAGGCTGATATGGACTTGTCTCAAGTATATATGAACCTCGTAACTTAAGAGAACATTTGGTGTCCCTTATTGGCGATAGTTTCAGAATCACAAGATACTGAATTGTACGACATCAGATAGAGAGGAAGAAGAGGCTAGTAGCTTGAAAGGTATGCAAGGCGAGGAAGACTCCTGCCGGTATGATTATGAACCCTGTTTTGAGTACGGCCATCCTCAGAACGTTGCCCATCCGGCGACCGCGGAATAGGCAGTCAGACCTCGTGACTAATTCGAACAGTGCCACCTTTCTTGGAGAAGAGGCCCATCCTTGATCTATACTGGTGAGAGCGATCATCCTGGTAGATATAGAGAGCAACTATTTGGCATTGAGATTTGATAAGGAAGTGACTCGGGCGACTCCAGACGTGTCAGCGAGCTGGAGTCGACACCGTCCGTTAGCGCTAGGCAGGCGCTCGAGCTGCAGAACGCCACACATGCATGTTTGTATGTATGCATGCATGTTTGTATGTATGCATGCATGTGTGTATGTATGCATGCAATCTCATGAATGCGCATTTTATATAGCGCGTATACCATGGCATATTATAGTGAGACTCGGTGTTTGCACTGTGTGTAGCATGTATTGCTCTGGTGGACGAGTTGAACTGGTTGACCGGAATAACGAATCCGAAGTTGAAGATCCAGGTTGGAAGCTTCCATCTGGACGCCAAAGGAAACTCCGGCGCCAAGGAGGTCAGTGCAGCCTACACCCACCAGGCGACAAATCAATCAATCGATACAGAACCGAGTAATCAATATCGGTCGGCCATGTTGTGTGTCAGTTTGTCTGTCTGTCTGTCTGTCTGTCTGACTGTCTGTCTGTTGGTGACCTATACATTCTCTCTCTGTCCATCCACCCACTCACCCATCCGTCGCTTTTTCCGGTTCACCCTGAACTTGCTGTAACCCTATCGTCATCAATCAGTCCAGTACTCCTAACATCATTCTCGGTCTTCCTCTTGTCTATTCCCCTCCATTGTTCTTTCCACTCTATAGTTTTTAGCAGAAAGTCCTTAATTATAATTATGGCCCAAAAGCTTTAAAACGTGTGCGTTTACATCTACGTTTTGGGTCTACAAAATGTTCCCTCTACGCTGCCTACATCTGCAGTACCCTCTGGAAGACAGTACCCTCTGGAAACTGGACTCTGCCCTTCCTCGTACTACTCTTTGGACAACCCATTTTATTTGACGCAGCGCTCGTGAATAAGATGGTGTCCTGCTCATGACTTTCGAGTGGCGCTCTATAAGTTTGGAGATTACGATGCAGTCACAGCAGCGTTGAAGCGCATACTTCCATTCATATTCGTTTTCGCTTTGGGTGTACCTACTGTTCTCTACATATTCACAAAGGCGCTAACACTCACACTCACATTGCTATACTTCATATTCACGTTTACGGAACGTTGTCTGTGGGTGCTGTCTACAGATTCCTCTGGCGACGTCGGAGACGCATCTGACGGAGATCTATGAGACGGTCTGTCGATACATGTATTACTACGCAAAGGCGACAGGACCCAACGGACACACGAACTACATTCTGACGGCATCCAGAGACGGATCGAGGATCTCCATGACACACGCTCAAGTCTCGCAAGAAGTCCGAGAAGAACTCAAATTCGCGGTCAGTCGATGATTCATCCATCGAACGATAGGTGGCGATCGAGTCGTTTGGAGCGCCATCGAGAGAGCATTTGTTGGTCGCCGTCATTGTCATCAACGTCACCACCGTCACCATCACCGTCGCCGTCGTCGCCGCCGACGTCGTCGTCGTCATCACCACCACCACCACGTACGCCACCACAAGAACAATAACAAGCTATCATTATCATCATCATGATAATGATCGTTGTCATTATTGTCACCGTCGCCATCACAATGTCATCGTCATCACCACCATAGTCACAATTATGATAATCAACAACAACAATTAGCAACATAATAATAATCATCATAGTCATTATTAATATCATCATCATCACATGTGTCGTCCTGGATGATATATATTGATGTTCGTGGATCGATCGTTTGATCAATTGATTGATCAATTAATTGATTTATTGATTTAAGTGTGATTGGGTCCTGGAGGAGTATGATGACTGGATGGTTCCACTCTACAAAGAAAAGGACAGAGAAATTTCAACGAAACTCTGCGTCGAAAAATCAGGCAAGCATCGGCATCTACCTTCTCCATCTCCTCATCTAAACCAACGTGGTCATAACCGTAATCATCATAACCATCCTGATCATCATAATCATCGCCGTCATCGTCATCATCAGCATCATCATCTGTCCGCAAATCTATTAAACCAAATCGTGCCTTCTCAGTGGTTGGTTCCTAGATCAGGAACAGCTAGGCTCCCGTTGGCGTTGTGCTTGTTTCCCTATCGTGTCAGACGTGCTGAGTAGTAACCTCAACAGGGTGCTATATAAATCTTCTGAATGAACATATAAGCTGGATATTATGAAGATTTCAATAAAGCGTCTTAGGCTTAGCCCACAAACGTTGTGAGTAGCAGCGTTAAGAGAGTCACGCGTATTCAAGAGCGAATTCAACAGGTGTCGTCAGTAATATCAGCGCCAGATTGGCTATTTTACCTGACTGAACGGTTGGATGAATTCTCACGCTTTCTTATCTCCCTCACCTCTGACCCATTGCGATATCTTTTGGTCTGTTATGTACGTCTATCTGTCTGTGTGCCTGTCTGTCTGTATCCTTTTGTCACCACATTTTGTTGGGACACGGTGATTGGCTGGCTGTGTGCGTCTTGCTTGAGTCACTGCAATCCAAGTTCCAGGCCTGCGGTTGATTATAGGCCTATCTGTGTTGTGTTATAACGTGTGGCCCGTTGGTCTAGGGGCATGATTCTCGCTTTGGGTGCGAGAGGTCCCGGGTTCAAATCCCGGACGGGCCCTGCCTAGTTTTTTCAACTGAAATATGAAAAGAATCACGTTAGGCCTACTACTATCACAGAAGCTGATTTTCCCATAAAAAGAGTAAATCGACAATAAACCCAAGTCCCCAGTGCGAAATGAGCGCTTACAGTCGTTGTATTTGAGAGGACTGTGGTTTAAACTATAAAGTGGAAAGTTTCTATTCTAAATCCCAGTTCATATTTTAGGTCTGTGCAAAGAGCACAATGTGACTGAGCAGCTGTGGGCCTACGCCAGCGCTGTTATGGAAGGCCAGAAGGAGAGAGGCGATAACGACCCGCCTCCCAAATCTCTTTGGCAGGACGACGAATATGAAGATGACTATGACGAAGATGCTGACGACTATGAAGAGGTGGAAGAAGTCTTTGCAGATGAATCTGACGAATCGACGAACGATAGATCCGAACTATGACAGCGAAATTACATGCTCAGATCACTAGTAGGCCTATTAATTAGTATTATTATTAATATTCAAATAAGGAAATTAAAGGGAAAAACCTGAGTCAACATTAAATTTCGTTAACTAATTTGCGTGTATTGTGTGTCATTGTGATATGCGTTTACATAATAAACAGACCAACGATTTTTTTAGTGTTGTTGTATCATCGTGTAATAAAAGCCATTGTTAGCAAAGCATTGTTGTGAGTGAACAACGGACAAAATAGGCCTATCTAGGTTGTTGTTAAAATTGTGGCATCAGCAGCTCTTTAGCGTTAGTCTGAATTAGGCCTAAGTCTAACAGTTTATATCCGATGGGGTTAGAATCCGTACATAATTGTGTGACATCATTTATGCAAAGTCCCTTGTCCAATTTGTTTCACATTTTAAAATATATTGGCCCTATGTGTGACACGGTGGCCGGTTGGTTAGAGGCCTAGAGCGTTCTGTCCGTAGCGCTCAGTGTGCGCTGAGCGAGCGGAATCGATCCTCGTCTGAGGCGTCAATTGCTCTGCAGTAGGACTGTAGGACCTACAACTAATTGCGCCGTCGAGTCGTGTGCACTTCTGAGCAATAAATGTTGGAAGAAGAGCGACACACAAATTTCAGAACAAATAAATAAAGTTTACAATAAATGACTGTTATGGACTACGGTGGCCCGTCCTGGTCATCTGGGTTTTTTCTAGAAAAATTACCACATGGTAAAAAAAACTACCAGAAAAATAAAATGTCTTGTTATTTTATTCAGACTTTCCATGCTAAAATTAGAATCGGAAAACATCATGCACAGAGCGCAAATTGTACTAAAAGCATAAGTAAGTCAAATTACTTTAATTGTAACGTAGGTCTGAAACTGATTGCAAACTTTCGCCTGTATACGCTATTATGCACAATTGACGAAAGGATAAATCTTCTGCGGCCGAAAATTCTGCCCAAAAACAGGCAATGGTAGCATGCGCTACCATTGGTGCATACGCACTCTTAAAAACACTTCAAATTTGTAATGCGTCGTGAGGGTCGTTTAGGGTTAGGTTAGGCATCGTGAGGGTCGTTTAGGGTCAGGGTTAGGGCCGAATTTTTGGCCGCAGAAGCTCAACGCAAGACGAAAATATATTGGGTCGGTTCCACAAGCCACCATTTCGACCCACCATTTTTTTTCACAGAGCTTAATTTTCAATCAGACGCTGGCCTGCTGTGTTTCTCTCGCTCTCACAACCTTGAACACTGATAACACAGTATTTAACATAGGCCTACACTTTCTGCTCATATGTAGGCCTACACCTTTCCTATCGAATTCCAAACAGTCCTCCACTCTTCCTGTAAACCAGGGCTGTTAACTGTTTACTGGAAAAAAGTATTGCGATACCAGTACCAATACTTCATCAAAAAAGTATTGCAAGACCAATACCAATACTTTCACCAATACTTTTTGGCGAGCAAGTTTCCTGTTTGTTTACACATAAGATGTACTAAAGAGAAAGAAGTATACTTGCACTATTATTTTTACATACGAAAAATCAGTAGCCTAGAATTATAATTATTATTTTCACATGTCAAAGATCTGTATAATTACAATAATAATTTTTCATGAAAAAATCAGAATAACTGCAATTATTATCAAAATTATTATTGTCAAAAATGTGTACTACTCAAGCGTGCTACATGAAGGCCTATCGGTAATGCACTTGCTCGCGTAGCATGCGGTTGCGAGTTGGACTCCGTGTAACGACCCTGGGCAAGTTGTTTGCGAACACATGCCTTAGTTACCAAGCAGTAAGCTGGGAAGTAAACGGCAAGTCCTACGATATCACTGGTCCCGTGTCCAGGACCTTGGGATTCGTCCGCTACCGGCTCAAGGGCCTAGGAAAAGGAGATGAGCACCTCTCCAACGTTCCGTATGGAATATGGGCTGACTTTACTACTAAATGATGTGCGTAGAGGGGAAACACTATATCCGATCGTTTCCCTATTTATAGATTCCTTATATTCTGTGACGAACTCCCACCCTGACCTAGATTTCCGGGGTATAACCTATCTTGGGTCGACTGCAGGCAGGGGTCCATATGCCAGGAGGCTGATGGCACCCGCGCCCCATGGTCAAGTGGGGGCTCATGGCTAGTGAGTCCAGGTAACAGCCTAGGGAGTTTTTGCCCCTGCCCTACATGATGTTCAAGTGGCCTAATAGGGGAAGCACCCCGGCTGGAGCGGAGCCACATTTGATAATACCTTTTTGTAAGTATAAGTAAAAAATAACTACAAATGGGACGATTTGACAATATTAATATATCTCTTTGAAATGACCAAACACAATCTCAGCAATGTCGCACAATTCTAACTATACTTTAATAAGAGTCAAAGAGGTTATACGCGGCCACTTCAAACGACTCTGAGGCGATCGTCTACCTCAGGCCAAACAAAGTGGACCGTCTGCTAAAATGTCTTACTATACTCTATAAGATTAAGCTAACTGCTACTCTAGACCGGTCACCGTATCTCACTTCTCTTTCTGGCACCGGCCGCGCTTCTTCTATCTCTCGTCCGAGAGAGAGAGAGAGAGAGAGAGAGAGAGAGAGAGAGAGAGAGAGAGAGAGAGAGAGAGAGAGAGAGAGAGAGAGAGAGAGAGAACCATCGTCTTCCTCAGCCAGCCACCGAATGTCAAATCTCACTCTGCCTGTTTCTCTCTCTCTTTCACATCTCTCACCTGTCTTTCTCCTTTGTCCAGTCACCTTTCTAAGCCTCTGGCCCAGTGGTCAGCCAGCCAGCCAGACAGTCCCATCTGGTCAGTCAGCCGGCCACTGGCTGTTCTCCTTAGCCGGCCAGTCGGTCCACATTCCTTACTAGACCCCAACCTCTGTAGCAACCGGTTTAAACTAGTGCTACAATAGCAGCCCGCGTATACGAAATCTAACAGTCATGAAATTATACAGGTATATGCCTGCCCCTGCAGTTCTGTGAGGAACCAATTTCCTCACAATTCACACCATATACCGTAGATTGGAACAAGAGACAATTTTCTGAGTGCTATGATTTATTGCTCACCATTTCTTGATGGCAAAGATTTCAAGTGGAAGAGAAATATAAACATTTTTTATTACGGTACGAAAAAAGTATTGGTATCGCGTATCGATGACTGGCTAAAAAAAGTATCGCGATACACCCTGCGATACTGCAAAAAGATCGCCGATACCAAAGTATCGCGATACTTTATCGCGATACTAACAGCCCTGCTGTAGACAGAGAGCTCGACACGAAGCTGTTCTTAAGACATTTCTTTTCCCGCTGGGTTTTTCGCCGTGGGAGCGACTCTTGTCTATTTGTACTTGGAGAATCACCATAAAATTTGTAAATACATTGTAAGCCTATGGCCAGTCTCTCGCAAGCTAAACATTTTATCATTCCAGAGTACGTACTGCGCGATACGCATATATATAGACCTACACACAAATACGCTCACAAAATATACGCTCACATAGATTAAGTTGTTTAATTTCCGCTTTGGCCTGTTTTGGTTATCAATTATTGGGCAGAACTAGTTTTCTTTAATCAATTACTTAAGCGCAAATGTTGCAAAAAATGTCCCTGGGTCTACCTCCACAACGCACCTTAAGACTTTTTGTGTGCACATTGCTCCAGTGATGTGAGAATCTTTCAACACTCCCTTTGCATATTAAGCACGTTAAGACATGTCATCTGCTATTGCTTCAGGACCGCCCAGAGAATATTGGAGTCAACGCTCCAAAGTTAACTACGTTATCCATTATACAGTAAGCAATTATTATCTCCTCAAAAAAGGTGTCTAAAATTCAAATTTTTTTACATTTCATTTTTGCTCTATCAGTCATGCCAATTGATTATTCAACATAAAGGAAATAAGAGTTGTTTGATCACACAATATTTTTTTTTTATAGCAAAATAGCTTATCGTACTGTATGCTAATAATTATTTATATTTTTATTATTTGCGAATGTGTGCACACGATGTCACCTAGCGATTGAGATGAGCTACACCTCTCTTCTCAAAGGTGCTTAAAGTCACGATTCTAATATTAAATTTCAGCCGAGTCTCAACTTTATAAATTAATTATTGGACAAATGGAATGCAGTTTAATTTATTCGATGTATGTATATGTGAAAATGTCAAAAAATAGACTACCATGGTAATTTAAATAATTATATTATTTCAATCCAGCACATAATTTATACCTACCGAATGAGAGGCGCAACAGTTGGACGCAGAGGAACAGAGTTCGAAACCCGTACGGGCGGTGATGGTAAATTGACTTAGATTTATATTAATATAATGGCTATAGACTGTCGACATTGTTTGTTCATACATCATATTTGGGGTGACCAAAATGTGATTTTACTAGCTCGGTTAGGATAAATTGGTTTGCATCAAAATTAAAAAAAATAATTCCTCATTTTGGCGCCCCTTCCAACTTGGTGTCCGGGAACTATGTGTCCTCTTTGCCACCTCTGGCTACGCCTCTACCATAAACGATCCTCTCGACGCACACCCTGACCCTAACCGACTCTCACGATGCTTACCGACACTCGCGATGCATATTTTATTACAAATTTTAAGTGTTTTTGACAGTGCGCATTCGCCAAAGGTCGCGCTTGCGCAGAAATCTGAGCTCAATGAATTTCGTAAGGTAACATTTTGGTTTGTATACTGCCGAGCTTTCGGCCACAGAAGATTTATCCATAAATAAATGCTTCGACAAGCTCAATCAGTGGTGCCACCTGCAATTTAAACAGATGCGAAAAAATAAGATTTAAAAAAAATCAAAAGTTGTCTTTTGGTTTTATTTGCTTTTTTGGGTTTTTAGCTTTCCTTTGGATTTTTTCACAACAGTTTTGTCATAAAAAGCGTCAAACACTGCATGAAAAAAGAGCCCTAACTCGTTTTTTTTAATTAAGTGGCTTGATTTCTGACTGAATAACACACAATTAGTAATATAATAGTAATATTAGTAAATTGAATAAAAATATTTAAAAAAACAAAAGTTGTTATTTTTTATCTTTTGTTTTTTCTAAAAAACCAAATAACCAAAACACCAGTATGTTTGCAGCAATGGATTTAAATGATGCGAATAAGTTGACGGAGAATAAAAATGACCAGAAAATGTAGATTTGACATTTATTATAAGATAGGCCTATATGGCTAAGTTGATATGCAAAGATTCAAAAGTTCGTTAGATACTAAATTACCTAATAATAGACCTGCATACATGCATCGTTCCGCGTGAAAGACAGCACTTTCTCCTAGATTTGTTTATTGACCATGATTACATATAGTTCTTTGGCAACTATTCTAAACTATACAGCTGAAAATATTCATTTCTGTCCCAAGAAGGGCTCACGAACGGAACACTCTGGTGATACGAAACTTATTAGGCCTTAAGTTTTTTGCGAATTTCTAGGTAAAAAGTAACTGTTTTCAGTACATAATTAAAATAATCTCGATTTTGGACACTTCAACTTTCGAATTGCGCAATTGTACAATTCACCGACATTCAATATAATAACAGTAGCCATTTGGAGTTCACATCATCTGCAATTCTGCAAATCAGCTGGCGTGTTTGCATTTCAATGGCGCTTTGGAAGTTTGGAGTTAAGATTCGTGATAGCGGACGTTCTCCTTGTTGCAGACTGCCGGTTTTTGTGTAAATAAAGTTTATAAAATTCCTACGCATCAATGATGCAATCAAGAATTAAAGGCGGATATAAAATCAGTTTATGTGATAAATGCATAGCAAATCTATGAACAATAATAATATTATGAGTGTGAAACGAAGCACTGTGACTATCAATGCCTTTATTATCGCTCACATGCTCTAACCTTCACATCGCTATTGATGGGACAAACCTTTTAAATATGTGTTTTAAATTAAGATGTGCATCTATATGTGCAGCGCAGCTTGCACTCTGTAGATCGCTGTTACAATAATGCTCAGAGCATCAATCGATTGACGTTATGAACTGAAATTGCAATAAAAATCTTAATCCATCGTAGAAGCCAATTTGCAGCCCAGTAGATCAGTAAGACGTAAACAGTTCTGCTCAGAAATTGTCATTGAAAGGGTAATTATAGTTAGGGAAAGGGTAATGCCAAATTTATAAATTGCGTTTACAATCGTTCATTCTGTGTTAAATACTAGTTCACCCATACGTTTTTAATAACAGACTGCAGAGCTTCGGTTTTCTGTTATCAGGTTTCTTTTTTAATTCGGTAGTTTATTTGACCAGTTTCCATTTTCTTAGTTTGTCAGTGGCACACTTTCTATACGTTACTTCATTCAAGTGTTTAATATTTTACCAGGCAGAAGTGGTTCGTGGAATTTGATTGGAAAATAGATGCCAATTCAGTTCCTGTAAGATGATTCGGCAAGTGTCATTGTTTGGAAGGTTGTTGGCGAATGTGAGGGGCATCGAAGCAGCTGTAATTCATGGAATCATTCCATCTACTTTGAGGCTGTCGACCATTGACAACAAAGTTTTACACTGTGTTGTCGCATCAAGAACATTTTCAGTCACTGAAAATCTTAGACAGGAGGATAAATTAGCGCCTTTGCAAGTAAACCAAGAGATTGAATCCATATCAGCAAAGAATTCTACTGAAGATGTTCTCAATGCTACTGTTTCTTCTAAGCTGAATACACAATCAATGATTCGTGTCCTCAGACGATTAACAGACTTGAAGGATGATTCAAAATCATTTTCTCTGGAGACGGATGGAAGATTTATTCAGCTGATGGGTCACCTGGAAATGGGTTTGTCTGACCTTAGTCCATCAAATCTAATAGAATCACTTTCATACCTGCTGCAGCTGACTAAAGAAGACCAGAACGTGGTTATAAGTTTAGAAATGCGAGTTAAGGAAATACTGTTTCGACTCAAGTTTTCGCAGCTGCTTCAAGTGGTGCAGATGCACAGGGCATCGAGCAAGACGAGTCTACGACGATCTATTTATGATGAGGCCATAACGGTACTCGAGAGGAGATGGGTGGAAATAATGAATCCCAAAGACTTGGTGTCTGTGTTGTACGTCGTTCCGAGCGACAGGGAGAAACTGCTTTCGAATCTGGAGCAGAAGACAATGGAGCTGAGTGAAACAATGAGTGCAAAAGATCTCTATCGAATCCTTTATCTGACGGCAAAGAGAAATCGGCGAAGCATTCCCGTGATTCGATCTCTCGTGTACCACTTGAGCAGGTCCACCTTTAGTCTGACTCCGATCCAGCTGGCCAATCTGTCGTACGCCTGTGCGAAACTGAACATACACGACGAAAGCATCATGGGTAAAATAGTCGAGGGCGTGATTATGCGCAAAGGGGATCAGGCTTCTGTGAGCGAACTAGCCACTGTTCTTCGTTCGTTTGGAATGCTGCAGTGGTGCGACGAGAATCTCATGGATGGAGTGGCAGAGAGGTTCATCGCTGAGAGAAGTGTCGTGCCTTCGGACGTCTGGGCGACTCTGTTGCTTACGGCTGGGTGTGTCAACTATCTGCCCTCACACGTTGCAGAACATCTGCCAGAAATCATCAGTAAGGTGGAGAAACTTCGGGAGTCCAATCCTCGATTGTGGCTAGATGTTGTGTGGAGCTTGCTTATTCTGTCGCAGGCCACGCCATTGATGGTGTCCTCTGTTCTATCGCAAGATTTCATATCTTCTATCAGAGGTAGGCTACTTTAAACAAGGTGCATTCTACATTGCAACCTTTAAGGTTCAGTCTGTTTATCCACTGTTTCCATGGTTTTATCCATGGTTTTACAACCATACAGTTGAAGACAATGTAACATCCATGGTATATTTAATAAAGGCATTGGATTCGATCATATCTCTGAAATTGTTGACATCATTATTTCATTTTATTACTAACAACCGCTTATAACATAATGCAAACAATTTACAATGTATAATCCATTTTGAAAGCTATAATTTTTTTGGAACTTTGTCTTCTTTTTTTGCTGTAGGTGCATTGGCATCACAGAACCAAATTTCAGCATTTATGAAACTCATGAATATTGATGCGATTGCCAGATTTGGTCTGTCTGATTACTCAGGACCATTCCTTTGCAACAGTCTCCTGGAGGAATTTGTTAAACAGGTTGGTAACAGGAGATTACTAGAATAACCAATCATACTGTTTCACAGAGCTTTGGCATTATTACCTTAGGAATTTCTATTTGTATTTCTATGTGTATTAAAAGCGATTTGGACACCAGTGCAATTTGTTGTTAAATTATTTATATTGGAGACCTGTGTATGCCTAATGCTGCATTGACTTCCCGTTTTTTTTGCTTCAGATTTATCTAGATCATATCTATCTGTGAGCACCTGATCATGATTATCATGTCTTGCGATGCCCCATTTTGATTTTGAGAGCATAAATCTGTATAATGTGTGGTTTAGACAGTTTGTGGCTGTGACAGGTTGTCAAGCACTAGACTTCTAATGCCTAATTGATTGACAGGTTCAAAGTCCCTTCTGAGGGAGGCAGCCACTGCTTTCTTCACTGTATTATGGTTATGTATTAATATGGAGCATGATTTCTGGTCGGTAACCTTCCGAGGGTGTATTCTATTTTGTTTGGCCCTGACAGAGGCTTCGGTTCCTATCCTATCCTAGCCAGAGTCATTGTCACATTCAGTTCAGGTTGATAAAAAGTTGGGCTGTTAATTAATATGCCTAATGGTAATTAGCATTGCATAATGTATTTTATAATTAATGGTGACATGTGCATTATACTGTTCAGCTTCCAATTCCCAGCAGCAACACTTCGTCCGACCGTCTTGTCGACACCCTCTCAAACATGGCAAGCTTAGACAAATACGTTCGAACCAACGTTAAGACCTTGTCAGGATTTGTCATAGGTATGAATTGAAGATATATTTTGTTTGAATTTTAAATTATTTCAAATTTGTATGAGCCCCCGTCCCATGTCTGAATGAACATTAGGTTGGTAAGGCAATTGTTTTGTTATGCAGTGTGCAAGGCACCTGTGAAGTAATAACCTTGAAGAAATAGGATGTGTAATCACTTGAGCCATGGGTGATGATGTGTTAGTAGCTTCACTGTCTTGGCTTCAGCGTGTTTGGCCAGTCCTCTCCCTTTACATTTGTTATTCACACTACCGTTGTACTCCTCTCGAGCAAAGTTCAACGAGATTTAGATCTGTCTGACTCTTCTGGAATGAACTTCAGTCTGTTGGTCTTGAGCTTCAGTGTCTTGGTCAGTAAATTCTGAGGAAATTCTGAGGAAAATTCTTGGTTTTATAAAATGCAACAGGCATTCTGAATAATATTTCAGACGAAGGACAGTTCAGAATTCTCTAGTGTGCATTTGAAGTTGTTTTGTTTTAATAAAATAAATGAATCATGTTATCATTAGAATAACGAGCAGGTTGTCTGAATTGAAAAGTTTTTAGTAAGGAGTAAAAGTCTGGGTATGATTGTGATTACAAAGTCTTAGTCTTGAGATTTAAAGTCTTGTTCTTAGACCAAAGGTTCAAAGACTTGACCTTGGTCTTGAGGTTTCAGGTCATGACAACAAATCAGTGACACTATCATCTTTAGAAACTTTTTTTACATTTCAATGTTTGGAACTTACATTTTATATTCAGATGCCGAAGTGATAGTCAATAAATCAACCGGTGAACTACAGCCTGTGGGAGATAAAGGTTCTTCCTTTGGCGCCAGCAGTAGCCTTTCAGAAAGTTTTAACAGGTAAGCAAATGACTCATTGTCTTTGTTTCGGTTCTGAAAGTGGTCCAGAGAGGATAAAGTAGTGACGAAAATACAATTGGAGAAATTTGTGGTTGTTTCATCAGGCACCATATATTAGATAGTATTATGTCCTCACAAGAATAGGTAGGGCTATTCACTTTATAGCTCAACTGCCAAGTAAGTGTCTGTCAATTTTTTAATAAATTCAATTATTTAAGTCACGCTTGTGAATCACAAACAAGGTTAAAATACTTGTGTTTTTCTTGTATCCACTGATCCACATGTCTCATGACATCGACTTTCCCTCCTGCCCGGCCCTAATAGTTGCTATCCTGGCACTTTACCAATTTTTATACTTTCGACAGATTATGTATATAGATGTTTTGTTCGTACTTGTTTTATTTGTACTTGTTGTGCGTTTGCAGACATCTGATTAGAGAATATACTTACTTACTTCAATGTTTTGTCTATGATTGAGTTCTTCAAGTGCATTATGGCCAAGTGAACAATTAAAAAAAGTTGTGAAGCCTCTTCTACATTAATAGGTAGGTGATGGTTTTGTAAAGTTCATAAAAATAAATTGTATTACAGAGTTGCTATCAAGCTGCTGGAAGCGAGTGACATGACACATGGTACCAGCGTCCATCCAACGGGACTCAGTGTCCTTCATACAAAATGTCTTACTTCAATCGGATATAAAATTGTTCAGGTAATGGTATTTTTTCTAAAATCCATTTTCCTACCAGCAGCATCTGGTATATAGGCCTCTGTAAGTGTATAAAAAATTTGCTGCTGTTATTATTCTGGGTTGTCTCTAGGCCACATTCATGACTTCGGAAATTCAGCAGCCACAGGTTGGACTCGAGTCCATGTAGGGCAAGTGCATCGAGCCATATCTTCCTACCTTTCTAGTAAATAACAAATAACAAATTTGAAGTACTTGGCCTCTAGGAATGTAGTCTTCTTGAACAATCCACTTTGTGAGTAATGAATTAAGGAACTGTCTATGTGCAACTATTGGTACAGGTTAATCTTCCAAGTGATTGGCAGTGTTTTTGAAATATTGGTTGCAAATTTAAATTAGAACCAATCAGAGTGTAATCTTCTTGAATAATCCACTTTCTGAGTTTAATATGAAAGAAGGAACTGTATGCAACTCAATTATCAAGTAACTGTTGCCGTTTTAGATTCCTTACGAAGAATTCAACACGAAGTTGACCACAGTAGAGCGAGTCCAGTATCTGAATATGAAAATCAAGGCCGCTCTTGGCCTGGCACAAACTGTGCCTCAAAGTCCAACAGCAAAACCAGGTCTAGTGAACGCTTTCAAAATGGCCTCTCCTCCGACTGCTCCAGCGGGGAAAGATGGGATTGAGAAAGAGAAAAAGCCAGTTGTCGATACAAAGTCAATGCCAAATCCCAAATCAGTTTCAACTGCAGAGAGCAAGAACGCTTTTGTTCGTCCTCACATGAAAGACATTCTAGTTGCCGATTCATCAGCAGATAGTATCCGGATGGCTCAGACACCGCTTGAAAAGATGAATCTAAAGGCAACTGGAAGCACAAAAGAGGTGACAGATACAAAAACTGGAAAAAAGCCCAACTTAAAAGGCAAAAAATCTCACAATTCAACATCTGAATCGGCTGTTGAAAGCCAAACGAAAGGCATCACTTCGAGCGTTTCTAAGCAGGAATCGTCGTAACAGTTTAATAAAATTAGGAATTGTACACCAATGAAAAACAATAAAGAAAAGTATACTGCTTTACAGCAATTCATAAATTATTCGGAATTATTGTCAATTTGAAAGTTTTGTAACTCCTAAATTCTTAACTCTGATAGGAATTTGGTTGTCATCACATGACCTGCCTGATTACAAACACGTCTGCTAAAATTACACGGGAAGTTTTAATTCCTGATCTGGAGGCAGAGGTGAAAAGTAATTGTTGATGGTTTCAACGGTCACATCCTCAACAGTCGCCGGATTCCAGACGGGATTCTGATCTTTGTCGATGACCACTGAAAATAAAGCAATCATTTGAGATGTACCTGAAGCTGGGTAACTGACTTTTTAGACAATTATAATGTGCAAAAAATCTAATGTGGAAAAATTAGAAACTATTAATTTATTTAATGAACTGTGTTAGTGATTTAATCTTTTTGGCACAATCTGTTGATAAAATACTGTTAAATTTGGCATGTATTTTCGAATGTTACTCTCATCTGTGGGATGAAATGGGATTATGCATTCCTGTTAATACACTTAATGGATATGTGAATCATGTGTCACAGGAACTGTTCAGTACATTAATTCATGCACAATTTTTTTATGACTGCTCCATCAGAGACTCTGAACATCTGTCGACGGGTTGGTTGGTTCCACGCTTGTGTGTGGGCCCACCACTGATGACTATATTCAGCCCTAGTTAACTGTGTGACATATAACATCATAAGGCCAGTGCCTCTCAGTGAGTCGACATCTTGAAGGGGCATAATATAAATGTTGATTACATACTATTTCATGACTGCAGTCTGATCTCCGCTCTGCCTAGTTTGGTTTTCCATCGGCCGATTTACCTGTTGCTCCCTGGTGGCTCCCCATATATGCACCACTATGGCCTGTTCAAAAGCTTTGCTTGTTTTGGCCCTTCCAGTTGAAACTGTATCCCTTAGGACCTGTGGCCAGTCTTTCTCCCTTCAGTTCTGCAAGTGCCTGAAAGCTTTCCCATTAGCCAGGGATGACACTTTCCTGAGTCAAGAATACTACTGACCTTCCTGTATGGTTCTTTATAAGCTTTCGATTACAATTATTAAGTGGGAATTGTCCTCACACTTAATACACCACTTGTCACTCTGGATCATGCTGGATCATGTTTCGAAATCTGAATTGAAAACTCAAAATGCCGTTTACACCCAGCCCAGCCGGTGAAATGGAGGTCTTGTCAAAATCTGGTAGATATTAGTGAATGGTTTGATGCAGCTGTTGAAGTCCTTACCAGCTCGCACCCCTTCGAAAAAGTCGTTGCCAAGCATTGTTCGTTGGCTGAGTCGATACTCCATTTGAAGGACGTGCTGAAGGTCGAGATTAGCGCCCTCTTGTAACTGACGGAGTGTCACTTTCATTGAAGTAGGTGACTGAGCAAAAAGTTGGTAAGAATACAATATACATTTTTACTGTAATCAGCTGTTACATCATCAACTGGGAAAGCCAATGCACATGAATGCATACTAAGATCATAGCAGCGTCACTTGTGGTGGGGCTATTCGCTGTTGGTTGTCCTCAACACTTTAGGGCTCAAAATATATTAAAACTCAAAATATGTGCCAAAGAATTCCAACACAAAAGTTCATAATTTTATTTTGTCATAATTCTGCTCCATTAGGTTAATAATGACTCACTGAAACTATAAAGTAGTTTTATACTTTTTAAATTTAGGGCTGGCAAGCATACAAGTTAACCAGTAGTACATAACTGAGTAGACAATTTCCATCGAGTACCGAATCCGAGTATTTAGATGCACTATTTGCTGGATCCGGATACGAACCAAAAGGCAGTGGCAACTCTGGCCCAACAAGTACCATCCGCAGGCAAAGCTTAACATTTTCAACTTTTGTCACTTGCCATTTTGCGTAATGAAAAATTAGCAAAATGAATGTTTGTGCTTGTAATAACAAATAATGTGGTTTTGTATTTTTAATTTTTGTTTTTAAATTGTCAAATGTTTATAAAAAACATTTTGAATTAAAAAGTCATTTTTAACTATTTGTGTGTGTAATATTTGCCGAGGCGAATACTTTTGAATAGTCCAGAAAAATGGGACATTTGGCCGAGATGAATGTCCAAGGCGATTTCCGGTTAAGCCCTATTAACCAGATTTCTTCAGCCCACAAATTTAAAAAAGATATGCTGATGTTAACAATTTATTACTGTAACAACATTACCATTTTCTTGAGAATTTCCAGCTGGGCTCTGGCCCAATCCGACTGGTCTTTCTCTAGATTTGCAAAGATTTCTTCCAAAGTTGCACCACTGAACAGCTGGTTGATCTTACTCAAATGCTCAGCGAGAACAAATGGTTTGTCTTTGTCTATGGAACTCTACACACATGAAAGAAACACAAATATACTAATTTCCGTATTCTCCAGGCAGCAGGATTTCTATGATGGGCAACAAAAACTAGAAAACGTAGGCCTACAACTTTGATTTTTGTTTTCATACAGAAATACAGGTATTACTTTTTGCTACAGTCAATGTTGGCAACTTACGTTTATCAGCACATGCATTGTCAAGATTAAGGCCTAATTTTTATTGTCAGAGTGGGATGACCTTGCCAGTCCATTCCACCAAAAAGTCTTAGCTTCTGCACCAATTTTTTCCAGATGTGAAGTGATTGTCCTTATACGTGGAGGAAGTAACCACCCCTACATCTAGAAAAAGCCCTAAACAGAAAGGTACTTGATGAGTAACAATTGTCTTATAATTGAAAGATTTCAAGAAACTTGTGTAAGGAAAATGTTGTCCTTCATATTGGACCATCCTTTTGGGACAGTAAGACTGTTCATTCAAAGACTAGAGGATTCTGAAAAGACCATGCTTACAGTCACAATTCTAACATTAGTATCAGCTCAAACTCCGTCAAATACACTAGCCTGGTTATGGAATGAGCTAAGTATTTTGTCAATTTCGTCCCCAGTCGTCGACATCAGAGCGAGCAGTTTTTTCTCCAGGTCAACGATCTAAAATATAAAACCAGAGAAATAAGACCAAATAGTATGTTTCAAATTTATAGCTCATAATCTTCACCTTATGCATCTATTGCTTCAAGAATATCCTGCACATGCAAATACTAAAATGCATAATTATCCAGAACTAACTACAGATGCAGTTTTCACAAGAGTCCAGACAGTTTTAACTTCATGACTCGTGAAAGTTCAGAAATGACTTAAATTGAACCAAATGTACCTTCTTCGATTCCACAAAATGAGTTGCTACTCCAGCTAAGTGCACATTTCGTCCTTTCAGCCGAAACCCTGTAAGGGCTAAGTAGATTCCCAGCTTCCCAGGTAAACGTGGAAGAAAGTAGCCACCACCTACATCGGGAAAAAGCCCTAAAACAGAAAGGTGATTTACGAATAACAACATTCAATAATTAAAATAAGTTGTAAGATCACTCAATCAAGTCACTATTAAATGCAATAATACCATAATTAAAAGCAAAAGTACTCGTACATGTTGTGCCTCTGCAATAACCAGATTGAATATTTTTCAAGAAAGCACAAAAATCTACCAAATTCCTAAAATAACTACTGTGGGTGAGTAAAACAATGCACAAGAGAAAAAAAACGTTTCACAGCAACGAAAGAAATCAACAGTTGGAGATGAAATGATCCACATAAAAACACTATTGGTAAAAGAACAGTATTGTAATTACAATCTCAAGATCACGATTATATGGGGAAATGTAAAGTCGTGCCACCTCATACACAGATGCATGATTTAACACTTTAAACAACCAGCATTTACTAGAGATCAGGAATGGGAAACCAATTCAGCTTGTCATTAAAGTGTTAAAACCCTCCTTAAAAGGCTACTTTTGATGCCATCTGAAATTATAGTACAATCCTCATTACCCATAGGCAGTATAGAACAAATTAGGTCCCAGAAGCAAAGAAAACCAATCAAAAGACAGTGAAATCCTTTGACTAAATTAATGGATGAACAACGACTTTAACAGTAATAGGACAATGTAAGACTGCCGTGCTTTCCCTACCAATGGCCGTTTCTGGCATAGCAAAAACAGTTCTCTCCGTTGCCACACGATATCGTCCATGAACTGACAAACCAACGCCCTACACGAAAACAGAAAATACAAAATAGCTGAAACACATCTACTGCAAAAACTGTAAAGCCAAGACCACGCATAGGTTTCGTTGTATCATTGGCTCATGTTCAAATAAGAATCAGAAGATAGTACTTTATTTATGTCACATCAAGACCTGGTTCAGAGTACTTTCTCAAAGCAAAGCTGTCTACATGACCTGTGTAAGAAAATCCAATGTTTCCATTTGTATTTGGATCATCCTTTTGGGACAGTCTTCTACCAATTTTTAAAACACTTAACCCCACAAATTTTCCGCTAATCTCCTCATTGTTATTATAAGAAGATTTACAGAGTGAAAATTAATATAACTAAATACATTGCAAATTCATTAAATGACCCCTATATAGTTAGTAGTTAATTTTACGCATCAATGTTTCCGCACATTCGTGCAACTCTTCAAATACAACACTACAAATTGCTCAGATATATATGTACGTGTTACATTGCTGTTTGAAAACAAGTTAAATACTTTAGAGTGGCTATTTGATTTTTAGTATCCCATATTCACAAAAACGGATCTATGTACTACAAGATGGGCAATAACTACCTAACTTTTGTAAGCTGTTAAAGTCATTTCTTTTTGGCCGTGGCTGGGCTGGGAGCACCTCTGAGTAGTTTCCCTTGAAGAGGCGCTATATAAATTATCGAAATGAATGAATGAATAAGTTTGGAATTGTATGTTCTTACCCCACCCATCGTAATGCCATCAATAAAGGCTATCCATGGCACCTTGAATGTTCCTGGAAAACAGTTAAACAGAATATTTACAGTGTTTGATCTATAAGTCTGCAGTTCATGCAGGGAACGAGCTTAGCAAAGGCACGGACAGCCATTGAAGTATGCTACTGACAGAGACATCTGCAGTACAAATCTTAAAGTGTACCACAAGTGCTGAAGGAAGCATTGCCAACATGACAAACACATCTTAACAACACAATGTCTGATGTTTAGCGCTACAGTTTTATTATAATTACTATTATATATTATAACATATATTATTAAATATTATATTATTATTATATTCCATGATGACGGCGTTGTAGGTCATTTATTCGTAACCATCACCACCGAATAGCTGACATAAGGAGCTGATGATTATTATTATTATTATTACACCATAAAGTACTAATGCAGAATCGGGCTTTCTCAGTCGTGGGACCTACCATCTGGAATAGACTTACCATACAGCTCCGTCTCCTACCTAATAACTCCTCATCTTCATTTTACGCCTCTCTTAAAACTGTCCTTTTCAGAGCCGAGGGTTAGGCCGGGAGCGCCTCTGAATAGATATCTTGAAGGGGCGCTTTATCAAGTATTTTTGATTGATTGATTTTGATTGATAAAGTCAGTGACTTTTAATCAGAAGCAGGAAGTAATTGTGAGTAAGACAGGCTCCAGTCAACACAGCATGATGCTCAGAGAAGGGTTGAACCGTAGCTCTTTGCACAACAAGCGAAGCACTTAGACCACTTAGCTACCGTCATAGTACTATGCCTGTGACATGCTACAGAAGTTCAAATCCCAAGCACAAGGCAGAGTGGCCAACAAATAACACAAAATACAGGGGCTTATTCTAAAGAATCTTGCAATGTACCAATTAAACTAGCAGTTACTATTTGAAATCACAAAGAACTCCGAAGCATTGCTACTTTACAAACATACAAACAGAACTGGAATACCAATTGCGTAGTTCAACATATATTCCTCTCTGAAAAAATCCTTCTGCACGCTTTTATCTGCTGCGGTCTTGGCCCCTGCAACAGCTAAAAACAAACCAGGACACACATAACTAAATAAAATCATAT
This sequence comes from Bimastos eiseni, assembly GCA_959347315.1. Classification (NCBI taxonomy): domain Eukaryota; kingdom Metazoa; phylum Annelida; class Clitellata; order Crassiclitellata; family Lumbricidae; genus Bimastos; species Bimastos eiseni. The sequence goes on along the minus strand of OY365811.1, from coordinate 37,884,509 downwards.
CTCTGACGCTTACATCATTACTATTCTGTCGGTTATTTTCGTAAATTATTTTGCTAATATCGTTCCAACATATTTTAACATTCGTTGCAAAATGCAAACACAGTTAAACACTTATTCCAAAGTTAAGTATCACAATACCTTAAAGATCTATATAACCAAGTTTTCAGTCAGCAACTTTTCTGATCCAGACCCATCAACAGCAATTTTCAGATAAAACTGCATGCCTCCAGAGGCTTACTCCATACACAAATAATTACAACTGGTTATGGACAAATCCTGGCGTATTCTACCTCGAATGTCTCCTCCAGCGCAGAAAGCCTTGTCACCGGTGCCTTTGATTATCACGAACTTGACCGATGACTCATCATTCCACCTCTGCAGCACAAGAGCAAATATCATATAAGTAAGTAAGTAATAATATCCTATATATAGCAACACAGAAATAAAAACACATGCACACTATCTATGCATGCATATACACTTTGGTGTTTACTTTCGCTACACGATGCTCACAAACATTACAGTCACAAGTATGAGATTTCTGCATGACTAGTACACAAAGTTTCATAGAATAATTATGAATGATCCTTTAGCAAACAGGTTAGTGCTGAAATGTTCAGTTACCTTCAGCTGAGGATAGATTTTCCGAATCATCGACAGGTCCAGTGCATTCAGAGCCTTTGGTCGGTTCAACGTTATTATCCCCTTGTCACCGATTTGCTCGATTATCACATCGTCAGTAGGTGACGCACTGGCCGACATCTGTCGAAATGCCTGTAAAGTGATGTAACCATCTATGCATTTATATAGTGCCATCATTACACAGCTGTCTGCACACGTTACAGGATATTAACAACAGCGTGTTGCTTCTAGCATTAGCCATTGAAAGTGAGGCAGGTTTGTCACTTTTGCTGAAAATGTCATAATGAACATCTGCCAAAAACACTGTATTTATACATAGTGAGGTGGTTAGTATGCTCGCCTGTCGTTCAAGAGGTCAAGGGTTCAAATCCCTGCCGGGGCAGAAATTTAGGTGAGATTGCAATTCTGCTATATTGAGTACACTGACTGTACCCTGTCGTTGGCAAGATGAGACATACATACCTACACACACATGTACGTACCTATACGTAAGTATGTAAAAAAATATGTCAGTGTATGTTCTTCCCTAAGTAGCATATATATTGGATGCATCTCCTTGCATCATGTTAAGTAACATATAAATACAAATATATAGTTATATGATAATAGTATGCAAACTAAAGGTGCATATAGTAATTAATACAAATAACAAATAATTTATTAGAACCATATAAAACATTCACCAAGTGATTCTGTAAAACTTGTATCCGGCCGACAGCCCTAAAACAGAAACATTAAATCTTCTTTAAAAAAATACTTATTATACAGCTTAGTTCACTAGGGGGCACACGGGAAACAGAAATCTTGCAGCAGGTTACGATTAAATAAAACGCAAGTGATTTTACATTTACAACATTTATCAAAGGGTGCTTAAATATAAAGAGGTCATACAAATGTACTTGCAACACAGCACAAAGATTCCTTCTTGGCATACACAAAATCAGAACTTTTAGATCCACCAATGGCTTACACACTTAACCTGGGTGGTCAATCTAACGGTGTCAATTGTCTGAGTGATCATTACCTTGAAATGGCATTCAACTTCATAGGACTGAAGACTCGTACCGGCATTGCGAAGATAGGCAACCTACAATAATAAAAAAACAATTAAAGAGAGCAAAATCACTTGACAAGGTAAAACAGTTGAAGCTGAAGACAATTATTACAGGTGTCCTGAATTGTTATGCAACAAATGAGTTTCTTCGTTTTAGCACTAAAAGAGTACTTAAAATCTGATTTAGACAGAACATATATTTATCCTTTGCATTGAATCATACCTCTGCAAACACACTCGGTATGGTAATCCTAAGTTTTAGCGTAATTAATTATTGCCATGTAAATACTCTTAGGTTTTAGTGTATTTAATCATTTCATGTTAAAATGCTTGAGAGTTTTACAAATGCGACCAAATTGTTGATGAAAAGAATGCCATTCAAATGGAAAATGGGTAGATGAAAAAAATTGTGTTCATCTAGCAGCTGCAACGAATAAAATAAGATGGACCGATGAAAAGAATTTTGTCAGATGATAGATTGATGAACTGAATCCTGCTTAAGTAGAGTCCTGGCTGCTTAAGATGAAAAGAATCATACTTAAGTGGAAGCTGGATTGATGAAAAGAATTATTCCTAAGTGAAAGCTGGATGTGATTAAAAGAATTCTCTTTAAGTGGAAGCCGAATTGATGAAAAAAATTATATCTAAGAGCAAGCTGGAGCCTGGATGTGACGAAAAGAATAATTCACAAGCAGAAACTTGATGCAATGAAAAGAATTTTGTTGAAATAGAAGCGGGATGGACAAAAAGAATTATGCTTAAATGGAAGCTGGATTGATGAGATTTATGCTTAAACGGAATGTGCTACAGTAATTGTGTTCAAAGGGAAAACTGTATATTTTTAGCGTGAATAATTAATTACGCTAAAACCTTAGAGCACGAAACGGAAGAATTAATTACGCTAAAAACCTAAGATTACCTTTGCTATTTATGTTGTATATTGCTATAAAATTTGCAAAACTCAACATGACTCAGTCAAGACGTCATGACATCATTAATTTACGTGAATACATCACTTAATTTTACAAAAAAAAGTTTTGAGATCTATGCAAGTGCTCGAATTTTTACAAAAGCGAAAATAATTTTTAAGTATCAAAGCATGCACAGCCATGCAAACATCTAAAATTATCTGCTTCCTAATTTTATTTTAGATGTGCTCTGTCTCCTTAGCCATGTTTTCACAATTTCCAACGTGCATGGCTGCATTGTTCGAACGTGAGTTTTCCGATCCACTTTGATCAGAAATCAAAAGCCTGACACGCATTGGCAGACATGCAGAGGTGAAGACAATACAGCGATTAATTATAAAGATACAACATTCCAACTTTTGCATTGGTGATTAAATAGGAAATACATAACCATTGCTGAATGACCTACCTTCTGAGGCTGACAACTTGTTTTGGGCAAAAAAATATGAAAACGGAAGTCGATTTGACTCGTCAATGGCGAAGTTAGAATTACGAATCTACAGCCTTTGTAATGCCATTGATACATGTCAGCGCCTAAAACTAGCGATTCCTTGCCTAAAATTCATAGTTAATAAAGACATAGTATTTTAGCGCTATAGTTTTATTGAATGTGACATAAGACGCTGTTGAATAAATATGGATTTTAAAAGACCACAATGATTGGCGTTGCCCTACATCTGACGAAAAGTCTGGAGGTGGGCGATGCTCCCAATTGCTATGTTTAAGAATACATCATTGTCGTTAAACAGGAACCAACAATTGTATTGGTCGAGGTGTCGTGGCACTTGTCGGCTCTGATTGTCCAGGATCCTGAAGATCGGTGTTAGGGGTAGAAGGTTCTTCTGGTCCGAGAGGTTAGTGCATGGAGATGCAGGGGCCTCGGGGCCAGGGCTACAAACATATGTTGGTTTTTTGGTTATTTGTTTGTTTTGTTTTGTTTTTTTCTAAATAAAAGATAAGCAAAATGGCAATTTTTGGTTATCTGGTTTTTAAAATATTTGTATTCAGTTTAGTCGAGTTTACTAATATTATTATTATATTACTAGGCCTAATTGTATGTTATTCAGTCCGAAATCAAGCTAAATTAATTATAAAACGAGTTGGAGCTCTTTTTCATGCTGTGTTTGATGCTTTTATAACAAAACTGTTGTGACAAAATACAATGAAAAAGCTAAACACCAATAGAAGCAAAAAACCAACTTGTGATTTTTTTTAAATCTTGGGATTTTTGTACCCCTGCGCGAGGCACACTGTAGGCTTGGCTGTAGGCCTATACTTTGAGAGAGGCATTTCTTACTCCTAAGCTTTGTCTCTCAGTGTACTAGATTTTGGCGTCAGTTTGAGCTAGGACTAACAAGGAAGGGAATATAATATTATGAAGCAGCAGCGTCTCAGCCAATCAGTGATCGTCTCTTCTGATATAAGCCTATTATGAATGTACATGGGCGTCCAGGTATTGAGGATCCGAAGGCAAGTGCTTCCTATTTCAAGTAAGGGAATATTTTTCGAGTTTAAGGGGGAATATTTTGCCTTCCTGACACTTAATTTCCTCCATCATTCTCCCGTGCTGTCACCAAGACCCCAAAGCATCACCAAAATCACTCCTGTCCTCAAATCACTCCACTGGCTCAAAATACCTGAACGGATCGAATATAAGGTCATTTCACTCACCTGCAACACACTGCAATCCTCACAGCCCACATATCTCCGTCAGTTGTTCACGATTCAGCCACATCGTTCAACCCGTTCCTCTTCCACACTCACACTACTTCGCCCTCCAGTCACATCATCGCTCAAATTTGCAAATCGCTCCATAGCCATTGCTGTCCCGCCTCTTTGGAACAAACTCCCTCCAGCATTAAGACCAATATCCCATCCGTCCTACGAATTCACAAACACCTCACCTCTTTCTATCTCCCCACAGCCTTTTCACTCACAACTCAAAGCACTGCTCTTTCGCAAATCCTATCCTAATTCCTCCTCTTCCTCCTATCTCCCTCGCCTTTTCAACTCCAAACACCATCCACCTTAGCCGTCTACCTGTCTGCCTGCCTGACTCTCTGGATTTGACCCCCTGCCTTTCGATTCTGTTTTGATTAAGCGCCTGTGAATAAGCTGGTTCCCGCGACTACGCTTTTGTGGGCGCTGTAGAGATGCTGAGATTACGATTACGATTAGTAAGTCGTTGTACTTCGTTTAATAACGAAAGCAGGCTCGACTGTCGATTTTTCCTCCAGAAGTTCCGGATGTAGTCACAGGCAAAATCTTGGTCAATGACCCAGTTTTCGTCCGCTTCATACCCCTTCCAGAGGGGGGGGGCAGAGGGGGGCAGAGAGGGGGCAGAGGGGGGGGGCAGCGGGGCCGTGGATTAGGGCGCAAATGTGGAAAGGGCGCAAATTTCAGAATGGAATAACTTATTATTCCATAAACTATTTTCAAAATGGGGGGGGGGGGGCGTCAGGTTGATGCTAGACACAGGGCTCGGTACGGCCTTGAACAGCCTCAACTACAATTACTCGATTGATCTTAATTGAATTTTAACTGAAAACACCAATTAATTGCTTAATGTAACCATAAGTCAAATATTTATCCAGGGTACAGTTGGATTTTGTTCACATTCTCTACAGTACGTACATAACACTTCTATCGGAAGTTGTTTTAATTAAACTAATCGTTATTCAGAAGTCGAATAAAATTGCAAATTTACAAGTTTCTATTCAGCGATAGATATGGATAAATTACACACTAAAATTTCCGGCATTAAAACTAATCAGTTTCAGGTCGATAAAGTCACGTGATCAACAATAGGCCTACCACAAATCAAATATCATTTTGTATTAGACTTCACACGAACTTCTAGAAGATACACGAAGGTACTTCTTCAAAATACTGCCACTCCTCTTCGTCGTCATAGAGCTCCTGCCTTTCCAAAGCTTCTTTTTGTTCCTGCTCCTCTCTGGCTTTTGCCTCTCTGGCCCTAGCTCGGTTCTTCGACAGTTCATCGTTGGTTGTCGTCTCCGTTTGTTCTGTGTCGAAGGTTTCCAGTTCCACGAACGACGAATTCAGCTTCGGAAACAACTGAATCACCTCATCGTCTACATCGAAGAGCAAGACTGGAGACTTGTCCAACCGTTTCAGTGTCTCTTCGTCCATCTCATCCGCCGGTTCGGCTGGGCGGCTGTTGTCCGCTGGCTTGTCTTCCACGTCCTCTTCTTTTTCTTCACTTTTGATCCCAGCGCGACCCTTTGTTTCATCGTATTCCGGGGAAAAGACGCCCTCCACGACGTCAAGCGATATCGACTTGGCAATTTCAGACGTGTTTTCGTCGAACCCCGAAGGTTCCTCGAACTTTTCACCTGCGTAACCGTCTTTCGCTGCTACAGCATCGCCTGAAACAGCCTTCACAGGGACAGCAGTCCTCTTGAGGGCAGCAGCCCTCTTAGGGGCAGCTGCCGTAATCGAGCCTCCAGTCTTCCCACCTTTAATCTTCTCCTTCGCCTCTCCCATTTCCGTAGTCTCCTCTGCGTCCTTACCTCCGAGCGATTTTCTCTGTGTTGTTGTCGTCTTAGAAGATCGTTTTGGTGCCGTGCCCCCGCTCGCTCCAATGGGTTCGCTCAGGTCCGCTTTCTGCACGGACTCATTGGCGTTTACCGCTCCGAGTATTGGCTCCGCCTTTTCCGGTTTCTCTGCCGCCGTTCCTTTCTTCTTGATTGATGTTTTCCGGACCTGCTTTGCCCCGTCTAGTTCAGGCACATCGGATCCGCGCACGGACATGTTGCTATCTCTGTAGTCGCTTTCTGCTTGAGCCAGATTCTTAGGTTGCGACGACGAAGCCTGTTGACTGGTTTTCCTGGTACTGATACGTAGCCTGGCTTGGGGTAGGATGACTGGGAATTCGACGACGCGTGGCCGTGCCTTGTGTTGGATCGGTCGATCGTGTATCAGCGGCATGAGCGCTGGCATCATGTCGCCGTATTTCTTCTCGAGATAGCCACCGTAGACGTTGTAGTCTTCGTGTCTTGTGACGTCTGTGATATGTACAGAGAACGGGGTTACGTCACCGGATAAGAGAACGGTTTTTTTAGATATCCATGACAGAACGGTTCTTGTTCAAGCAGAAACAGTTCTAGTTTGTCGATCAGTAACAAGGTAACTGAGTTTATATTATACTGCCTGGCTAAATGAATGTATGAATGAACGAATGAATGGAGTGGTGGACCGTGGATGAATGAATGAAAGAATGAATGAATGGGTTGGTGGTTGGATGAATGAATCGTAATAGTAATATCCAAATTTCAAAAGTGCCACTAAAAAGCCTAGCGTAGGGCACCAGTCTATCACGAACGCTGAATGAATGAAACAACGATGCGTAAATGGAAGGAAAGAAAGATAAATGGTTGGCTGTATGTATGGACAGATGATAGATGGACGAAACGATGGATTTATGAACCTATATAGCGCTATTATATACTTGATATATATTATGTTAGGATGGACCTAGGCATCGCTTTTTCTTTCCCATGTGATTGAGACGGCACTGGATGAGTTCTCGCATCTGCGTGACGTCATACACTCGAGCGATGGATTGTAGATATCCGATGTCCCTGCGGCTGAGGTCGGTGTACAAGGCCACGATCTGGAAGTCTACTTCCGTCATCTTGCGACCACCACGACGGATACGTTTAGGCGGTTCGTTCTCGGCCGAGAAGAGGCAGTTGTCTTAGAGGAAAAAAATAACCCTCTCATTTATTAATTTATATTTGCGCATGTAAGAGTGTGCCCAACTGCTGCATATCGATTTTTTTGATTAAGCTCCTGCGAATAAGGTGGTTCCCGCGACATCTTTTATTGTCGCTGTAGAAATGTTAAGATTAGGCTACGATTAAACCAAATGACCATAGAAAGTGCAATACGGTCCGGATGTATAGACTTATATATACTTCGTAATGGTCACGATGATGCTATCTAGAGCAGCGTTTTCAACTATTTTTTGGTCGTTGAACCCTTTTGAACCTGAATTTTGTTGGCGGAACCCCGTCCAAGGCTAACCATATTCTGTGGTGGGTAAAAACGCTTGAGAATTTCAAAAAATTATAAGTTTAGGCCAAGATTAGATTAATAAAAACACAAATTATCGATGACAATGACAAATAATTTTATACGCAGATGTTAAGCAAAGAGCCTCCACATGCTCACACTTAAAGTCTTCCGCGGAACCCTTGTCTTCACCACACGGAACCCTGGGGTTCCGCGGGACACAGTTTGGGAAACACTGATCTAGAGCTACATGTACCGATATCACTTTTTCCGATTATGCCGACACCGATTATTGCCGATTATTTTATTTGCCGATACCTATTGTAATAGCCGATACCGATCAATTCATTGTGTTTTCCAGAGTTGTACTCTGACTCACTCTGCAGAACAGCTATAAGTAGAAGATGTTGGTATGACAGCTCCTAGTATCAGTGACAGTCAGGTAAACCATAGGCCAATACATAGGTGAACCAGCTATAAAGTTATGGGTACATGCGGAAAAGGGTCTCTGTCGCACCATGCAAAAGTAGAACGAGCATTGTAAGCTATCATCATCACTATTTTCCACAAACATTGAACTATTATCATGGGAACGTCTCTGGTAGCAAATTCAGACATACAATCACTTTCTTCTAGCAAACACTCCATTCCCTCCCCCAGACAAGCCGCTATGGTCATCAGATGGAACAAATATGCGCTTTAGGCCTACGCGGGTTCCACACAGGAATATTGGCTCCACTTGGTCATACTGGCGCTAGGTGTCGCAATTGATATATTAGGTCACTAGTGTTGCCACATTCTCTGGTCTCAACAATTAACTTTAAGAGCGCACCGTGTAAGTCCTAATTTAGCGCTTAGGCTATTCGATATTTCTCCTCAATGCAGAGATAGGTGAATTATTCCCGATAGAGAAGACACATTAACAGATGAGATTGTTTACCTGGTGGAATGACGACTCTGGCGGAATACGGTCCGTAAACGGGTCTCCCCATGGGTCCTAGAAAACGACAACAGTCTTGTGAAGGACACGATCGAGCTCAGACAGATCGAAAAGACGGAGTTTCATAGAAAATTACTGTAAGTACTGTATGTGATTGGTACACGAACATGGAACGGGTCTGCCTTCGCCATACGCCTTCTCCCAGATGCATGCCTCCCAGTCTGACAGACAGACAGAAAGACAGACAGTCAGACAGACAGACAGACACTTTCAAGCCGGTAGTCCTACAGGTAGACAGACGGACAGAAAAATCGTGCACACACAGACAAATATACACACCTACAAACAAGCACACAGGCAAACAGATACATACCTGGCATCCTTCCTCGTTTCCATCCGGATGCACCATCTCTGCAAGAAAATCCGCCTCTCTCAATCAAACAGGAACAACATATCCTGGAGATGAATTTTACTGTATGGCAGCCTGCAAGGCTCTCATCATATGCACATTCACTAATGTTACCAACGCCACCTAGCGAATTGAAGGATTAGTAAACATTATTGGGCTAGGGCAGAGATCGAAACCACGTCCTTCTGATCTTCGTGTCAGCGTCCTACCATTCGATCATACCCGTCTCACGAGGGGCCTTAGACCTAGCTAGAACCAGCGGAATATAGGCCTACGAATGAGTTGAAAGACGCAGGTAGAGAGAGAGAGAAAGAGAGAGAGAGAGAGAGAGAGAGAGAAAGAGAGATAGAGAGAGAGAGAGAGAGAGAGAGAGAGAGAGAGAGAGAGAGAGAGAGAGAGAGGCAGATAGACAGACATCCGTTGAGAGACAGTTCGACGCTGGATGAGATCTAGACAGGCAGAGTTAAAGAGACCAGCAGGCAGACATACAATGATACAAAGAACAGAAGAACAGACGTATCTGACGCTGTTTCCCTGCTTCCATTGGGCGTATACAAAGCCTATAATTCCTCAAATTAATGATGCAGATGTAATTCTCTTTGCCATTGTTATGCCATTAATTTACTTACTTCCAGCTGGATCGAGCAGGTGCTACAGCCATCTGAAATAAACGATACACGCTTATAATCTGATCTTAGACCTGTCAATTATGATTTAGACCTATATCAATCAATTAATCAATCAATCAATGCAATTTATATAGCGCCTCTTCAAGATAACTATTGAGAGGCGCTCCCAACCCAGACCCGGTCAAAAAATAAAGAAGTTTATAGAAAGAGCCAGACAGGTCGAGCGGGAGAGAGCGCAGGTCAGATGGGCGATTGTTCCAAACTCTGGGACCCACAATTGCGAAAGCTCTATTTTGGCTGGTTGTGGTATGAGCAAGTGGAACCAAAAAGTCGCCTCTAGAGGCCGAGCGAGGAGATCGGCGACAAGAGGAAGCCGAAGTTAGGTGAACAGATTCCTAAGATAGACAGGCACATTGCCCACAACACAGTGCCAGACAATAGAGGAGATTCTATATTGAATGCGCTGCCTGACCGGAAGCCAGTGAAGGACGTCCCGAATGTACGTAGAGATGTGGCCAAATTTAGGAACACAACCAATCAAACGAGCTGCAGCCCTTTGAAGCCCCTCCAAGGGTTGCAATCGGACCTGAGGGAGCCCACAGAAGAGAGAGGAACAGTAATCTAATCGATTAACGATAAAGGCCTGAACCAAAGTGGTAGCAGAAGATGAGGAGAGAGAGAGAGAGAGAGAGAGCGGGAAACAACCCGCAACTGGCGCAAGAAGTAATAGCAGGAACGAGTCAATGCAGAAATGTGCTTCACAAAAGACAGTTCTTGATCCAGAACTACCTCCAGAACCCTAACACAGGTGGAGAATACAAAGTTAGGGAATTCGGAAGACAGAGACCCCAAGACCAACTTATTCAGCTGCTTGCAGGTACCAAGCCAAATATATCGAGTCTTCTGAGGATTAAGTCGCTTTCGATTTGATGACATCCAGGCATCTGTAGCTTGCAGAGGCGGCGATTCGGGGGGGGGGGGGTCGAGGGGACACGTCCCCCACCTTTTACAGAAAGAGGACAAGCTATGCATGTGTCCCCCACATTTCCTACTTCTTTCAGTGGGTCTCCTCCACCTGTCAAACTAGATCGCCGCCTCTGGTAGCTTGAGACATAGTTCGAACTGCAGAAGAAGCCTGGGATGATAAATTGATAAGCATTGCGCATACGATTGAACATCATCTGCGTAAGAATGGCTCGTAGGAGAACAATAGTATGCAGCGTATATATATAATATAATATACATAATATAATATACATAATATATATATATAGTCCGTATATATAGTCCGTAAAGGCTACTCATTTGAATTTAGACTTATTGCTGAAGCGCCATGCCTAACAAATATAATGGGCCTACTTGCCTAGTAGCAATAAGTAGTAGGGGAAGTGGCAGTAGTAGTAGTGGCAATAAAAATAATGACAATAATAATAATAGGCTAATAATAATTATTAATTGCATAATAATAATAAATAATAGTACTACTACTAATAATAATTATAATAGTATAATGATAAAAACAAGAAAAATACTGAAGATGACAATATGATGAAGCTTAGAAATCGTTTTAGGCATTGATTTCTCAAATGAGGGCCTTACTACAAGAGAATAACAATGGACATTGTTACTTCTGGGAAATTAAATTGTGGATTTGGCACCCTCAAGTTCCAAAAGTGAAGGTGGGTACAGGTACCCTCGTACTCCCAAAATGTGACGATTATGTAGACAGGTGCCTTGGAGTGGCACCATTCAGAGGAACAGCGGGGAGGGATCTCGTCCCATCAGCAATTCACTGAAGCAAGGCAGCTGTAATGTAGGCCTAATGTAATACTTAAATATAGCGCCACTCGATATTAGAGGCGCTCACGACTCAATACGTAGCAAATCGGAGAGCAGGAAAGTCTTCAGGCGTCTCCGAAAGGCAGCAAAGAGAAGCGAGAGCAGCTCGCAGAGCAGAGGAAGGCTGTATTTGTACATGGCCTTGACCCTGCCCATTCTTCAATGAACAATATTGATAGTGAGCTGATGACGATGACGAGTCGACAAGAGTGACGTTAATAACATCCCTCCTTAGAGAATAAAAAGAAAAATAAGAGTCACCAGTTTAGAGTCTGTGGTGATGACAACTACATTCCAAGATGACTCCTTCTAAGCCTACGACCGACGATGATGAAGACGACTACTGATGACAAGACTAACAAGAGAACAATGCCCTCTCGCTAATCACCTGTGCTCTTTTAATCGAATGCTCCTAAGGCAACGCGTTTTAAACGACTCTCAACTCCTATGCATGTAATTCCATCCGCGTCTATTTATACGAATTACTAATGACGTCACAAGCGCTATTTTTAAAAGCCTAATTATTTGTGTTTAACAGTAAACTACGTCATAGTTCTATGAAGGGTTTCACAATGTACGTCGATGGGACTTCCACCAACATTCATGTGCCGAGCCTAAGAAAACGAAGTCGCGAATATATCGTAGGCCTATCCGTATGTATGACTGGCCCTCTTTATTTACGTGAAATTGCAGTTAATTATTAGTGTTTGTCAGTTCATCGCTACAGGTATTAACTAACACAATTATTGCGACTATTTACAAAACTGTGTAACCTTTATTTGCATTTTGCCCTGAAGAGACTCAAACTCTTAATGAGGAGGATGATGCGCTGTGGTTTCCATCAGTTCTCATATAATTAATTCATATAATTAATTTCATTTCTAATTCAATTTCAGAAGAAAGCAATATTTTTGTCTAATTCGTATTTTTAAATCTAAGTGCCAAAAGACAATGGCGGATAGTCAGTTTCCGGTTGTAACATAGCCTACCCCTTAAGCTTCAACTGCATTTGTTAAGTTTTGAGAAATGCGCTCACATCTAAAGAGTTTGAGAATTCGACTTTGTCGCTCAGCAGTTAGCAATCATCTAATATGCTGAGTTGTGAGGCTGGTACTACCAGCAACCATTGAGCAAGCGTTGTCCCAAGGAAAACACCAGAAAACTGGTGACTTTGTCCTGCAATGTGCACAATGATTAACCAGATTTTTTACAATAAACAAAAGACTGATAAGTTGGACTATCTATTGCTCCAAGTTCCATTGTGCTAAAGACTCATTGTTGTGGACATTAAACTTAACAAACACCACGTCTTTTAAAACAATTTACACTGTCAGAGTAAACTACGGAAAGACTGGAAGTTGAATAAAGACCACAGATCGCTCATACCAAATTATACGCCAGCTGAAGATTATCGATTTCAATGACTCTCGGACATTATTATGATCGATTATGATCAGTTACAGATAATGTACTGTGAGATGTGAAAAAATAAAGCAAGAAATGTGAAAAGTCACAGTTTGACAAATTCTGTATTAAAAAATAATTCATTTACGTGATAGGTTGTTGGCTGATAATAAAATTTCTTGAAAGACTGTACATTGAGTCCATAAACAAACAAACCTTCAATCCTATTTGAACGTTTTTTCACATACAACTCAACTGGTTATAAAACCAATGACTTTATCAATAATTGGCCTAAAGCGCCTCAGTATTGTCTCAATTCCTACAATTCCTCCATCGAATTTGACTAATAGCAAATAAAGCTCCATAAAAAAAATTAAATACACCAGAATTCCTTTAGCAGTCAAATGTAAATCTTAAGCGAATTTAACTGACACCTCTCACTTCTACTCAGTAGAGTTACACAGATAAATATCTTCCATCATCTGACAGTAGCACAGAAATGTAAAAATCCAAACCAACAAAAGTCAACAATGTATAGGCAACACAGAACCTTACCCATCTAAAAACCAACAACAACCATAAGGATTACTTTTTTGTCTACAAGGTTCTACGAAAAGCAAAGCATCAGAAAGACAACTTGGTGCAATCTGTAAACCAATTATATGTTAATAATAAACTGCAGGGCTGCATTGAGCTATAATTACGCCCTGTGCATAGCATCAATCTGGTGCCCCCACATTTTGAAAATAGTATTTACGCCCTGTGCCTAACATCAATTTGTCACCCCCACATTTGGAAAATAGTGCATTTTATGGAATAATAAGTTATTCTATCATGAAATTTGCGCCCTTCCCACATTTGCGCCCTGGGCCACGGCCCCTCCCTCGGTACAGCCCTGATAAACTGGTTGAAGTGCATCGGAGGTGGCAAGTCAATTTGATTTGAACAGACTTATACATAAGTACTGCTAAATGTACATGCCCTTTTTCATGAGAAAGAATAACCATCAACTTAAAATCTCATAAAGTAGTACATAATCAAACTCATCACTTTCATCTGAAAGAACTCGATTGTGCCACTGGCACACAAACTAGGCAAAGCATCTTCTGCACAGGCAAAGACTTGCATCAAAACCGAACACCCATTTAAACCTATTTCAATTTCATAGCAAATTGCCAAAGTCCTTGTGCTGGTGTCATACAACAGCCCACTGTTTTAATTAAACTTGTTGTCATAACTGACGTTTACTTCCCACTTCTCGTTCTCTCTCAATTCGTGGATGTCGAAAAATTTACTTAAGTTTGAATTAATTTTTTTCATAAAATCTATAAGACAACCTAAATGTTTCTGGAGAAATGATTTCATATCCGCAGAACTGTCAGGTCAAATGAATAGACAAATTATAACAATTTTACTAAATCCATGACGCCAGCCAAATATGAAAGACAAATAGGTGGTATTATAATAATCATTATAATCACGATAAATATAACATTAACATAATATAAAATTTAGAAATCGTCCTTCTAGTATCGATTCAAAGACAATCATAAAACTTTAAAAAATACAGAAATATTCCAGAAACAATAAACATAAGGAAAAGTCCACCACTAAGTCGAGTGCAGCGAGCATTTGGAAAACGCACAGAAATACATCTCAAAGTCTGCAAAAAAATCAGATCCATAACTTTTGACCAGTGCGACAATTGTCCGCAAGACAAGAAAATGGCTCCACGGTCCAAAATTCATGAGAGAAGAGTTCAGCCATTAATGGAAGATCCTTGAAAGGTTTCATCAGTGGCAAGAAATCTCCAGAGATAATACAGACACCATATCAACGTTCTAGTTGCAAAGAGCTAGACACATTTTCCAGCAGGTTCCATCACTTGAAATGGAAAACTCATCCCGTGGTTTGTTCCGTCCACAAACCCCATTATTACGAACGAACAAGTCGAAAATCTCACAGTGCCAGATAGACAATTCAAGTCTATCTGCCAGATTCACTCAACCCCATCCAAACCTTCCATGAACCGGACCACCCAGTCACCTTCACCGCAACTATTTACTGATCACCCTGGAATCGATCTCCAAGTCAACAGTTCGAAACCAGAGTTCATCGGACGCAGGACTCTGCCCGAAATCGTTCACCGCCACAGCATACACCTTGTACATCGTTCCTCGCCTTAGACCAGTGATGACGACGCGACCTGTTCCCTGTCGGAGGTCGTCGGTGTCCATCGTGTCCCACTCCTTCTCCGACATTCCCTTGTACAGCGCCTCCTTGTAGTAGATGGTCAGCTTCTTCGTCCGAATCGATTCGTTGTAGTGGACCAGAATGTACGCCGCCACGTCGGACACGATGCAGTCGTCCTTCGAAAGACTCGGCGTTCTTGGACATTCTGAATGGATATAGTAAGAATTGTTTAGACGGTAGATACAATTGAGCGGATTGGGGCCAGTGTCATCAAATGAGTCCTAGTAAAACCCCCTCCGATTCAATCATGGCAATTTGTATAGCACCTCTTCAAGATAACTATTCAGAGGCGCACAAGATTCTCGCAATATGACGGTAGGTATCGATATATGGTGGGAAGCGGTGGGTCTGTGGGATGTGGTGGAGCTGAGGACTATATGTTACCATGCTGGACCCAAACCACTAAATTGTATCTACACAGACATTTAGTAACAATTTCATCACACAATGTATTATATTTGGGTATTTATAAAGCACCTCTAGTAGTTGCGTATATTTAAAAGTGGATACCTGCCAAAATCTCGGCCACAATTTGCGGGGAAGGTTATTCCACTAAGGTCCCATAATTGCAGAGAAATGGCAGTCCTGGTCCGGGGATGAAGAGGTCAAATCTAAAGCAAATGGACCTGAGAGAGAGAGAAAAAAGGTTGGCTTATTCAGCTCACAGATGCACTTTGGAGCCTAGTCATTCATGTTAAGCTGTCGAGACTAAAGGAGTGTCACTGGGCCATCATCCTAGAGGTGAGGCACCCAAATCCAAGCACAATAGAGACACTTTTTCCCACAGCAACCCCAACCATAAACTGAGACTATACATAGTCGATGGTAAGAGTAGGCATCACGGGAAAGGATTGGCCACACAGACTAATTCAATGTTAAGTAAGCGAATTAGCTGACACTTTAAATAACAATTTGCACTAATAAAAATAAGCTATAAATACGATTACTTTCCATGTTCATCACAATCCAATTGCAAGAACAAGACTCAACAGTCAACATCCATCAGCTTCTGAGACCAAAAGGGGTCCCCAGGGACCAAAGCAGACATTAAAACATCTCCCAGAGATCGAAAGATCCCCCGAAAAAGAAAGAGGTCCCAGAGACCAAAAGAGGCCCAAAGACAAAAAGAGACCCAAGAGATCAAAAGGCACCCAAGACAGTGAAAGAGGTTTCAGAGATCAAAAGAGGCCCCAGCGAACAATAAAGGCCTCAGACCTAAAGATGGCCCACAGAAGATAATTCAACACAAGGAGAGCATATACTGACCTGTTTGGTAAGAAAGAGCACGTTTTGCATCGTTAAGGCAACTCTGAATGTCAGTATCAAAGTTTTCAACCTTGGAGAAGCTGCTGGCACATGGTCTATCACACTCTGCACCGACCGATAGATCTTCCAGTTTCCTAAGATCAGCAAAAGACCATCTCTCTTTAGTGCTTTGAGTGTAAGGTCACATCACATAGGGGTTATCCATCAGTAACAAGCTAGGTCAAGGTTCATGCGATTGCAGGTTTGATTCTATGTAACAAACCTGGGCAAGTGATCATTGCTTAAATACGAAATGACCATTTTTGACCCAACCTGTAACACTTTGTAACTTTCCCATAGACCCACCAATCGCAGCGTAATGTATCTATTGTTATAGCAATCGGTTTGATCAAAATCTGATGCATTGTTAACATTCCAACGAGTTGCATGGGTTCCCAGTCATTAATAGTATTCTCTCTTTGTAAAAGGGTTACTGTTTGTCACTTACATGCGAGCCGACTTCAGAACCTGAAATTGTAAACAAGTCAGTCAGTCATTTCACAGTAGCATTTCACCATGAAAATCAAACCATAAAACAGTAGTGCCCCAGAGGGGGGCGTATAATTTAACGCAAGTGCACCTGTCAGATTCATGCAAATAAAGTCTATTTACATACCAACTTATTTCTTCAGCATTAATGAGAGGCAAAGTTGTATAGAATTAAGGCCTTCACTTTAAAACAGAATTTTGCATGGAATGTAAGGCTGGATGTAAAAGGCAAGTTGAGCATTATACATCTTAAAGAGTGAGATGGTAATGGAGAAAGTGGTAATACTGCAGTGACCATGGTAAAATCCGTGGTAATGGTGTCAAAAGAGGAGGCAATGCAGTGAGTATGGTAGTAAAGTCTGCCGTACTACCATAGGGATGGCAATACAAGCGCAGTATTTAATGCTGCAATGATTTTAACTTTGCATGCTGTAGCAATGGTCCATTCACAAGGTGCAACAAAGCCTAACAAAGTGTTAAATCATTGCAACATATAATTTAAATCTTTGAATCTTTTCAACTTCAGTCAAGTATTCTGTATTAAAACTGAATATCCATTTATATAATTACCTAAGTCACGTGTCTGTCTGTCTGTCATATTCAAGGCATGTGATTGGACAGAAGTTGACCTAAATATATAAAGCGTGCAAACGTTGCTGCTGTGTGAGTTGTCGTCGTATGCAAATTAAGTTGACCTAAATAGTCACTGCAATCGACGGGCAGCGTTTATTAGTTAGTTATACATCGTGTAATATAAGTACAGTTCCATCAACTATCATTAAAAAATGGAAACTTAATGTGTAAATGTGTATCTTTGTCTATCACTTAATAAATGTCACGATCAAAAGATTTGCCAAAGATCTTTTCACAAACTCCTTGAATAACAATAGCCTCAAAACTGGGACAATACTCTCCCCTTCAGAGGTTGGTCTCTATTCCACATATGCCTACTCAACCAATCAATCAATCAATGCAATTTATATAGCGTCTAATCAAGATAACTATTTAGAGGCGCTACTGACCCAGGTCCGGACAAGGAGGAGAGTCCTGAGAAGTTTATAACCTAACCTCCCAATGCAATCTCCAATAAACAACTAATAACAGAAACACAAAAATGAAAAATTTGAAACTGCACGGTTTATCACCCACCCTAATCTCTGGCGAGTCATTGGACGCCTTGTTGAGCGCAGTGACGGCGTCAACGACTCCCTCTTCGTAACTCACGAGTCGCTCCCTGGCCGCTTCCATCGACATCTTCAGATGCTCCATGTCACGAACAACGCTACCGTTCAACGTGAACTTGAGTTTCGCAGCCGTCTGCTTAACGCTTGTTATCAGTTCATTCTTGTTGTGATCAATCTCAGCTTGCTTCTGCTCCAGCATAGCCTGAAGTGGAAATCCACATGAGAGTCAATAAGTAATGAAGCAGAACGTGAAATAAGAAATGCAGCAAATAATTACAATAAAACGATAATGCAAAAATTAAATGATCAAGCAAGAAATGATATCTTGAATACTGCTTCCAGTTAAATATAATAATATATTTATAAACATAATACTAACAAACAATAATTATCAGAACAATGGAATAAGAGTCCTTGGATTCAATTTGATCACACGTCACATTTTTTCAGCTTAAAACAAATAATAACATAATAATATTGAAAATAATCATTGGTAGATGTAAAAGTCCGAAAATGCTATCAGTTTACGAAAAAGAAATTCAAATCCAGAGATCGAAACAGCCGGCTAAAAAATGTATCTCATCAGTTTGAGGCTTTTGTCATATGGTGCAAATATCAGTGCCAGTCCGAAATGTTACCAATCAAAGCCTTCATCGGAAGAACCGCGGAAGTCCATTTTCGGTTCATTGACATATCCCCCCAAAATTGTTTAAAATCTACAGATATATTATATCAGTAGACTAAAAAAATTTTGGGGGGGATATATCAATAAACTGAAAATGGACTTCCGAGGTTCTTCCGATGAAGGCTTCAATTAGTCATTGCCAGATCACCTTTAACTTCTTCTCAGAAGCCTCGAGCTCGCTGATGTATTCAAGCTCAGCTTTCATTTTTGCTTCCCATTCTCGACATTTTTCTTCCAAGAGTCGCTGAAAAATGTACAGTAAAATCATTTTAATAGCAGTTTTACGATTTAAGATTTGCATGGAACGCAATCTCAAGTGTGATACACAATGTTCAAAACTCTTAAGCTGGTTCTATGTGCTTTCAAAGAATAACACGAATTCAAAAAATTTCTAGTAGCAATTTTTAAATGGTTCACTTTTTACAGGCACTGTACTAGTATATGCAACATATATTAAGTAAATGTCTCAATAAAAATTGAATGAGGTTATAAAAATACAAAAGTTTAAACCAGTAAAGTCAAATGAAATTACTGATCATTGCGTTTAAAGATGTGCTTTGCCTTGCACAAATAACTTGGTTATGTGCTAATGGTCTGAGGTAAACAAATATATTAAAACATAACTGTTATTTGTTTCAATAAACGTTTGCAAAATACACAAATTCACGTGAAACGACCATATATCAATTTATAGATACCAAAGACCATAATATATCAATTTACATATATCAAAGACCATATATCAAAAACTAGATATCAAAGACCATATATCAATTCATAGATACCAAAGACCATATATCAATTCATAGATACCAAAGACCAAATATCAATTCATAGATACCAAAGACCATATATCAATTTACAGATACCAAAGACCATATATCAAAAACTAGATATCAAAGACCATATATCAATTCATAGATATCAAAGACCATATATCAATTCATAGATACCAAAGACCATATATCAATTTACAGATACCAAAGACCATATATCAATTCATAGATAACAAAGACCATATATCAATTTACAGATACCAAAGACCATATATCAATTCATAGATACCAAAGACCATATATCAATTTACAGATACCAAAGACCATATATCAATTCATAGAAGACCATATATCAATTTACGGATACCAAAGATCATATATTAATTTATAGATACCAAAGTCCATATATCAATTTATTGATACCACACACTGCAATACTGTAGTCCTTAATTAGCATACTCGTTCTCGTGAGAAGACATCGTCCGAAGTGTCCACCTGGTGACCAGCGTGTAGCATATCGCCTTTGCGCAGAGTATTTGGAAAGTAACATTTGAGGCAGATTCCCTTCTCGCAAGTCTTACAATACAACGAGACTGCATCGTCTGGATGCGTTTCACACATCGATGAAAGTGAAGTCGTCGTTTTCTGGTGTTCGTCGATAGTTCGCTGAAGCGCGACATTCTTCGGAAGGCTCTTAATGCCCCGTCGCAGCTGGTAGATGAGGCGACACTCGGGGCAACGCAGAAAGTTGCCCTCCGTGACGAGAAGTTCGGCACATGACTGGCAGACGGTGTGGCCACAGCCCGGAAGGAGCAACGGGTTCTTGAAGATTTCAAAACAGACGGGGCATTCCATCATAGATGCTTTAACCTGCAATGCAAGGTAGGCCAAAATTGGAAATTTATTCTTGCAGAAATTAAATTAACTTATTGGCTGTATACCTTTTTCGATGTTAAGTCGTTTCTTTACACCAGCCAAAACGAACCTTTGCAGTAGAAGCATAGCTCGTACTTACAATGGAATGTGAAAAGTGAATTAACTTATTGGCCATATACCCTCTTTGTTGGAAAGTTTTCAAGTTGGCTAACATGAATCTTCACAGCTGAACATAACCCCTACAATATTATGTTTATTGTGTTAAACCGAAATACATTATTAAAACCTCCAATGATAGAAATTTAGCATTACATTATAAGCCAATCAATTGTGTTTTGAATAAGCTGGTTGCCGTGACTTCGCTATGTCAGTACTTTCGAAATGTCCAGATTACGACTACATCAAACTAACCAACCAAATGTGTGACTCATTATTCGCTTGAACGATTCCTCGCCTTGAAAGACTTATTCACTTTTTAAGAATGCCCTAACATTCAAAGCTAAAATATTGAGCCTTACCAGAAATCCAAACGAAATTAGACTTATATTTCATAATTTCGCCACTCCGCAGTCCAGTCATGATAAGACAAAAAACTACAAACGAAATACGAAAAACATAGGCCTAACGCAAACAAAACAGACTGATTCAAAGTTTAGCCCAGAACAACTTAAGTGTATGCTTCGTCGCTTTAAGTTAATCTAAAAACAATCGAAAAACGGAATTGCCAGATCTTTTATATAAGACGAAACACACGTCGTGTAAAACGTAAACCGATTTGTGGGCATGAACCTAGAACAACAAAGCTTCTGGCGTACATCTTCGTGTCGGTGCCGTACGCAAGGCGTACATATAATGTGCAAGTATAAACTAACGAAAGTTAAACAGCCCGTTGCTGAGTATGGAAAGCCATTATCGTAATTGTAATATTGCGATTGCTACCGCGCCAGCCTCATCATTAGAGCCTACTGAGTTAACATCGCAATCGTAAACTCCAAACTTCTAAAGCGCAACTTGAAAGCCAAGCGCAGGGCATCAGCTTATTCACGAGCGCTGCATCAAATTAGAGGGGTTGTCCAAATGATCATCGGAAAAAATAGTTCGCCTAGACCAGTGGCTCTCAACCTTTTTGACACGGGAACCAATTTTGCATTAGCTAGATTCTAACGAGACCCACAATTCCAAAATCTGGGACCATGTATGTATATAGGCCTCTATTAGGCAATTTACATGGCGCCTTTTAAGAACCTCTCGAAGGCGCTAAACGTATACGTAGCTACCCAATAGATCTAAACAAATGCGATTTGAGTAATTTAGAAAAGTTGGCTGCAAGTAATGCATTGTTGCGAAGTTGTAACAGAAGAGCGTTCCAGTGTGATGGTCCAATGCATGAGAATGCACGGTTTGTCCGCATCCATGTACGGGAGCGCGGGACCATCAAGTCTCCACAAGCCACAGCACGCAATGATCGACGACCTAGTTGGCTGGAGACGGGAAGACAGAGCTCTCTGATGTATTATGGAGCCGTGCCGACCACCGATGTCCGTCCCATGAGGATGATCTTGAATGTGATCCTATCCTCAACCGGGAGCAAGTGCAGTGTGTCACGCATATAGCTTGAAATATGCGAGTATTTTGGCAGCTTGGCAACGACTCGAGTGGCGCAGTTGAGAACTGATTGAAGCTGTCTTATCCGGAACTTTGGCAGATCCGCACGGACACCATTGCAGTAGTCCAGGCGAGTCAGCTCGAAGGAGTGGACAATTAAGAGTTACAGCGGCGTCAATTGACAGATTTCACCGAATGACTAATCTGGCGCAATTGATAAAAGCAAGACCTGCACAGGGAACTGACATGTTCCACCAAGGACATGTCTTGATCCAGATCGAAGAACTCCTAGGTCCCGGACGACGCGCGTTGAACCTTCCAATGAGAAAATGCTGCTTTAATCGCCTCCTTGTCAACCCTCGAACGCGCTTGTCTCATGCCCATCCACATAAATTCAGCTTTATCCGGGTTCAATCTTAGCCGATTGGAGAACATCCAGATCTGCCAATTGGAGAACATCCAGATCTGCACTTGCTCCACAATTGCCAAGATTTTTGACACGCACTTCAGTGCCTCAGATGGGCGGCATGTCAAGTACAGTTGGGAATCGTCAGCATATTGACGAACCCGGGTTCCAAGAGCACATATTATCAGTGGTTGAAGTGGTTTGGGTGAACAGTGGGAACTCCAAAGTTCGAGTTGACTCGATAGGAGACAGGACCATCAATGCCTACAGTCTGTACCCCTAACCAGGCCTTATGCAAATATAAGAATCGTATCCTTCGATGAAACCGCATTCCACATATCAAAAATGTAAAAGAGAATACATTAGAAAATTCAAAAAATAAAAATAATTTACATTGATTTTTTAACATGTATCATCTTTCTTTCCCTAAAAATAAATATGAATCCTGCAGATTTTTTGAATAAATAGATATACATTACGGCCTAATGTCTATAATGTGTCGAGTTCAAACTCAAAGAGCAAGGCTTCGGATCTCACATACAGTCAGGCCTATATTGAGCCAGTCACATAACCAACTGTAGCTACATGGGCCTAACAAAAGAGAAAATATTAAAGAAATTTTATTCAGTCTATGATGTTGTCTACACACGAAAAACTCAATAGACAGCTGTAACATGAGTGATGTGCAGAATATATATGTTCATTTTACTGAACCCCTTTCACACTCGCCGTGCTTAGCCTACTGGTTAAGGCACGTGTTTATTCGATTCAGCAACTCTTGGAAATGACCAGCAATCCGGCCACCACTATCTTAATAATCTCGATAATCTTGCTCCACAGCAGTATATTGACGTAGGAACATGCCACGTAAATGGACAAGTTTTCTCTCACCCCCTCATGTTCGAAATTTGGCCAAACATTGGGATTAAGAGATCAGACACTAGAACTACACAGATCCTTCTCCGAATCTGCCAACAGTTTCTTTGTCATGCCGTCTACCAATGCTTGGTAAAACTGACCTCGATAAATTTCCCTCTCTTTCCCACTGCAAGTAGCAAACGATACACCTTTGAAATCTCTTGCATCTGCAGCCTGGACAGCTTCAGCTTAGTACTATCCACTCAGTCATTTCTAGTTGTAATGACTTCGAGTCGTCTTGTCAGGACTCAAGAGTAGATGATCAACAGGAAGAGTGATATAAACTATCTGCAATGCTAAGGACACATCGGCCAACTCTTCCAGGGCATCATACACAAGTCTTTGTGAAAACAGTGTTAGCCAGTTTCATGACCGTTCCCAACAATTTCTGCTGCTCTAAATTAGCTCTCCTACTACTCGCTGATCAATTGCTGAAATAATTGTGCAAACACACTGTAGCATTGCCGAACATCTCTAACCAAGACCAAGAGCTTACAGTTGCACCTCACATTCATCGTCTCCTGTGTCACTGTGTGATTCATGGTGGCATAGTACGTGTTTGAAATGAAAAATAATAATTTGTATTATTGTGGTGGCCTATTTATGAATTTTTAACGTAATTATTTGTTGACTAAACGAAACTGCATCCTTTTCTGTGCGATGATTGATGTGAAATTAATCTTAATTAAATCTAAAATCCTACGCTTTTTTGAGAGGCGTCGCGCACACGAATAGCCAGGTGACATTGTACATGCGTTTATTGAATTTACAATAATAGTTATGATTGCTATTACTACTGTAGCTTATTTACTATTTAACACTGCTAATTGTGAGTAAATAAAACTACTTTCCTTCAAGTCCAATAATTGATTGCCAAAAATAAGGCGCAGCTTACAGTTAATTAATGTGATTATACTCTTAGACACCTTTATTTAAAGAGGTATTGATAGGATACCATATAAGTAGTGCAACGCGTATATGATATAGTTGGGAGTGGACGGGTTGATAGTTACACATTCTGAGGATAGGCCCTATGGTCCAGTGAATGCATTTGCATTTGAGGAGGATTGTGTAGCGGTTCCCCGGCTCCTAACTTTTGCAAAGCTTCCGTTTTGACGTTTTAATTTCTTGTTGAAGAAAGCTTCGATTTTTCTGTTCATAAGTAATCATTGATGGACAAAGATAGCGATGCTGAAATTAATACTAGAAGAACTTTATTCTGTAGAGGTATTGCATGGGTTACAATATAGTGCCTGTTTTGTCCTTTCTCAAAACGAATTTTTATCTGGAAGCGATCGGTGTGCGCTGAGAGAGATCTATATAAATAAAGAGATTTAAATACAATACAATGCAATGTGATGGCTACCGTACCTGACTTCAAGGAGAGTAGGCCAACACTTCTGCCAATGCCCCTCAACTTCCACTCCCTTTCACCATCTGTTATCCTCTGCCTCTTCCTCGTCCCCTTCTCTTTCTTTCTGTTCTCATGGATCCTCTCCTTCCGCTGTCTATTACTATCCATTGTATTCTCATTCAATTCCCATGCTAATCCCCTCATCTTTCCCTCCTCCCCTTCACTACCCTCAAAATTTTTCTCCACCTCCTTATCATTCATTCCTCACCTGCCCATCCTCTCCGATTTCAACACTTCCTCCCATTTCTATGCTCCTCGCTTATTACGCCCATCATTAGCCCTTCCCTCCGTTGTAATCCTCACCCATCTTCCGTTCTCCACCACTCCTCATCATCCTCTGCCTTCCCCATTATTGTAGTGATCCTTTAACATACCCGGTTTTAGGCCTTATACATGTCGTTAGCGTAAAGCTGCTTACAAGCGGACTGCAAACACATTGTAAAAGTAGTTCTAAATAAGACTCGTAAGTAAGAGTCATGAATAGTTGTCGTTACGGACGTTCCGAACAGTGGCGTAGGCAGGATTTCCGCAGGGGGGGTTAGTGTAGGCACTTTTGGGATAGTCATTTTCTCCACTAGATCTACAATAAATTAGGGGGCTCAATGAGCCAGGATTATTTTATTTTAGCCTTTTTTTGAACTGCAACAGTTTTTGTGATATTATATACAAAATATAAATACTTTTTATTAAAATCGGCTAAGGCGTATAGTTAGTGATTTTATAACAATGGGAAAAAAATTACAAACATATACTCAAGCCTTAAATTTGATATGATTATAAAATAGCCCTGCCTATGCAAATCAGTCTCAGATTTTCTGTTCTTAACATCTTAGTAGGCTAATATTCTTCTTCTGATTATCAGTAGAAGTTCAGTTTTCTTGTCATTAGGGCCTATCTTATTTATTCATGCCTTAATCATAATGAATATTTGTCTAAACTTGCTTGGCTTCAAAGAACAAAATCTAATCTTCGCTTCCGTAGTAGTTCATTGATTATTTCCTCGGTTGTTGGGGTCATTTCACGGTGAACATGTAGAAGAGCTAATAAATTCAGCCTAATTTTGCTTGTTGAGTTCCTGAGATATGTTTTCAGACGGCGAAGTGTTGAGAAAGAGCGCTCACTGGTTCAGATGGAAACAGGCAATGTAATGCTGCCAAGATTTGCAACAACTTTGTAGTATTTGGATGAACTGTTGAATGACACAAATGCATTGCGTCCAAAGCATTTTTTGGCACACTGCCCGTTTCTTTACGTGATAGACGACGGTACCACAGCCTCAGTTCTGCCATTACGAATCCCAATGCGTCCAGAGCCATTGCTAATGATCGCTTAGTTTTGTTTAGTGCAATTCTTGCCCCAACATCTTATAGCAAGAGATAACAATGTTTAGTTAAACTTGCCACAAAACCTTCCAGCGAGAGATAACTCTGCTTACTGATTTTATAGTTGATCCACTATATACAATGCAGCAATTTATATAATTTATCATTTATATTCAATTATTTTAAACTTCTGAACACTCAATTTGGTATAATGCGTCCAATGATCATGTCTAAGGATGAACTGACCTATATACACAAGTCTCTATTTCTATTTCTTTATATATATATACATTAGTTAAATATATACATGCACACCCATTATATATATATATATATATATATATATAGCACGTACGTTTAGGGGTTATGACAGCTGTCTTATATCCCTGTCCTATATCCAAAAATAATTGAATGATACATTGCGCTTGTCACATTATAGGCTAAGTTCTGCTTCATTTACACCCTGCCAGAGTGACCCTGGTATACGGTATCGGGTATACATCAAATCTATGCCACAGCTGTTGCCTCCCTGGAGTGGGCGCGTATGCTGCACTCAGTGCACTGTGAGTGTCTGTTATTCTTCTAACGAGGGGCACGGTCCCAAAATTATCCCAACATATTCCGTAGGTTGTTGCTAACAAATATTTTCAACTCTGCCAATGGGGGGGGGGGGGTTTAACCCCCAAACACCCCATTGCCTACGCCACTGGTTCCGAAGAAGAGTTTTATTGGAACAAATGCTTTCCGAGGGTCCCATTGCATTGTGAGCAGTGGGAACGCAGACACAGGATTTCGACAGCAGTGGGAACGCCGTTCCCACCCACTTTAAACCCTGCTTAGGCCTATCATATGATCTTTGTTAAATCAGCAAGTCACGCATCAATGTATTGTACGACTAACCATGATAGCGTATAACAAAACTATAAATAAATCATAATAAAATTACATAATGTCATAAAAAAATAATATTAATAAAACCTTTATTGTTTGACTCACATTGAGACATAAAAACTGTTAATGGGATGGCGGGGCTTGCATTCTGGTCAGATGTACAGTAGCCTAAGTCAATACGTGGGCTGGTGTTGGTCAGACACAAACTGAAGTCATTATTTACACAGAGCCTATTCCTATAATTATTTAGTCTCGAGTGTAATCGTAACTGAACAGCCGGTCTCACAGATGTATGAGTAGTTTAAATGGCAGCAACACTGACAAGGCAACGGTCTATAGAAAATATCCACTTGGATATCCTTTGCGACCCACTTGCGGGTCGCGACCTACAAGTTGAGAATCACTGGCCTAGACAGCAGTCTTAGTAGTTTGAGTTGTACGACTCTGTGATAACACTGATCATTAGCGACGTCCTCTTATTTCATCCAGTCTTGGGACTGGCACTGCCAAAGTGCAGGCAGTGGTGGAAACAAGAAATTGAGTCAAGTAGAATTGTTATAAATTGATTGTCGCTTGTCAAATGTCGGCGTTCCATATCTGTTACCTATCATCAGTATACAGCCTACTGGTTTGTGCATCAGCCAATTATTCTTAATTGCCCAGTTTGCAAATTAGTCCTCACGCGGTTTTGAGGGTCGTTTTTCATCATAACAAACTGGGACGAAGTGCTGTATCGGGGTGCGTAGGTTTAGGCATGCTGCCTAATTTGCTCAGAAGGTACCATGTTTTCTAAGGTTCTGTATCGATAGTCATAGGGTTCGGCATCTGGGCTGTATTGTAAAGGGTTACTGTGTGTTTTCAGTGAACAAATCTAATTCTTAAATTATACATTAAGCAACTGAAAGCTGATTCAGGTTTACTTGACCCCCTCCAGGTCATTTCTGAGAATTAACTGGCAGGGTTGAAAAATGACCTAGTGGCTGAACCCTCCCAATCAATTGGGAGCAATCACTGTGCAAAAATGATTGTTGGACAGAGGTGATGGCGTTTGTCATAATTAAAGACATGACTCACTGAAGCTGGCGGTAACTATCATGATCAATCTAAGTGCGCATTCTTAATAGAAAAAGTTAGAGACAGAGGCAGAAAATTAAAAAAACGCACAGTCAAACATGCCTAAAGCACTTTGCATATTTTCACTGAAAGAAAGATTGCCTAACATCGACTTATCCCTTTTTCCTGATCCTGCAAACGCACATGGGGTTAGGCAGAGGAGCAACCCATGCTCCACCATTGTATTGTACTAGTCAGTCTTACAGCACCTCCTACAGAACGGTCGACTGTGGGGCATCATCCCAGGCAGAGATCTCCAAAGTATTTCCACAGAGCTCTTAACAAATCAGCATCGAACGAGACTTTTAACATCATGACGTCACTACAACTGGATTTCGTATACGCTCTTAAAAAATGTTAAAACTTAAAAAAGATACGACTCACAATGAACGTCTCATGTCGGTTTATAACCTTTACCACTCCAAATTTCAACTTAAATTCATATAATTGGCTGCTCACAGCAGACTCGCGAGTGGTAAGAGTTAATTGCATCTCATTCACGACCTCAGTTCAGATAGAGACGCCAGGCACACCGGAACGACGCTCTTCCATTCCCTCACAGAAACTTCAACGACATGAAACCGATTCGCTGACAGGAGTCTCAACTAACAGTTCAAGCAGTCCTTAGCTAAACGTTTCATCTACGACTGAGTCGATTTCGCAGGTCGCCACCGATATCGCTTCTGCCAGTCCTTCTACGGGAATCGCTGTCCACGTGCAATGATTCTGTTGTTAAGCCCAGTCGGTCCCTGACGTTCGATGAAACCCTACTGTGGTTACGAGCACCCAGTCTGAAAATAACATGAGAGTTAAATTACTTGAATTTAGAGTCGAGCCTCCTGGTCAAGCTGTGAACCTAAACAAGCCAAATGTACACATACAAATATTTATTTAAATATTTGCATAATATCTGAAAGATTTCCTTGGTGTTCAACTAAGTGAAAACAGAAGTGATGACGTGTATCCTTTGTTAACTGAACATTTATAAGGGCCAAAGTTAACTTCGAAACCTCTCGTGAATAATACAAAAAGTTAGAATAAAGTCTCAAGCACTGTTAGCTGATG
The DNA here is from genome assembly GCA_959347315.1 of Bimastos eiseni. Lineage (NCBI taxonomy): Eukaryota > Metazoa > Annelida > Clitellata > Crassiclitellata > Lumbricidae > Bimastos > Bimastos eiseni. The sequence continues at coordinate 37,855,285 of OY365811.1, read as the reverse complement.
AACATTTGGAACAGCCTTCCCTGGAGCAGCACTTGTTGCCTTGGAACAATATGACCACATCAAGAAGTTGCTAATTTCAGTTTTTACTTGCCAAGACTGGGCTGGGAATGCCTTGGAGGAGGAATCGAAATGAACGAATGGCCAATCCGTAGCATTCATCTGCCAAATTAATCAGAAAGAACTTACTAAACTGAACTAACAAGACGACCACCTACCTGTCACTTAAGCATCTACTCTGCTCCTCATCTGCGTGCATCCTCATGAATCGCTGCTTTACAGTTGGCCGTACTTCTCGGTGTGACTGTTCCACCACCAGTTCATCCAATGAATCATTGTCAGATTCGGCTACAATTAAGAAACAGTTTGTATCGATGAAACAAGAATCAGCCACAACCATACAGATAGAGACAGACCTGATTTACAACCAACAACAACAAAAATTCTAGTCACCAAGTTTTTCAGCAACCATGTTTTAAGTTCGTTGACATTTCATCGAAGTTGCTAAGCGATAAGCCCTGTTGCAATTTCCAAGTTGTTTGTTCACACCAATTCCACTGACACAATGTAATCTGTTGGGTAAACATCTAAACTTCTGAAATGCAATCCACTAGCCGTGCATCCACAACCTTAGTAAACACATATTGCTTGTTCAAGAGCAAAAGAACAGAAAATACATAAAATACAATAACTGTTCTGATATAATACAACTGCTGGTACCCTACTTCTAAAATTTTCAAGTGAATACATGACCATATAACAGAACATTGTTGGTGCTGAGGAGGCTGGACGCTAATGATCACACAATACGAGCCAAGCTTTCTAACCAATCACAACTCTTCGATAACACCTGGCTATCAATTTTAAAAAACAGCCTACCAGAAGAGACCGGTTCTTTTCGTTCCCTGGTAACTTTCGGTCGTTTTGTCACAGCTTCCTCGATATGCTGGTCAAATCTCGTCTCATCGGGTACGCCTCGCTTCCACTTAGCTTCTTCAATCGCCTTCCGTGCCTCTTCCAACTCGTCCTGATATTGCTTCGAGAATATCTTCCGTTTTCTATCAATACAGTCAATTGCCGCTACAAAGTCATGTTTGGTGAGAAAGTGATCATAATTAGACAAGAGGACCTATTCCAAGGCGATGCTATCTATGTAGGTTTAGCAGTTAAAAAGCAGTCCTCAGAAACCTAGACATTAACAACTGACAAGTCATTGACTTTGCATACATAAAAAAATATCCATCCAGAGGTTAGAAAAGCATTGGTCCAAGCTCTCAAGTGTAGGTTTTGATTGTTCCTTAACCTATAAACGAAGAGCATGTGCTAAAAGTGACTTGGAACCAATGCAACTCAGCATTACAGTATCAGAGGCACCCCATTATTGAGTCTGAGCAAAACGTCCATGTTCTAAAAATAAAAAATAAATTGAAATAAAGAAAAGTAATATCTTCTGACACTTGGGCCAAGACAAAAATTCACTCTAACATTCTGGGTCATATAAAGAAAATGTCTGCTATAATGAAACATAATGGTACTTACCCTGAGGATTACAATCTGAAATAGCACATTGTCGAAACTGCACTGAATATGCTCAAAGGAAGTAGCAGACAAATGACGTGGGGAAACTTAACCAATGAAGGCAATTAATTTTTATTTATTTATTGAAAAGCAATAACTCACCTGCTTCCTGATATGATTCCTTTCATTCCTAAAATGAACTAAAACACCTGTAATGAACCGAGTTATCTTAGTTTAAATTGTGGGTCTCTAGCTAACAATCAGAATGGGTCTTGAAGCCTATTGAAAGATAAAATGTAACCATTGTATAAAAGGTCATCTGGATGAGATCAGAACTTTGGCATGGGATCGAGTCCGAGCTTACCACTTAGTCTTTCCAGCTTACCAATTAGTCTCTCCATGCCCAAACCCATGCTCTGACCCAGTACCAAAACACAAAACTGAATTTATTAGAAATAAAGCTTTTCAATAAAATGGTCTCAATAATGCATGCATGCTCTTTACAAAAAGCAACAAGCACCCTAATCTCGATCCTAAAAAGTCTAAAATATAAAGATTTTCACAGAAAAAACCTGTGCTCAGAAAATATTTCTATTTTATAAAACCTCAAGAATTGGAGATAAATCGAGTTCGCATCAATCTGCAAGATGGCGGGAATTACTTAGTAAGAAATCACCCTGTTTTGCTGGTTTGCTTTCACTCACCCGAATTCATAGTTGTTCTAATAGTAGTGTTCTGTATTTTGTTTTTTTAATGAAATAACATCATCATCTTCATTATATTATTTCTGTCAGCAGAAAATGTATCAGATTTGCAAACAGACAAGAAGCCGAACAAAAGACGATCTGCAACGTACCGCCAAAGTTAGGATTGCCGTACTTCTGGTAATACTTGCTACGCTTTCCTGCACCAGGCTGCTTTATATCATCTAAAAACACAAACAGATAACCGAATAGAGTGGTGCTATATAAATTTATAACAGCCTCAACATGCGTAACTTCATTCGGAAGACACTCACAGACAACACAGGAGTCATGGAAACAAAGAGAGCATTTCATCAATGATACCTATATATAAAAATATCTTCATTTAATTTCAAAAGTCACAAACCACAGTATGAATCAAGGTACAGTATAAACAGATGATGACCTTTTATAGGAGTCGAATTCAACTGTCGGCAGCCATGCAAGGTGCCAATCCCGTTATATATCCGATTTAACCAATGCAACCACCAAGCGAGAGAACACGAGTCAACCCTAGGGGCAGAGGGAATCGCCTCTGATCTGCATACTTCATGCACCTCCCCAAAATACAAATAATATCACTACAAAGCATATATAGAAACACATAACCGCAAGTACGGATGAAAAAGTCGGTACCACACAGAGTTTCCTGGGTCTAACCTTTTGTTGCAAACCGCATGTAGAGTCGGTTAGTACGTGGATGCGGTACACCGACGCGCCACTTGCCCGGAGGCATTTCCACGGGTTTCTCCCGGGAGCGAACCCTCTGTCTCCTCTTCTGATCAGCAACATGATCCGTTTCCAAGGTAACAGATGATCGCCTGTCTGGGCAGATCGACTTCCGTTGTTCAGTAACCTGTACAGAGTAAAGGTAAAGTAATTTGTCTGAAGTATTTGTTTCATACAGGTCAATGAGATTCGCACATATCGCAATATATAAGAATAATCCTATGTTGGGTCCCTGGCATGTGCTTCAATTATTAGCTCCCCGACGTACATCGAGGAGCTCGGTGTTCCAGTTTCGTGTCAACATAGTTTGTGATCGGTGCTCTATTCTGAGTACGGAGACATGCAGGTGCTGCGCTTGTACACTCGAGCTCATCATCCTATCTCATGCGTTGGACCATTCAACAGTCCTAGTTGCACTCGGCCAGTGCAGTAGCCATTATCAGACTAGACTGTCTTAAAACTTGCTTAGATCAGCCATGTTGGCAGCGCTATTGTGAGGTAATCATTTAGTCTCAACCACCGAGGACACCATTATAAAACCCTTCTCAAATGTTCTGGTACCTATTCATCAACCACAGAGACCTGGAGGGACAAGCCATTCCATGGTCACCCAATAAAGCACTGATTGTATTCAGCACGAGACTCAACGTCACAGTGCTTGCCAGCGCCATAACCACGGCAAGATGCAATCAAGCACCCATGCACCTGAGTATTCACATAATGACAGTGAGTTTTATAAACCACATAGTCTCAAAAGCAAACAGAAAATATTCAAACCCTAGCATGATTAAGTTCATCGTCGACTTCCATGTCCTCTTCTTCTTGGCCTGTCTCAGCCGCTCTTGCCTTGGAAGCCAGGCCTCTGTCCTCGGCCACAGAAGAACGACGCTTTTCAATCTCAGCTGAAAAGCATAACCAGAGGTTTCATGATTTGGTCAAGACCCAACTGCCATTACCACCTTACACTCTGCGTTACCTTACCCTTAACAGGGGTAAAGAGAAATTGATCATATTCTGTCCTTACTCGGGACATAGAACCTGCATATGTACAATATTAATAACATGATTTATATAGTGCCTTAGCAGGTCGAAGAAAACGATGCCATATGCGAGTTTAAAATTTCAATGATAGTTAATACTTTAAGCAGAAAGATTTTGAGCTGTGACTTCAATATCTCCAGAGTTGGTGCATTCTTCTCCTGGTTGGGAAGACAGTTCACGCATGCGCTAGGTCCAGTAACAGAGAAGGAAAAGTCGTCAAACCTTGCAGCTGATTCTTTAAAAGGATTGCATCTGACACCTGCTGAATGCAGAAGTCAGAGAAATAGGGATGGGCTAAATTTAAAGACCATACACCTCTATTTTCTTCAGCTGTAACTGTTGAAAGAGACAGCTTGGCAACGTCATCATCACTCAGCAGATTCAAATCATCATCATCATCCTCCATGCTCTTCGACTCCTCTGCTTCTTTTGCGGGAATGGCAGAAGCAGCCTCTCTTTCATCGACAACTACAAAAACAGAGCAACACATGATGCAACACAGACTGTCTGAACATCTTGAATGGTTCTGAAAAAAAAACATTCTATTTAACCCTTTAATGACCAGCATGTACTAAAATGTATGGGAAAACATAATTTATATATATATATATATATATGTAGCTGGTCGTTAAAGGGTTAAGCACCTCAAAGTTATTAACAATCTTAAACAGCAGAGCTAAAGAACATCTATGTTCATCACGATTTAAACGTGAAACGCGACAGAATTAGGTTCACGCAAAGTAAGAATTTTAGTACTGAATTTTCAGAAATTGTTTTCTATCTTATACTACATCTAAGGGGTCCATAAAGGACTTAAGAAAAAACCCTACTTTTTTACCCCTTCCCTCTTCCACTGACCTCTCCCCTTTGAAGTCGTTTGCATCACGCATGTATCAGCCACCATTGTAACTGCTGATCATTTGCTAATAAGTTAGGCCTACTATGTTATGTATACTGTTATTACTTTGCTGCATTACTTTTAATAAACATTTTATTGATAAAGAATGAGATTGAATAAAAGCTATGTAAAAAAAACTTTAAAACAGATATAAAAAAATTTAATAAACGTTTATTTAAAGCATCCAGTACCGTATAATAGCACAGATAATGAAGAAATTTACATTTATAATAAAACTACTGTCACTGCGATCATTTAATATCATAAAGTTATAACGCATCATTATTGGGTAATAATGGTCACATGTGGACGTTCGCACAGTTCATGACCCCTCCCTCTGTCCGCATTCCACCTACCCCTACCCCTCGTTGCGCACGTCCTTTGTGGACGACCCTGTACGTCGACTTAGATTTCTTAAAACAAACTGATCTCTGAAAACCAAATTTAAGCCATTTACGGGCTGCAGAATAGCAGGGCTGAAAGTTGTCCCAGTTGACCAGAAGATGAACAAGACAGCTTCAAACTGCAACAACAGACACCAGGCTCACAACAGAGTATAACAGCAACGAAAACAGGGGATCTGTAACATGAGCTTCTTCTGCTTTATTTAAAGCTCTATTTCGCAAGCGGATGCAGAAGACCAGTCTGCTGTCGTACAATCAGATGAGATAACACCTCATATGCACTTTCTTGAAGAGGTGCTATATAAATCAGCACATACAATAACAACACTGAAAGCAGTTACCATCGATGTTGTCTTTCTGTACATCGATCTCTGAAGGATCAGAACCATTGTCCTTCGACGCATCTGCTTCGTTGGTAGACATCTTCAGCATAGCACGAGCGGCAATGATTCGATCCATCCACACAACGTTACCTAGAAAACCCGTCAAAGATACAAACATAAACAAAACCAACCTACATATGCAAATCACTGACATGAGATTTGATAAAGCCTAGTTAGGGACACATACATTTGGCTTCTCCTATCTATGGGATTTTACCTCAATAGTCCAATGCATTATGAGCTTTCATTCTAATTTCACCCTGAGTACGGCTGTCTAGGACAGTAGGATAACGGCACAACAGAGGTCACTAGATTAACAATTTAGCATCATTGTTATAAAACAGCTATTTTACAACATGGTACTTGATATATGGGTTCCAAAAAGCCATGACCTATAGGAACCCCAGTGCCCTGGGGAAAGACATCCACAACAACGTAGCGCAACTCTACACATTATCTTAAACTTCAGCAAAGTCCATTATGATATATCTTCCAGAGATCTGAACATATCATAGCTTATAGATGTAAATAACTGATTTTAAGCTTGTTTACATAATAATTTGAGTGAAATTACATTAAAAAAACTGACTTTAAACGTATTAAACCAATTTTTGGCCTTGTGCAGAGTGATGCAATAATTATCTCCACCAGTGTAAAGTCAAGAAATGTTTATATAAGCACTAAATGAGGAACATCAAATACCGATACATGTAATATCAAGACATAATAGCTGCTCACATGAAGTATCATCAATCCATTCTATCGCCGATGGAGCAAATTCTCCAAAATAGTCGAAGACACGCGTAGTGCTCATCTCGTCCACACCGTGAATGTGTATAGTATCAAAGCGAGTGATACTGCCATCTTCTTTATCTGACGTTTGAGACACACCAAGGCTACACAAAAAGAGCATCTTTTGTAGCAGTGTAAATATAAACAATGTACAGTGCATCAGAGGTTTAGACACGGCCTACGTACCACGAGTGTCACCAAGAGAACAAATTGTAAGTGATGAGAGAACAGATTTTAAATGATAAGAGAACAAATTCTAAGTGATAAGAGAATAAATTCTAAGTGATAAGAGAACAGATTCTAAGTGATAAGAGAACAAATTCTTAGTGATAAGAGAACAGATTCTAAGTGATAAGAGAACAAATTCTAAGTGATAAGAGAACAGATTCTAAGTGATAAGAGAACAAATTCTAAGTGATAAGAGAACAGATTCTAAGTGATAAGAGAACAGATTCTAAGTGATAAGAGAACAAATTCTAAGTGATAAGAGAACAGATTCTAAGTGATAAGAGAACAAATTCTAAGTTTTTTTATCTTCGTTTAATCTCAAACTGACAAACCGCATCATGATTACAAGTACATTATGAGCAAATCATGACTGACTAGTCATTGCAGAAGTTGAAATTAACCGTCGGCTGCCACGCAGGGCGCCCATCACGCTATAAATCTAATTTTTAACAAACGCCGCCGCCTAGTGAAAGAAATCAATCTTAGGGGATACGAGTCTCGATCTCGGTTCCCCAAGCACTGCGTCCCAGTGTGTTCATCACTACACTACGGCCCCAGACCAGGCAAAACAACTCATGATGTCCCCCTAATAGTCAATAGCACAGGGACAATGACATCGCGCTCGACTGGTTTTTGATCCTACCTTAGCTATGTCAACGTATTAATTATTTATCTGGTGGAACAATAAAATAAGTTTGAAACCACTGAGCACTACACTGCATATCTCATTGCCTTCCCTCTCATCTGCATTCTCTCCCACCAGATGCTCTAGTTCTTTCTATAAACTTCTCAAGGCTTTCCTCTTTGGCCAGGTTTGGAGCACCACTAGATAGTCATCTTGAGCGGGCTGAATAAAATTACATAGATTGATTTGTACCATGCCACAGCTAATCAGAACATCCAGGAGTTCATGGGTTTCTTGGCATGGAAGGTCCTTTGCTTTGGAATTGATCGCCTATTTCTGTGTAGTCTGTTGGTTCTCAGGCATAGTTTAGAACTAGCTTGACTAACGATAAACCTGTACTAAAAGTGACTGGGAAACCAATTCACCTCATTGTTTTAGTGTTAATAGACCACATCTGTTCAATGTACACTTCTAAACTTTGTAAACATAATGGCGATGATAAGCGCTACAAAATGGCTAAGCATAGGGCACCAGTTTATTCGTGAGGATTGTTTCAAGTCAAGAGATAGCACATGCAGGTAATTTCAGCTGACCAGAGACAGAAAGAGCTGCAGAGGCTGAGATGAGAAAAATTGGGAGGCAGTGGACACTAGGTATCGGAATTCTTAAAAGATGGGACCATAGTTTGGAGTGGAAAGCTAATTACAATCGTACTGTATTGTTAATTACATATGAGGAGGAGAAGAGAAGCATAGGAGGAAGAGAAGAGAAAGAGGAGATGGAAAGTAGGAGATGGATGGAGAGGAACAGGAGGAGGAGTAGTTATTAGTTATTAATTCTTTTAAGTGATTTAATCAGAAGTGTGACTACCTTTCATAGAGTTTCTGAATGGCTTCATCTGTCAATGGGATACCTGTAACGGAATCTCCAAATCTCTTGGCCCTCTGTTCCTGCCGTTCTCTGCATTCCTGAAAAAGAGACAATCACAGACAAAGATGCACTTGCATTGTATGCAGCAATATGCAATGTCAAGCACATTCCACAAATGCAAATATATGCTGTCTCGCAAGTCTGTGAACCAAATGCACATCGTATTAACGAGGGTGTAACTCTGCCACTGCTTGCATTTTGGCAGTGCCAGTCCCAAGCCTGGATAAAGGAGGAGGCAACACTAATGATCTTTGTTATCACACAGTGTCGTTAAACTGAAACTATTATTAGTAACACGAGTGTTTTGACAGCAGTGGGAATGGAATATGGTCCAAATTTTTTGGACCATATTCCTGGAACAGATCCTCAATATACCTGCACACTGTGGCCTTTGGTAGATAGTCACACATACAGCACTTTGTGAGGCACTTAACATGTGCTGTTACATACATACATACATCCTGATACAACATGTTGGCATGAGCAGAGTGAATGATAAAATTACATGCTACTGAGTGTCAGACTAAAGCAGTGAGGAAGACATTTCCTCTAAGTCTTCTACAATCTACAGGCTGTGGCATCCTGACATTATATGATTGTAAAAAAATTATTCAATAAATAGACAGGAAATTAGAAGACACCATTGTGCCGATCAGACGAATATTTCTTGACAGTAGGATTAGAAGGTCTAACAAGTTAAAGTATGAACATGGGTTCTCTGGACCCTCTTTTATTTACTGTTGGTAATCTGGTAGATGGCACAATCGTTCCATTTCCTTAAGAGATTTTTGATTAAATGTCAATGACGGTGTAAACTTGCCGGAGTGGAGCTCGTCAAGTGATTAAACGATATTTAATTTTTTTAATTTTTTTCTCAATTATTCAGTTACGTCTGTCAAAATTTGATACATTGCACTGTCATGCAAGCCTGAAATGTGCGTAAAATTTCAGTTCTGTAGGTCGACAAGAACATACCTGAAACAGAGTTGAAAGATGTCGATCTCACCGTGATAAACTTTACGCAAGCAAAAGAGGGTAAAAATAGACAAATAGACCAAAGAGAAAGTGGAATGTGCATAACAACACCGGTTAAACATACCTCGGATGTAAGATCGAAGCCCACCTCAAACGCTCCGGCTTTGTTCTTATATGTCTTTATTCTCTGGAGATAGACCACAAAAGTAACCATGTACTCAAAAAATATATAATACAGAAAACAATAAGTTCATGTTCTAAAACAGTGGTTCCCAAATTTCTTTCAGTGGCCTGATTATTTTCTCATCTGTAGCACAGAATTCGTAAAAGCTGTTGACAATTCATCTGACAGGAAATACTCCTTCCTTGATATCGATTAAAAAACTATTGCTGCTAAGAAAAGTTCCACTATACAACTGTTTGCGATCGACTTGTGTCTATTCCTAAGTTACGTGGAGCTCTTCGTAAGTCCCACTGTTCCTGTGAGTCTGATGATCCAACCTTGTAACAAGTCCACAAACATTCAAATACTCGTTATGATAACTCAGCTTAATCGCTACCAAACTTCCTATCGCCCGCCCTATTGAACTTGACTTCCAATCATGACGGGAAATGAGGAACTTGTCAACATAACATGAGAACAACCATTCTCTTTCACCATCGACTCTGATCTGATCTTTGTCCTTCCAAGAAGCTTCTAGTAGAACGTGAGAAGCAGCAGATAGCAATTGCGATTGATAGATTTCAATTGGACCAATCACCGCTGACCAAATCATCGATTGTATCAGCTAATCATGGCAATGATTTCCCAACGAATAGTAAGATCCCTCACTCACACCAGTTGGTTATACACGGGTCTGTTTTAATTCATCTATAGTGACTTCTATGCAGCAATCAACTTTTACAGGTTAATCTACTTCCTGCCCATTTAAAGCATCACCATCATCTTAACAAAATGTAATACATTCTTACACAACAACATATTGATACATAGCAATGAATGTTAGTGTAGAACTGAGGATATCACCACAGTTTACAGCCGGAATGACACACCCCTACCATTATGGTAATTCCATGCCATAAAATAAATTCAGTTTGAAAACCTTTGCTCTACTATTGACTGATTAGTATCTCTTGCAGAAAATGAGGCCATACTTTTCACAAGTAGGGCAACAGCAAACGGACGTTTTAAGGATAACTCTGGGATTTCACAAGTTGTTAGAGAATATGGGGCTTTCAGGACAACGTCAAAATACGATCCATGACTTGATCCTAATTTGTCTTGAAGAATAATCCGAATACAAGACCAGGTTTGGCTCTAACACTAGTTACACAATGGGGCTTAGTATGACCTGCAAAGAAGTATTTATAGGCGCATATCACAACTTACTTGTTCGGACACTTTTGGTCGATCAGTGTCTAGAGCGACGGATAGCGTCGTTTCATCATTATCCAATTCTTTGTCTTTAAAACCTTCATCACCTGAATTATTTACTGAAGACGTTGTCGGGCGTCTATTGTGTTTGAAATTGTCTGACCCGGTATCGGAATCTTCATCGTCGCTATTTGTATTATTGATGGAGATTTTCAACTTATATTGGCTGCCCTCGTCCATTTTCTCCTAGCAGCTGCGCAGCAAATAAAAATTATTTAGCAAGAATAAACTTAATTAGTAACTCGATCTATCTTTTTATAATAGCCAATTTAAAAAAACAGGTAAAAGTATTATTGCTCATTCGAGGAAGACATGATAAGCATATCTACGGTCTTTTGAACGACCAGGATACGATTAATATTCTTAAGTCGAGCAAGTAAGTCAAAAGCGTATACTCAAGACTTCTACAGCGCCCAATATAAACGCGAAATCGTGGGAACAAGTTTATTTACAGATGCTTAACCAATGCCGGATCAAGGTAGAGGAAAAAATCAGATACGTAATTTGAGCAAAGCTGGAACCCGCAAAGCTGACCAACTCCACATTAGCCTAATATGTGGAGGACATTCGGTCCAGGTTGCAATGTTCTTCATTAGTATGTTATTATGGGGTCACGATGCGTAATATACTTTTATATGAAAGATTTACTTTTAGGTTTTCACAAGGTTAACAATATAGTTTTTGGGCTGCGCAGGGTCTTCTAATGCGCGGGGCTCTAGGGCCTAGGCGGATGAATCACTGACCTATAGGCTTTAGTAGTTAAAACGGCACTGTCGGGAAAGTCTGCATGAAACTCCACCACTGCTTGCAGTTCAGCAGTGCCAATTCCAAGCCTGGATCGATAAACTTCGGTGAAGGACTAAAAGGAGGAGGGTAACGCTAATTATTTATGTTATCACACAATGTTGTTAAACTGCAAGCAACGAAGCCTGCACGATGATGTTTGTAAACTTTAGTCTTTGTAGTCTTTAAGAAAAATCATTTTTTGCGTAAGCTATTGCGTTTTAAAAGCATAGCTGTTTCAACTTTCAAGTGGTCTTATAATACGACGGAATTATTAAATCGGAATGCTCTGTGTGTAGCACAAATATATGGCCTCAGTGTCTATGACTTGTTAACCAGCGGTTCTTCTTAGAGTTGCGTTATTTAAAAGCTTTTATGATTCATTTAGTGAAATTCTGCGCAGTATGAAGAGTGAAGACATTGCGCAATCTGATGAAGCCGCATTGTGTTTTATTATTAAATATATCTGGAATGTAGAGGATTGGTCATGCTTTAATTGTAGATCCGGTAGCATCCTTGCCTACAGATGTCACCCCTACGATTTGTATGCTATGCATTAAATATGATGTTTAAATCTCCAATTCTCCATAGGCAATGGCCTAATTAATTCTTAAAATAATAATTCGTCAAGTTCCTTCGTAGATATTGAACTTAGTACGTGTTTTTGTCAAGCAGACATTATTACCCTGTCCGCCAGAGGACTGCCTTCAACTAGCCACACGACGTTAAAAATGCAGCTTTCAGTCGTGTGAACTATAATATTGAGCCTTGGCTATTAGTCTGATTTCAATAGTTTGTAAACTTTAGTCTTTGTGAGCAGTTTTAAGGGAAATCGTTTTTCGTAAGGTATTGCGTTTTAAAAGCATTTTCAATAGCTATTTGAAGTGGTCTGATATGATGCTTGTTTAATTGGAATACTCAGTGTACAACGCAACTATATGGCCTTACAGATTAGCCCTCATGTGGCACAAATGAACCATTTAAATCCATTTAAATGAAAGGCTATTGTCTCTTGTAGCGATGAATTATAAAGTGAGCGAACAGTTTTAGAAAGTTTCGTAATGTAGTGAAATTTCTCCAACTTGTGTACGTTATTCTCTAAGGTAAATAGTATTTGTTAAGTGACCGCTGACTTTTATCATGTAATGGCTTCAGTTATTATTTTTCTCTTTTGCAGTCTTCTACTGAGTCAGTTCTTCTCGCAATCCTTAAAATGGCTGCAATCTTCACACCAACAAATCAGAAGAGGTTGACAAACATAGCCGTTGTGCGACTGAAGAAGGGTGGCAAGCGGTTCGAAATTGCTTGCTATCCAAATAAAGTGACGTCTTGGAGAAATAAAGTGTAGGCACTCCATCAATGATTTATCCATCAGTTGACTGTATCTTGTATGGTTTAACTGCAGGACTTGAGAGTCATTGTTGCTTTACAGGTCACTTTACAACAAAGTGGTAAAGTTTCTAATTATAGATGGGAACTGTGGTTCTAAATTGTTTTGGTGTTTAATAATTAACTTGGTTTTTTATATTATTTTTTGTACTTTAGGTTCATTGTCATTTTAGTCTTTAGTTTTGGATGTATTTTACTGTATTGTATCTGAGAATTGATAAAGTTCTTCTTACAATGCTAGCTATTCAGAAGTGTTCTCAATGTGACTGCCCCGAGGAAATCAGAAAGTCTTCAGGCAATGAAAGGATGAAGTTTAAAGCCAGAATAGAATCTTACTGTGGATTGTGGGGGTGGTAATTCATTCCACAGAGATGGGAGAGGGTGGAGGAGACAATAGTTGAGTTTACACATTATGTCAAAAGAATATTTTGGACTTAGACCTAGTTGAGTTTTTGATTATGAGCAGTACCTTGTATTGAATAGGAGAGGCGTTAGGAAGCCAATGTAGGACATCAGTGAGAGATTTACCTTACATTACAGGGAGACGGATATTGGCGAAGTCCTTCAGATGCAGACTGTCTTCACAAATGTCTCGAAAGGTCAGCTGGCAAAAGCGGAAGATCTGTTGGCTGCGTTCGGTACCGACAAACAGGCCGAGGTCTGTTTACAGGTAAGATAGCGATCCACATTTTGTAATGTGCTGGAGGGGTCATGTCAAAATCGGATAATGATGTTTTTTTATCATAAAGGTCTGATATTTAGTATATTTTATTTATTCAATTCACACTGATAAACTGAAGTCTGGTTATATTATCTTTTTTATTTATTCTGAAATTTGATATCGTTCTTCTTCAAACATTTTTTGCTCATAAGTGCACATGCTTTGATGTTGCAATTGCAGTTGTACTCCAGAGCATTTGTGCTCGAAGGACTTGCTCAAGGTCTCTAAACAGTGACTGACATCTCGGACTAGAGTCGAACCGCTCACTCAGCGCACACTGAGCATTACAGGCCATAACCAATCGGCCACCATGTTATAAGTTTGACTGCTGTTAACCAACACTTGGCAAATGGAAGAATTTGAAAGAGCTTCTTATTTGTTTTGCTATTTTGAGTAGTACCATATTAATGTTAAATTACATCCCCAATTGTCAACTTTAGTTACAAATATACTTTGTTGACTAATGGAATTTATTTTTCTTATGAAGATTCTTTCAAAAGGTGAACTCCAGGTTTCTGAGAAGGAACGAAGTGCCAACATTGAGTCGATGTTTCGAGACATTGCTACTATCGTTTCAGAAAAGTGTGTCAATCCAGAGACGAATCGTCCGTTTCCGGTGACTTTGATCGAGAAAGCCATGAAAGATGTTCATTTCTCCGTGAAACCAACGAAAAGCACAAAACAACAGGTATTGTTCCTCTTCATTTGCAAACCTCTTCTTAAATAACTTGTGTTAAATAGCATGTGCAAAACAGCAGGTGTTAAATAGCATGTGCTGAATAGCTAGCTACCTGTGCTAAGCAGCTTGTGCTGAGTAGCAATACAGCATTTGCTAACACCTTATTTATTTAACCCATGGCTACTCAAGTTCGAGCAAAGCGGAACTTTCAGGCTCGACCAAAGTGGAATTTTCAAGCTCGACCAAAGCGGAACTTCCAAGCCTTTTTGTATACGACATTTGTCTTCCACAGTCCCTGTGCCTGGAATCACTGACCCTCTCACCGTTCCTAAGATGCCTTAAGATTTTTGTGTACTGTTCTTTGGTCCAAGCACTTATGCCCATTGAGTGTGCTGCTGATTTGAGTGGCAATATACATATGTTTTATTATATTGCATGATATAATTGCAGAATGTGTCATCAAAATAATGATGCACAACATACTTTTCACAAATCATGAACAGAGAACTATGAATTAAGCACGCGTGGCATGTGATTTGATGTGCTTGAAGTTACCGAGCGAAACTAAAAATTGGTTGAAACTTGAAACAGGTTTTTCAGGAGGTCTATATTACGAATTTTTGCTTTAAGTTTATAGGCAATGACTCGTCATAATATGCTTAATAAATATCTATTGTTATATCTCTTAGTGTTTGTGATTATACCTGTTCAAATTTTTATTGACAAGTTTATTTCCTATTTTTTTTAAATTGTTGTTTTTGCAGGCTCTGGAGGCAATAAAACTGTTGACAGAAACTGCTGCATTGAACATTCGAAGAGCTCACATGAGATTGAAGGTATCCGTTCCAGGTGCGTTGTTTTTTTCAATTTCTTCAGCAACTGACTCTTGATATTTAGAAAATTATCTAATATTTGAAATCGAGTCATCTTGCGTACACCTGAGCACTTATGTAGCTCATTCTAATAACCAAAGACACATGAAAAATGTGAATGTAACTTTTGCAGTGTAAATTTTCTGAAGTAAATTAATTTCTACAGTAAACTAATTTTCCATACCAGTGAAACTAGAAATCTAAATTAAGTTTGCAGAGAAACTTCTGTTTTACTTCTGAAGCCGTTTCGTTTGCTTCTTTCAGCAAAAGACGGAAAGAAGCTTCGAGAGAAAATTAAGAAGCTGGCAACAAAAGTCGAAGAGGAAGATTTCTCCGGCGATCTGGAAATGGTATTGATATTTTCATTTTCCCCATTGGTGCAAGACAAGATACTTTGCACTGTGATGTTACAGAACATGTGTTTGAAACTGCTTTTGAAATATTTGCATTCTATTGTAAATTCTGGTCATCATCATCATTATCAGAAGTTCCTGATGCCACCCACATGGCGGCAACCGGTATGAGTAAATGAACTCGGTCATTTGCCAAGTCCATTGCTTCCCTGTCTGTGTTTATCCAAGTGATATTATTCTTTGCTCATTGGTTTTTCATTAGTAAGATACAGTGTATAATAGGCTATTCTTTCATATGGTCTCTGTTGTGATTTTGCGTCTGGTTGCGACTCATATGTTAGAATAGAAACGTAAACTACCTAGTAGTAACTTTCTTGAAAAACCTAGATTTTGTCTAGCCCTGCTTGGAATTAGATGCCAGATCCTGTACATTGCGATTCGTTTGTTTCGGGCTGAGGGGCTTTAGACTAGGAGCACTGACTAGAAATACGAAGCATGTCCATACAAAGTGCTAAATAATCTTTTTGCTTGGCAATTAATTTATGTTTTCAGATTTTCCTAATTGACCCCGGATGTTTTCGTGAGGTTGATGAACTGGTTCGACAAGACACAAAGGGCAAAGGTCATCTAGAGGTCGTGAGCTTGAAGGACGTAAACGATGAAGAGGAACGAATCGAGTAGCTGACCAAGTTGAGCATTGGTCCATGAAGATTTAAATTTGAAATGACTAGTGCTTGGTTATAATGAAGTTGCCTTGCACTGGAAGACTTTTGTTTTTGTTAATTGAACTTATATTAAGTCAATTAACAAGTGCTGCTTAATTATTGTTTTTTGGTGTTAATTGTAATCCAGCTATTTCAGTTTGTTACTTGTAGAATTGTGTTCAGTTTAAATAAACGAGTCATTTTTAGATGACAATGTTCTTCTACATTAACTGCTTATTTGTTACAATCAACATCGATTTACTTTATTGATCACCATATCAACTAATGCACACAGTTTTGACAGTCATGTGTATGATCATCATACAGAAGCCCCAAAGGAAATTAAGGTACTGCTAACAGAGTCACCCTATCCACATCAATCATTAATAAATTCTAATCGTTATAATATTATGAGTATTATAATATTATAATTATTATGAATAATAATTCATAACAGTTTTATGCTAACTAACAACTTGGTGTTGGACGTAATTCTGTTATTTTATTAGGCAAGATTCGCTACAATTGTGCCTATGTTGCAGTATTTCAGATTTTAGTTAACTCACTACTTAAATTTACTGATCGTTTGGCCAGATCTGAAGTAACTGCTGTCTAAGTAATGTTGCAAATCCATGAGTTAAGAGGCATGGTTCTACCTTGCTTGAAATAATAGCACTTGTTGAATTTTAAGGAGTTTGTGGAGGCGTTTACAATGTGATTATAAGATATCCAGTTTTGCTCAGATTCTTTTGGCATTATGAATCCACACTTCCACAGGTACTGAAGTACCCACCTGCAATGAACATCTGCTGACTTTTCGTACTGGCTTTTGCACGTAGGGAGTTGAATATGTAACCTATAGGCATTGCCTAGCCCAGCGTATGAGTCACAGGTCGATTGTTACGAGAGACACTGCATATTCTGTCCAACATGGAACTCTAGAAGTCTAGATTCTAAGTAAGTGGGTAAGAATATTCTTTATTTGACCACCAACAAACGCACAGTAGCTTACAAAAGGTACAAAGGGGGACCGTAGATTAGTTGTGAACACACTGGGACGCAGCGCTTGAGGTACCGAGATCGAGACCCGTATCCCCCACGAGGTTGACCTCTTTCGCTAGGCGGAAGAATTTGTTAAAAACGAAGCTGTATAGCGTAATGGCGCCCTGCGTGGCTGCCGACGGTTAAATTCGACTCCTGCAATAACTCGTCATCATTCGGTCATACTGTTTTTGTAATCATTCTGCGGTTTGTCAGTTTGAAATTAAACGATAATATAAAAAAGCATCAATGTGTGAAGGAGAGTAAGTGCTCTATAAAATTATGTTCGTTCTAGCTTATTATTTTGGGTGTTGCAGTCCAAAGATATAAATAATTATAAATCATGATATATATCTATGGTGTAGTCTTGGATTCTGTAAACAAATGCACCAGCATATAGTGCGATTTCGAAAAATTAGTTATTATTTTGAATTTAGTTCTTGTTTGTGTTGTACATGAAGATATGAGTTTATTGGGTTATTTACTTTATTAAATGAGAATTCTGAAAACCCTTTCTATTTTGAATTTTCATTCCATCAGAAAAATGTGCGCTACACTTGGAAAACTTCACTTAAAGTAAACATTTCAGTGCATGCAATTTCTATTACAACGAATGCTTAAAAATAAATGAACTTATAATGGGAAATACTCACTTCGAAGCGTTCTAATGAAATTTGCTTGAGCAACCGTCGTTGAGTGTGCTGATTGGTATAGCCGATGTTATTGGAGGGGCTTCGGACAGAATGTAATGGCTAAACATTAATCTGTTATGGAGCAAAATATGAATTAGTTGGCTTACTATTCGATCGAATTTAATTGTACAAACACTAAACCTGGGTGAAGTTTATAAGCAGGATTGTGTACACACATCTCGAAGTTAAATTATGGGTTTACATGCGCATAAACAAACTTCTAGAGTTACAGTTTTCATTTACTTAATATGTGTTCACCTTTACAATAACAGGTTGTAGCTGCTCAGAAAATTTGCTCCCAAGCACTGCAACTGCACTTCAAATCTATTTCTTTTTCACGTGAGATGTCCGGACTCCTTGGAAGTCATGATTGCATCGAGAGTTTGCGCAGCGATGTCTCTGATCTCCAGTTGGCAATTGCTGATGTCCTGTCCAGGGTTGGGCCAGTGACATTTCGTTCCTGGAAATATCCGGACAAGTTATCAGCAGATTTGGACACGAAAGAATTGCTCGAGAAATATGTCTATGGCGAGGATCTTGAAGAGCGACAGACTTCACACATTGTTCTACTGGAATTAGTCATCGATCGGTAACTGACATCATGTTGAGCAATTCCTTTTGTGCATTACTAAATTTATTTTAAGCTTTCTTTTTATAGTTAAGACTGTGTGTCCATCAGTTTCGATGTGAAGCTGCTTTGCTTACTTACCTGCTCACTCACTGACACCAGTTGCTTGCTCTCTAACTCCCTGTTAACATTCTTCATATTGACTGACTGACTGACTGACATTACTTGCTCACTCACTCACTGTTTACACTCACACTTAGAATATTGAAAGATATTTGTGTGGATCCTACCAGACAATTTGATTGAGCAATCTGACTTTAATAGGAGTCACTCCATCGTTCTGCTCTGACTTTTATCTGGCCGCTTTAGATCATGGCCAGACTCTTGACTCTTTTTGATGTTTGCTCTGCCTTTGATTCTGTGGTCAAACACACCATCTAGGAATTTAGGTTCTTATTTTCAGCTACTAATGTAGTTTGCATGTTTAAATCAGGTAGGTCACAGAGAGTGATTTTGTTATGATTTTACCTCTAGATGAAGCAGCTGGGTATAGATGTTTGAAGAAGAGCAGTCCCTTAAGTTAGCCACGAGGCAGCCATGGATATGAAGTTTTAGCGACTTCAATTTCTTGACCTCAGCATATGAGAGCGGGTGGCCATCTCTTCCCACTGACACAGTGTTTGGGCAGTGTACTCCGAGTTGGAGAGGGGGCACAGATGGTCAAAAGTGACATCTGATACAATGACATATTCGAATGATATGCAATAAAGGCGCTATATAAATGGTCAGTTGCAACAGCAGCAATGGACTGAATGACTTGCGTTATTGTTGATAGGCTGATTCTGCTGATGCAAGTGATGGGACGGTTCTTGGAGCAGGTTTCGAAGAAGACCGGGTCTTCTGTACGTCCCACGAAAAGCTCCTCTGTTGGGATAATCGTCAAGAAATACTGGAGTGCACTTCTACATCTCAACATGATGCTTGACCAGATGAGCTCAGAGGTTCTTCAAACATCATCAACACCATTATGATGATAATGATGATAATTATAATAATGATAATAATAAAATAATAATAATATTTAATAATAATAATAATAATTATAATAGCGGCAATAAAAATGATAATTACAATATCAATTAATTTTTTAATTATAATTAGTTATTAATTCTTTATTATTACCCATTGTGCTTTTGTTAAGCATCACCATCTAATAAATGTGCATTAGTCGACGGTGTTGAGCAGCTGTGAGTAAAAGACTTGCTCACTGTCCTTGTAGAGTCATTGGCATAATATTATTACCTGTAACGGTTAGTATTGGCTGAAACCGATTCTCTCCGCTCTAAACAATTGGCTGCTCTGTGATGAGGATGACCTGAAGTCACAATTGTTATGACAATTTTCATAGCGATCATTGCCATTTTCTTGATCATGATGATCATTGTCACCTTAATTATTTAGTCATGAGGTCGTCATTGTTAATATTAGATTTAGTTTAACAAAGACTTCTGAAGGTCTAGAAATTCATGTTTTTGAATGCCTATGCTTTTGATTTCCTAGAGTAAAAGCAAAACAAGACGAATTACTGAGCTTGAAGATTTACTTGCAAAAGGAAATGGGAGACATGACCTGCCACTCAGTAGCCCATCTAAATCAGATGCTGGCATAAGGGACGCGCTCAGCTCAGCCTCGAAGTCCAGTATTGCGTCTCCAGGTCGTGACGAATACAGCAAAGCGACGCAGACGGTTGAGACTGCATTTGTGCCTTGCGATGCCTGCTATCTTGTCCAGCAGAATCTCAGAGAAGTCGGAGAAGTCGTAGTGAACGCATGCCAGTCACTTGGTCTCGAGTCTTGTCTTTCCAAGCACAAAACGGGTGTGCAGAAGCTTGAATGGTTGTCTGGTAAGTCGACATGGAATCAAAGATCAGACCTCCTCGGATGAACGATGTTGGATATTCTTTGTGAGATCTTAAGTTTAGCAAGTAGTCTGTTGACCTGCAGTTTATTGCTAACTAGTCAAGTACTTACTACATGCTGATGTATTTATTCCTAACCAGCTGCAGCTACTCATCAACTGGGAGGCTGGGGTGACCCTCCTTACACAATTTTGTTCTTAAGAGTTTCTATCTGGCCCTATTGACCCTAGCAAGTTGTAAAAATTTGTTTCTATGTTTGCAATTTGGGATCAATAAAAGACACTTTGTTTTGGTTATGTTTATGGATGTAATTAAAGTTTGGGCTAATGTCTGTTAGTATTTTAAATTTGAAGCACTTATTGGGCATTCGAAATTAGTAATCTGAATCTCTGGTACAGATTAATGATAAAGTAGAGGTCTGGGTGAGGTCAGGTGAGGGCTCTTCCGGTTGTGTATCCTCTCTGCATCTCAGCTGGTTATGTCCATAGATTTTAGAACATGAATTTGCTTCAATTAGTATGATTAATGTCTGTCAGTTCCATTTGCTGCTTAAGACTATGTTTTTCACTTCCCTTGAATCATTTGTGCCTCTTTTGTAGAAGTTTTTAAAGGGGAGCTATATAAATTCTGATTTATTGGTTGATTAAAGGTTGTTGACAGATTAGATTGCATTAGATTGGGTGATCTGGATTGGATTGAAATATTTGTTTTTTTTAATTTTAAAGTATGAGAAATTGATGTAATGTAAGTTCATGACGATGAAGTATTTTGCCTTCTTCCTATAGATAGCATCGAATTATTCTTTGATCAACAATTGCATTTTCACATCATGTTTGGCGAAATAATTTCAGCAAATGATGTCAGACAGTGGACTGTGGAACAGAATAAAGATCTGGCAGGCATCACAAAACATCTTGATTGGCTGATGTCGACTGTCAATCCACTGAAGGTGGAGCTTGCTACCGAGCAGAAGAGGAACAAGGATATGTCGGCCAATGTCGACAAATGCACTGAACTGGTCAAAGTTGAAAGACAAACCTCTTTGGTTATGAGAAAACAGTATGAAGGTAAAATAAAGGTAACGATAGTATCATTTATTATTATAATGAATTTATTAAGTACAACTTGCTAACTGGCAAGCATCAGTATATAATGTTGCTGAGCAATTCTGAGTGTATCGCTTCTTCAAACTCCATACATTATACAGTTACTGTCTTGGGGAAGCCTCAAACCTATACTCTCTGTGTTGCAAGGCGGGCTCTCTACCAATGGGCTACCATATCACATGTGGTAGATAGGTACGTTGCCATACAAACTTCTATTCAGTTAGCTTCTTTTTGGTTTATGTATTTAACAGGTTGTTTATTGAGCGTTATCTTGCTTCTCAGAAGCGAGCCATCTTTTTTCTGACCCTGAAGTCACTGAATTTTGACCAAACTGCTTGTCAAAATTTAGGCCTTTCTTCTCCCCCAGGGTTTCTGAGCTGAGAGTGCCTTTCCAGAGAGAGGTGCTATATTAAGCTATGGATATGATACATACATGATATAACCATCCATATATACATACTTACATGCATGTATACATACTTACATGCATGCATGCCGGCATCTATTCATGATGTCACATGACTTCAGGAACTGGAAAAATCACGTGCTGACTTGGCAATGGAATTAGAACGGCTGAAGGTTGAAACAAATCAGATTCATAAAGGTTTAGAAGACGAACTGGAAAAGACAAGAGTTGATTTATCGCGAAAGGAAGAGGAGCTCTGTGAACGAGGTATGGAGCCATTTTTTAACTCCTATTGTTTTGGCAGAATTTTGGCTTATGTACAGCTAGGGTTATGTCAGATATTTAATAGAAAGGCTTTGGTTGCACTTCCAGCATTGTAATGTAATGTACTGTTACTGACTTTTAAGCAGACTGTGGTTATATGTGACAGATTGAGAAGAGCAGTGACGATGATGACAATGAATTGATGATACAGTGTGATGATGATGACAATTTAATTACGATGATGATCACGGCAACAAATAAAAAATCGTATTTGCATTTCTGGGACCTTACCGTCAAATGCTTTTAAATTCAGCCATGATCGTAAGTAGAAGGGTATATAAATATAATTAGAATATAAGTTAGTAACATGGCTCTAGTTTTAATATAGAACGATTTACAGATAGTGTAGCACGGTATCTTTAAAAATAAAATGCATGTTCTGTTTTAGAGAAATCTCATAGAGAGATTTTGCGTGAGATGGAGGAGCGCCTGGCAAACAACGAGGCAGTTCTGCAAATGGAAGAAAACATGAACAAGATGGACTCTCAGCTGAAGGAGATTTCGCTCAAGCTGAATGAAGCCGCTGTTGAACTTCGTAAAGAGAAGGCAGTCAATCGAAGCGCCAGCAGAGTTAATGAGGTAACATCTTCGTAAATTGATGGGGCAGATTGCTTTGAAGCTTGTCTAAAGTTGATTAAGTTTCAAACTATGACTCCGAAAGTTGAATGTAAAATCATAAGATTGTATAAAAATATATAACTAATAAAAATTTTGAAATGTACTGTTCACTCTTTTTAATCGCTTGGGACTCGATAACTTTTCTGTTTGACCAAAACTGAATGTTTCTTTTCAATCTATAAGCACAGGAGGGGATATCATCGTAATCATACTCAAGTATTTATATAGCTTCACTTTACAGTGATTTCATGAAAAGGTGCTATCTGATTTGAAGATTACTTGACATTTGCAGGCAGAGGAAAAGATGTCATGATGGGCAATGCCTAGAAGATCATGTAGCAGGATTCACTCAAGATCATGCCTTTGAAAGTAGAGAGGCACATTAAATGAACAATTACCTTACTTTACAATACAATAGATGAACAAATGTTTTGCTGTTCAATAAATCAATTAATGATCACTTATTCTTCACTACATTACACAAGCAATTAATTATTTTACTTTTCAACACAATAAGCATGCAAGTATTTTGCTTTAAAATGCAATATTTGGGTAATTGGATTGTGTACCAATAAATTATGTTGCTGTCATCTTGAAACGAACGATTGGTTGTCTCCCTCTATTTCTCAAGCTGTTGGTAATCGATAAAGTGACTTAAACATTAAAATTACAGATAAAAAAATATGTAATAATATCTGTTGCAACTGTTTTGTTGTCTCAGACTGAACAGTCAAAGCAGGAGGCACTGTGTCAGAGACTGGACGAGATCGATCGGGAGAACGAACTCCTGCGAAACCAGATCGCAGACATCGAAGATGCTCGTGATCAACTCCAGGATAAAGTATCGACACTGGAAGCTGAGCAGAAGGACTTCCAGAAGATGATCAAAGATAAGGAGGTTGCAACGACCAGATCGACTCATTTTAAAATTCACCTCTGATGAGCATGTCGCTGTTGATCATATGTGAGATGCTCTATCAAAAGTAGGCTTATGTCGCAAATCACAATGTCGAGATAACTGCCAAAAATGTGTATTTTGAGTTTGAATCAAATTCGAGTAACAAAGTTATTACTTCATCCATCCAAAAATAATAGTTGGGTGATGAAATTTTGCCTTCATGTCATTTTTGCCATTTTCTTGATATTTTGAGTTGCGACATATGCCTGCTTTTGATAGAGAAACTCACTCAATTTATGTTAATGTGTCAGCATTGCTTACTGTTGCCTAAACTTATTGTTTTTAATTGCACCACAATTGCTCATAAATTATAGTGTATTGTAAGAATTGTCCATATCATGCATCCCTCTATATGCAAATGCATAGTCTCTGTGAATCTGGGTCTTCAAGCTGTTGTTCCTCATGGATTGCATTGCTTGTAACTGTCGTATAATCATCAATTCATGTCGCACCTTTGGTGCCAATTAGACTATCATGGGGACACATTTTGTAATTGTAATCTGGTATTTATACATTTCTGAGGTACTCTGAGGCTGTGGTATTGAGTGTTAATACACACAGTTACATACATGCCTCTATGTGTAGATCTATCTGGATATGTTAAAGGTGCCTTTTATTGAAGCTCGGTTATTTGTTGACATAGGCATCAGAATATATGTTATATTATTGTAATTATCTCTTTGTAATATTATCGTCGTTTTTTTTATATTATTGTAATATCATAGCTACTCTAAGTAGTGTTATAGCCCTTGGGTAATCGAACATTGCTCGGAAAACAATAAGGTTCTCTTTTTGTTGGCACCTACAGGCACATAGAACCAAGTCAGGATAACTGACTGGTAAGGTGTCTGTGTCTGTAGCGTAAGGCAGTGTGTTACACTTTAGTGTGTAGGTATCGTGACGTTTATATAGCACATTTTGCAAGGGCCTCTCAAGTGGTGCTTTATCACATTACTTTAGATTACTTTAAAATTTGAACTCTGTAAAGAACTGCCAAGGTTATTGCTGTTGAAACAGTGCCTTGAAAAGGACAATGCTCGGTTGAAGGGCTTAATCCAGCAGCTGGAAGAGAATGCGAGTCACCTGGAAAAGGAGCTAAAGGATGTGAAAGAACAAGCGAGACTGCTCGTCGAATATCCGGATTTGCATCAAATTCCAAATGCAAATTTTGCCGGTAGAATTTGCCTCTTTCTTCTTATTCGTATAAAGTCTTTGTAACGAAACCCAGTCTAGCAATCTAGGCTTATCTGAAAACGTCTATATTACTGCATCGGTAATCGTTATCTCAAAACTTTTAAAGTGGCTTGAAGGCACTTGGCCGCACCAGTAATTCATGAATGAGACCAATTTCAACTTTGCAGTTTCAGATATTTACGTCCGCCTACTCAGTTTTCTCAAAATGCAAGGAGATCATGTTTACTTGCAAGTGGTGTTTCTTACCATCACGATTTTTTGATTATGTAACTGAACCTATGAGATGGAGTGCTGTATGGAACTCCAGCAGAAGCCTTTAAGGTCTTGTTGATGCTTTTCCCATGAAGGCACTGGGGATATTGCCAAGGACATGGAAAACCAACTTCAGGCCAATCGTCTCCGGATTCAAATCCTTCAGGAAGAGAATGCCAAGCTCCACAAGTCGATCAGCAAGTTAATGTCATTGACGCAGGGTGCTCAGAAACCGGAAAATGGTCCTCTTCCTCCTCCTCTGACCAAACCGGTTCCACTGTGGAGATACAACGACTTAGACAGGCGAGGCTCTAAAAAGGCGCTATATAAATGCTTGATTACATTACATTATGCAAATAATTAAAATTAAAATGTATTTTCAGGCTGCTGGGTGGGCTTGTTATAGGTAATAAGGGTAAAAGACTCCTGTCGGGGGTGGTAATTATTAGACTGGTTGAGACATCATTCCCCATTTTGAGGTCAATCTGGTTCTGCTCCAAACCTTGCCCCAAATCATCCCTAATGTTAGTCCTTCCGTAATCCTTTAACAACAAATCATGCACTGAAAGTGACTGGGCAGCCAATGCAGGCGGTCATTAAAGGATTAAACAACCAAGACATTTGTTTAGTTGGATCAGTGTTATGTGATACAGGTAAAAAACAAACAAAGCCTACAAATTACTTACATGTGTGTTTATAGTTTCATTCGGTGTTTTTTTTCTACCCAAAATGTGCCGGAATGCACCAGTATTATGAAAAGAAATTACGCTAAAATTAGCAACGAAATAAAATAAATTTTATATGACACAATGAGCACAATCTGTTAAAAATGTTAGAATGTAAGAAATTGAAATTTTACAGTTTTATATCAAATTCCAGAGATGCACAACTGGTTTTTGCAAAACTACTATTTTTTTTAATTGAAAAAAAGCGCCAGTACACCGTTCCGGCGTGTTCTGCCAGAAAAAAGCTGGTTACTATATATTCAAATTCAAACAACATTTTATTGTTCACTGTTTAAATCAACAATACGGAATTATTATAGTAATTGTCATTTGGTTGATAGCAGAAAACCTAGAAAGGTCCTATGTCCTACTAATGAGTGCTACCTATTTAACAGGTTAAATCAATTATAAGAACTAGTCGATCTGGTCGTTACAACCTCCTAAGGGACTATTAGTTCAAATGAGCTAACTTTAGCAAGTAATAAGCACAGTAGTGCATTCCAAACAATCCTAATCAAGTTTCAGCAGCATATTAATTAAAATTATTTAACATATGCAAACATAGATTTCGTAAATAAATTTTGTAAATAGTACACACAAGTGTATATATATACATATATAGGGGCGTTCGTTATTTTGTGCATGCTTTTTATGATAGTTTCGTAGTTTAAATTTACTTGAATCTATTGATGGTTGTAGATTTGACTCGAGCAACTCTGCTCAGCCAGAGCTTCATATTAATGACGTCATTGACTCTCGCCAGAGGGCGTCAAAGGTTCTGAATGATGGATCGTTGTTTCAACCTTCTGTGCCACGACAAGAGCCCTCCACCATCGGCCGATCTGTGGTTGTCGGTGGAAGAGCTGGAAGTGCCTCCAGTCACCAACGATATCATCATCCAGCAAATGGCAAGGACCCTGAGCTCAAATGGAGAAAGGCAACATTATCAAATGCAGCTGATACTGCAAGTAAGTAATAACTAATACTGATCATTATGATTGACAGTTGCCACAGCATAGATAATAAGTCAACACCATAAAATGCCAATTAGAGCTTGATCTCCTGAGCCATGCTTGTAAATACCTCGGATAGCTAGCATGTTCTTTAGACAATCGTGTCTATGCTGCACCACCCTTTTGGAACCGACTCCCAAAAGAATTCTGTCAGTTTGTTGATCCCCACATTTCACCTCTAAATATAACCTGCCCTCTGTTTTTACTATCGTCTGCTACTTTCTATTCACGACTAAAGACCGAACTCTTCAAGGTGTCCTATCCAGACTCTACTCCTGCGCCAACGCATGACCACCCTCGTCACCGACTCCCACCATAGCACCATGCTGTCTCCTTGGCTTGACTCCCCGGATTAAGACCTGGCACCGGAAAGAAATGAGAGGATTGGTTACTGCGGACTTGATTTGGTATAGTGCCGGTGAATAAGCTGGTCTCCCTGTCCTTTGTGGACACTGAGAATTTTCGGAGATTTACATTACATTTAATTACAAATACTTTGGCAAGATCTTGTCAGTTGACACAGCACTGTTAAGTTCCTAATAAGTTTGCAAGGCCAACCCTATCAAATGCCTCATGTAGATCTCTGAATAAATTTAATATGGCAACAATGTCAAATACCTCACATACTTTAATCAAGTGATCAAGCAAAATGGAGAACAATGTTGCAATCACTTTAATAAACTTTTTGCTACAGGTCACGGTTTTGCAGACAATCGACGAGCACCTTCTCTGGCCCGTGACGATACTTACACATGTTCGAAATGTGACAAGATGTATCGAACATCAAAGGAACTCAATATACATCAGTCATACTGCTATGGAGGTGTATAGATAAAGGCCTTGTTAGTACTAACTTCATCTAAACAACTCGCAAAATTACAGGATTAGTCTGATTAGCATCTGCTTATGTTGTAAAGGCACACTGTCAGAGGCGGCGATCTCGTTTGACAGGTGGGGGGACATCCAATGAGAGGGGTAGGAAATGTAGGGGACACACATATAACTTGTCCCCTCTCTGTAAAAGGTGGGGAGACTTGTCCCCCTCGATTTCCCCGGGATCGTCGCCCCGCACACTGTCAAATGCATCTCCTTATAATTAATTAAGTCAACACCATCAAATTCTTTAACTATACCTAGAAATTACGTCTGGATCTCTGAAGATAGGCAAACCACACATTTAAAGCAGCTTCCAACAGGCTGGAATCTGTTACTTGGGACTTGGTGTTAAGAGGGTTTTAGTTGGAAGGCTTCTTTAGTCATTATGATCCACTAATAAAAAGAAAAGGGCAAGAAGACTGTAAAGAAATTTGAAGCAAATGTTCTTGAATTCAGATTCCCAATGCATGCACTCATTCACTCACTCAGTCATCAAAAGGATTTGATGTTTCCATTATTATAACCCAAAGATGTATCATACGGAAACTATGTAAATACATGTTGCTACATATATTCGGTACGGACCGCTGACTTTTAAAAATAAATATTTTATTCAAGCAAATCCGTGTTTATTCATATTCACCTTAATGCTTGAGATTTCAACCTGTTTGTATTTAGTTTGCTCTCAACAATAGTTGACACTGTATTTTCAACAAAAATTGAAAGGTTCAAATTTTAAATCTTGATTATATTCTGATTGAAAATGGATCTCAAATAACACTAGCATTAGAAAATGACCTAATAACCGTTATCACACAAAGTATGGTTTTATATGGTTTCCACCAGAACTAGTTAATAAGGACGTTCATCTGTACTTTTAAACCTGTCAGTGATTCTTGACCTGATACAGTCTAATTTTTAGAAACTTTTCTTGTATCTTTGGTGGCCTAGACGTAGGCCCCTATAGCAAACGATCGATACAGGTCTTGTATTTTGTTTTACACCTTTTCCTTACTTCATTCACTTTGACACAGGTTCAGAAACAACATGTTCAGATAATGTGGATCCAAACTTTAGTGGAGCTTTTGTAAATGACCTTGTTATAGCACAACCTTGTGAAAAGTTTCACTCTGATCTCTCCAACTCTCTGCACTAGGTTGCCTAGTGTCTTACAACACGAGCAACTTAGTTTATCTTTAGCGCCATTCCTCAAGCACTTGTTTTGTTGGAATGAGTATCTTTTCAAAAGGTGCTATATAAATTGATTAGAATTTAAAATGAGGGTGTCAAAAGACTCAAAATACAGTGTTATATGAGGTTCTGGTACATTACTTGCTTATTGGAAGTTATGCTCCAGTAAAAACCTCAAGACTGTCTTGATACTTTAACTTCAAAACGCCATTACGTAAGGACTGAGAGTCTGAAGGTGCTATATAAATGGTGGTTGGAAATAAACCTATGCATTCTACAGCCAATCAGAGAACACAGATAATTCAATACATGCATTTATTTTAAAAAATGTTCATAAGCTGCATTGGTGTCTGTAAAAGCGAATAACATTTTCAGTGAAACGGTTGGCTAACTTTACAGAAACTTTGACAATATTTTCAGTGATCTGTAACTAAAGTATAAGAATGAGGCTACTCCATAGAAGACAATGAGGAATAATTGAAAATTAGCAATGATTTATCAATGTATTGTCACACACTAGTTTACAATTGCAGTCGAATGATAAAACCTGAACGCATGTTAAGACTAATCACTGATATGGTCTTCGTTTGATTAACGTCTTTATTCCACAAGAAAACCCAAATGATAATGTCCGACGCTCAACTGAAATCCATGCCTATCAACTGTTGTCAAATTGCCTAGATATAGCACCAAGTTTCAGTTATTTTTATACAGGCAGCGCGTGGTGCGTGGTCCGCTGCCAATAACCTGCTGCCGGACAAACTTGAATGAAGAGCAAGTCTTATTGCATTTACCCAGACATTGACCAGTATACACATCACCCTTTAGTGAATATATTATGATCTTGACATATTTTCCAGTGAATAATGTATTATGATTTTGACCTATTTTCCAATGAATATATTATGATTTTAACCTATATTCCAGTGAATATATTATGATTTTTTATTACACTTGAAGCAACCAATGATTTTAATATCTTTGGCACTAAGATAACTGCACTTTAGACAAGTCAATGGATTGTATGTGATTTGCATGATCCTAGGAAAGGAAGACGTTACTGTACTGGTGCCGTCCTTCATAGTCATCTATCACACCTGGAAAAGAAAAATTCAGGATAGACGTGTGTGGCCTTTACCATATCCATAGCCACTTATGCACAATCGTACATATGTAATGGTTCAGCACACCGAAACAGTAACCGTACCAGGCAATGCTTCAAATAACTACAAACTGATTAGGTTTCTCTATAGTATAGTGGTTAGCATGCTGGCCTGTCAGTTGAGAGGCTGGGGGTTAGAATTCCAACCACGGCAGAAATTTGGTTAGAGAATTTCTGCTCAGCCTGCACCCGTTCGTCAACTCGGCTATAATTAGCGAGTACACTGACCACACTGTTGTGAGAAGATGAGACTATGAGGGAGAGGACTGGCCACTCGCCTTCATAAGCTGAGGCTGAGTAAATGACGTCGCAACACTTTATACATATGGCTAATCTTAGAGCTACATAAGAGACTGCATTGCTTCTATTGCATTCCTCAATTTGCTATGATCCTTTACGGCATAGATGAACCTTTGACATGATTGTGTCATTAGAGTCAATCACTGCATAACCCATTATAAATCTATAATGCTAAATACCTATATATTTACATTATAGCATTATATATATATATATATATCATTATATATATATATATATATTCATATATATATATATATATATGAGACAGTTTACATGGTAAATGACGGCAGTACTTGATCAGACGTTTAAGTAACTATATATCAATCTCGGACTTTTCAGAACTTGACGCATCTTTAGAGATCACATTCGTAAACCTTCTCAGGTAGGATTCGTCTACTACGAGAGATTCATGTGCTACAGGATTTGTGTAGCAAAGACATAAACCTGCACCTGCACCCCTCGCATAGCATTCTGCACATAGAGAAAAATACTTGCATCAACTACTGTTCTCAGAATACAAAAATAGCCACTGAAAACTTTAGAATGTATACCTAACAATGCACATTCATGTATTTTTATACCTTAAGCAGGTATAACAAGAATGCCATATATATATATATATATATATATATATATATATATATATATATATAATATATATAGACATATATATATATATAATGTTTGCACAAATAGGCTTCAGTATACACAAACACACACATATTTGGTAATTATTTACAAAAGCAGGTTTATAGATAAAATCCGAGTCAACATAATATTATCGGCTGGGCCTCTCTTTCTTGGGCAATGGATGGAATACACAGAAAGGTTGGTTCTAACAATTTTGCTACAATCTTACCCAGCACAGCAAATGGTAAGAGGCTTCAAAGCTCAACCGAAATCAATACTTAATAACAAGTACGTGCAGAAATTGCGAATAATTAAAAGCGACGACCAGTCTTCTATAAACACAAACAACATTCAATAAATCACATACGTAAGCATCACGACAAAAGACAGTTTTTACAGAGACAGTGTTTGTTGGTCAACTTAAGCTTAAGCAACATAAATTAGCCACAGTAAGAACACTGTGCTGGATATATCTAGCTCAAACGAAGTTCTGCAAAATCAGATGCACTTTTACGATGACTCACTTAGAACCGCAAAGCAAGAAAAAGGAAAGCTAAACTGATAATAATGCTCCACCGAACCTCCTTAAAAACAGTAATAGAACACAAATTCTGACATGACAGAGTGGTTAGTGAGTTCATCCACAATGCAATTCATCTTCACCTGCAAACTCACCATAACTGAACCATGCTATTAGGGAAATCTTGTCATTAAAAGGAAACCTTGTTGCAACACGAGATTTGATACATTTCCTAAAAAGCACTTTGTATTGGCTCTGCAAGCTACTTAATACAGCTCCCCAAGGAAGTTTCACTGTGATGCATGTGGTCTACAGTTGCACTGGAAAGTACCTGTGCAAAACCATAGTCATTGGGACATTCGATTACTTATTTTTCTTATCCTGAAATAATGAAAATTGTGCAAATTAGAAGAATAATTTCCAAAGGCATAGCTTCATTGACTAAGTCTTCAAATTTTTACTGGATATAATAGTTTGGCACAAAAGTGATATAAGTCAGGAAACATATTCCATCCATTCCAGCCCTCTCTCCATCTAACTGACTGAGGATTAGGCCCCAGTGTCTCGGCCTTATTACCACATCAACACAAAGTAACTGACATTTCCTAGAATGTTATCTGAAATAGTTAGTTAACTAAGAGAAAACCTTCAAGGAAGGCATTTCGCTGGTTTAGCTAACACATCTCAAACGAAATTTGTCGTCATCATTATTATATATAAACAGAGATTCCAGTTTCAATCCAACTTTAGAGCAGAGCTCTGTCACAAAGAAGAAAATGATTTTGCTGTCAAAATTAGTGTTAGAAGCTGGTTCAATGTATTATTTATTACATAACTTAAATCCAAAATAACAAATGCTGGGCAAAAGTACCTAGTTCCACAAGTATGCCCCCAACACTGCATGTATAACTGACACATAATAGCGATTTCACATGTTAAATAATCATAGTAATTTAAGAAAACTGTATCACACAAAGCCTCCTGTAATGTTACCACATCTTTCATAATCATGTGAAACACAAGAAATAATCACGGGAAACCATGTGCTGATGCATAATCTTTCTGAATTCCATTCACATAATTCTAACGCCTCTGTAAATGACGTGACAAGAATGCTAACCAAATTAATGCAGAACAACCTTTAAACATAATGTGCAGGTTAGCGAATTTATACAATGATTTGAGGGACACATCACATTTAGAATAGTCTACAGTCAAGCAAAATTCTTATGATTCTTATCCTCCCTAGAAAAGCACCCAGATTGAAAATTCCTATTTTTTTAATCATTAGATCACAGGTGCTGTCAAGTCATATTATCTCCCCTACAAAAGAATCATTGTTCAAAACTTGTGTTGTCAACTCTTGTTTTGTTTTCATCAGCCCCAGTTGAACATCAGAATGGCACCAAAAATGAAATGCTTCAAGGAATGAACAAAGACCTGCTCATGAGAACAAAATCCAGGTGACTCTCTCACCAGCCTAATGGACATTTCCCATTCCAGCCTAAACAGGGACCACATTCGAGTCCCACAGTGAAATATCTTCACAAGGAGTAAGCTGCTTGAGCCTGAATGGGAATTCCCCTGATGACTTTGGGGAAATCCTAGATGGGAAATTCCATAGCAGAGAACAATGTTGATCGAACCATCTGACTCAAACAGGAGAAATTCCTTTGCAGAACGCAAAATCATGATTGGCAGTCCGTACCGCCCTAAGCCACGCTGCCCTGTATGGTCTCAACGTTCACAGATTACTGTTCGTGGTTACGCCTTAAAGACGTGTACGACCCGAGACACGTAGTGACGACAGATGGGACACTCCGCCATGCGTCTGCCGCACTGCGTACAGGTGACCATGTGACCGCATTCGAGAAGGATGCAGTCGATGATGGCGTCCATGCAGACTTTGCAGACGTCGACCTCGGATGCAACATTGTCGTCCGTTGCTGAAAAACAATCAATCACAGCTATCAACCCATCGTTTGTTGTTTGTTGCATGATACAACGATTACAGTTACTGCCATGAATCCAAAAATACAGCTGGTGCAAAAGGAGCCAAGAAAAGCTAAATAGCTTATAAATACTAACCTTGGCTCCTCTTCCTTGGTTAATATTCATATATTCATTTCATTTTAATTAGAACTTAAGTAGTAAGAATAAGAAATGCTTAGATATCATAAAGCAAGCAACAGCACAACCCACGTTTTTCACATTATCCTCAGCACAGATCTGAATTAGATAGCCAAATTACACATAACCAGGTAATTCACACCTCATTGGCCTACCTAAGTCACATCTAGTCTGTACCTAACAGCCATCTTCCTCAATTCTCACACACATGTTTACATTCATGACTGAAAAATTTTACTGGCTTCCTTTCTCTGCTTTTCTTTTCAGTTCAAAGTTCTTATTTTAGTCCTTAAGTCACAACTCAGTCTTTACAGAAGGGATCACGTTCAGATTTATATATATATATATATATATATATATATAAATAGATACATACATATATACACACGCACAAGAACACAGATACACACACATAAATACACTTACACACATATGCACACTGCACAGATGCCTAAAGGGTCTCTCTCTCCCATTGCCTCCTGTTAATAAATGTCTTTACTACGGCAACTAAAAATGAAATGTGCAAACAGAAGGCAATAAAGTCTATGGTATGATGCTCAGTACTGGTAAATGCCTGTGTGTAAGTGTGTCTGACCTAGGCCACTGTTCTTTCTGTCGTCCAGCCAGAGTCGCCGCACTCTGTCCATCAGTTCCTGTCGCTCACAGCAGCCCTTGTAGTCGACGTAGTTGGTGACGAGCAGCTCCTTGAGCTGACGCACGGACAGACTTTCGATGTCCTCCACTTTCGACAGCTGCTTCAAAGTCATCCTCTTGTTTGGAGTTCCAGGCGTCTGTCTCATAAATACAAAACAAAAGATAAGAAGATCATCAAAAAACGGCCAAGCATGTGAGTGTGCAAGAGCCGACCAGTGGTGATTCTACATTCTCAAACATTAACCAACTAAACAATTACATGTGTATATATATATATATACATACATATATGTATATATTTATATATATAAATATATTGGATATACATATATAGATGTAAATACATAATATAAATATATATCAATGTATTGCCTCAGGCTATCTTAAGGAACTGATATTCTTCTTCTTTATATATAATATTACATATAAATATATATAATTTAGTGCTATAAATATCATTATTCACTCAAAATCTAATTAATGCATATGCAATATCTTTCCCGTAGAACTCCATGTACTTGCCTTTTCTAGAATTGCTGACTAAGAACTGACCTACTGCATATTAATATATTACTTTTGGCATTTATTACGGAAGCAGCAGGCCATTGTAATGGAACGTGTCGTTCAGGGTCATTGTAGAGTCTACTCAGTTGATGTGAAACCACAATCAACAGTTCAAAGCTCAGTCTGCTACTGAATGTGCTGCCATGCCACATAACTCCCAAACTGTCAATACTAATAACAATAATAATAATACGACGATCTGTATATCGCAGTCAAAAGAATGGCTTTGTATGAAATAATGTAGCTGTTGAAGGTACACTAATTAAGAGAACCTAATTACTTTAACACTTTAACGAGCAGCACATGCTAAAATGTATGGGAAACCAATCTGGCTGGTCATTAAAGGGTTAATGAACATATGCCTTCGTGAATTATACAAGCAGCCGAACGTAACGCCCAAATTAAATGCTACCAACCGGTTCTACTACGGTCAAGGGTTGCATAGCAACAGGCGGAACATCGACTGGGTCTGGCAAGACAGACGGAGCAGCGGCATCATCCGTGGACATGGCGCCGGAGCTGGACGGATCCACCGGAGTGGTAAAGGCACCTGTGGAGGAGGACTCGTCTTGCTGTTGTGAAGGAGCAGATGGAATGATTATCTCCACCTGGATGGGTGCAGTTGGAGGAACCCACGAGGATGACTCGCTGTCCGGACGGGACGTACCTGATGTTGCGGAGGCTGATGACGGCGCCCGTCGGGAATTCAAATTTTCTTTCATCATTCTTTCCTATGAAATTATAATGATAAAGACATAATAACGATGGTGTGGCAGCCTGGATGCAAAAGAAAGTTGGTTAGTTGCAGTTTAATGATAACAAAAGATCATTAGCGTCGCCCTCCTCCATTATCCGGCTAGGGACTGGCAATATCAGAAATTGAACAGTGGTAGAGTTCAAAATAAATTTAAAAAATGTATTTACTATTTTAACTCAAAGCATTTCTGAATCATAATTGAATAGTTACAAAGCGCAGCTCAACAATAATTCAATCGTATAAAGAAGTGCTTCTTAACCTTTTTCTATGTCAGTACCCACCCAGATTTTTAAATTCAATCCTACAATACCAGTGCTGAAGGCAAAAAGAAAACCTTGATAAGTAAGCAAACCAGAATGTATACTTAAAATATAATTAAAAGAGAAAATGGTTAAAAATAACACCATAGCAAAAGTATAGCATTAAAAATTAGAGTGTAAACAAAACAGAATTAAAATTTTCAACATTTTAGCATTTACAAAAATGTAGTTGCAAAATACCTGGACCCCTTCTTGCACTCCCAAGAACTGAATCTCGCACACATTGGGGAGAAGGGACCCAGGTTAAGAACTGCTGCATCCCAGAAGTAGCTCACAGCTCATGGTGTTACATAAATTACCATAATTACAACTGTGATTACTAGATCTGCTTGGTTACAATACAGTGTCATTCCATAACTCTTTTCACCTTCAGTTGTTCCACGTGTCGAATGTGTTCTCGGTCTTCGGTCGGTCGGCCGTGCGCCTGACTGAACCGGAAAACCGCTTCCACAAGGTCCGTCTTTTCCGTGTAGTTATCTGTGCGGTGCTTGTTGCGGACGAGGAACTGGCGTAGCTCTTTCACTGTGTACTGCTCGAGCTCCGGTCGTGTAAACGTCAGCGATATCAGTCGATAGCACCGAATGCAGACTTTTGGCATCGTCACTCGTGCAGAGCACTTCGAACAGTGCAATCTTTGACACTCGGCACATCTCTAATAAGATTAAAAATGTCACGTGTAATAGACCTGTCACTATCTGAAATGTAGAGCAACACCTGTTTAGGTAAAAGACACAGACAACGAACTTCAGAAGGTAGATGGCAAAAGGTAACACAACCATTTAGAAGGCAAGGATGTAAAGTAGCACAATTGTTAAAAAGTGAGAACTAATAAAGAGGAAGTAGAAAGTCCTAAGAAGGGAAATGTAACATACCTGGTCCTGTTAACTTACCTCTGCTGAAACTGAGAGGTAACATATGGTAAATAATCCAACTGAAAAAGGTGAGGCTTAAGCTTTAGAAACATATTACACAAGAACAGAGGAACACGAACAAAGGCAGGAGGAAAGTTTGAAATTGAGGTCATTTACAATATATTTACAATAATGAACTGTGTCTTCTACGATGCCTGCCAACAATGTTGCACACATAAAAGCATTAACAAAAATTATGTTTTCCTCTCAATCACTATTCAGAATGTCATTATATACGAAGGATGAACCGATCGCTCATCATCAATACAAAAGTCTGTCACGCTCAACATGATTACTTCTTAGATACCGTCGCAAGTTTTTCAGTGAGTTTTGCAAACAGTGAAAAGAAAATGAAGCGACACCTTGCGTGTAAAGAGGTTTATGGATGTTGAACAAAATTCACAGGCCATGACAAACACAAGCCGTCATCTGTAAGTCAAGTTGTCATCAGTTCTGCAGAAAACTAAAATTTTAATAAAACACAGCAGCATTCATGAAACATCAATAGATAGAAAGCACACTGCTGGTCAACACCAGAGTACAAAGGTAAAAATCAATGCATCACGAAATGGCTACCATACTCTAAGCAGTTATGTAGTGCTTACCTTTTTGAGAACTGTGCAAAGATGTGCTAAAGCTTTAAATCACAACTGCTAAGCACAATCGACTGATGTGAGTTAGCACCTTTAAGGGAGCTTAAAATTCAGCATTATTGTTGTCAGTAAGCATATATTACACAATAACACTGCATAGTGCCAGAGCACACATGCACACAGCTTTTTTTGTCACAAACAGGCTAATGATGAAAATAGTTTCTATTTTATACTTTTACAACTCTATAATATTAAAATGAAAGAAATTAGTAAGAAGGCAACCGAATCTCAACACTAAAATAGTTATTTCATAACTGAAGTCTCAAAAATTCTAATGCACTGCTTAAAATATATAAACAGAGTACACCAGCTCATTTAAGAGTGCTATGTCATGTCAGATGGTAATCAGCAGACGAAGTCCAGTTGAATTACTTACAACCCTTGATCGAATCACTTTTCAAGTGCTTACATTTAGAATGCATAGCATACAGCCAGGGCTGTTAACAATACTTGAAAAAAGTATTACAATAGCAATAACAATACTTCCTAAATAAAAGTATCGCGATACCAATACCAATACTTTTTCTCAAAATTATTGCAATACCAATACTTTTCAAATATGCTTGCTAGATTCGATCTTAGCCTAATTTATAACTCATGCACTGATAATAATTGAAAATTTCCCAAGGAATCGCTTGTCCCGGCTTGGGCCAATCATAAGATAAGAGGAATGGATACTCGTCAATTTTCCATGTACACACTTTTCTCTTAAACACAGATGTTGCCCCAATCTAAACTTTTCTTCTATGTGAAAATATGGTGTTTTGAACCTCTGACGGCATTTTTTGTATTTTGCTGACATACTCGGTAGTCATTCATAAATCTGGCTTCACAACTAATGGTTGATGAATCAGCTTGTTATTTTAAAAGGATCTAAAATTTAAAGCCCCTGAATATTGCCCAAAACTGTTGACACGAAGGAACATGGGCTTTCCAGTCCTGTGCATATTGGTCCTTGGGCCACGGACAATATCTTTGAAGTAGCCTTCAGGCAAGCTGTTCAAGCACAATGCTTGTTTCATCAGTCCTATTCATTTTCAAGATCAACTAAATTCGCAAGCACTCTAAAATTAATTAGGCAAGCCACTTCTACCAGTGAACGCAAAAGGACGTAGGCCTACTACGGTCATTTCTTCATTCATGCCAATGCAATATTCCATCTATTCGCACCGAAGTTTATATGGCCGAAAGAGGTTATACATGTATATAGAGGCCTAAACTTATCAAAGCGCAACGATTGACTTCGCATATTTCTTGAGAAATCATATAAATTTCAGTGAGAAAAGGTATTGGTATCGAGTATCGCTGACAGGCTAAAAAAGGTATCGCGATACACATGCGATGCCAGCAAAATGAAACTATCGCGACACTAGCTGCAATACTGACAAAAGTATCGCGATACCAAAGTATTGCGATACTTTATTGCGATATTAATAACCCTTCATACAGCTATTTTTAATAATTTTGTACTCCTAGCCAACTCGGCTGCGTATACAGGGCGAAAGCGCAGTATCGGGGTGTGTAGGTTCCGGGCGTCTGACATGCTGCAGCAGCTGCGCGAACGGTTCCTTGTATTTCTATTGACACCAACTCTAATGCTGGCCATAACCGATTATCACGACGCCCGGTACATGATTATACGCACTCTCATACTGTGCTTTCGCACGTATAA
This sequence comes from Bimastos eiseni, assembly GCA_959347315.1. NCBI lineage: Eukaryota > Metazoa > Annelida > Clitellata > Crassiclitellata > Lumbricidae > Bimastos > Bimastos eiseni. Next base: position 37,815,928 of record OY365811.1, on the reverse strand, counting down.
TCGCCGGGAAGATCAGACGGCCAGAAAGAGCACTCATGTGCGACTGTCGAGGTTGAAAAAAATGAAGTTGTTAACACTTCATACTCATGGTTGCCTTTTAGGTCAGCTTAAAGAACTGCTCTTCGTCACAAACATTCCCATTAAATAATAGTTACTAGTACCCGTATTACGTAACGTTACCAATAAAACGTATACAACAGCGTCAATACATTCAGCCTAAAACTGCTGTTATTCGTCATATTGGCGCCCATACTCAGTGAAATTCGCATATCCGCAACCTTAGTAAATCATTAGAAGACTAAATACTTTAAAATAACGGTCAATATTGTAAAAATGTGAGCAAATACCCTTACTTTAGGACTTGATGCTGTTTTGGTTACGCACAATGTTGTGACGTCACTAAATGGCGCTCATAAACATGGATAATGGATTATCTGAAAGCTACATGGATATAATTATTGAATCCATGTAAAAATCAAGCGCATCAGCATCATCCTCACACCAGCGCCACTATGCTGCTGTTACTGATGCCAGCCGAGATTGATTACGAAGTATTCAAAGATCGAAGCAAAAAGATCCACGTAGGTCTATTTTAATCACGCTCTCATTAGTCAGCGCAAAGATTATATATAGGCCTAACTTACATCGTCTGAGAACAGAAGCATAAAGAATTCGCAACGTACTGAAAATCAATATTCATTTCGCATTCACATTTCGGTTAATAAGCTAAATTAGTCATCTTGTTAATTGGTATTGCTGGAAATCCCCAGATGAAGAGAAAAATTGCAGTATTCAGTGTTGGGACGAGACCAAAGCTTCGAGACCAAGACCGAGACCAAGACCGAGAGGTACAAAACCAAGACCAAGACCGGGTGGTCCGAGACCAAGACCAAGACCAAGACCGATACTCTTTTTTTATAAACAATTCAATTTATCAAGACGCTAAAACGGAATAACACGCCTAAAACATTAATTTTATTGCTGAAGAATACTAATCTTAACAATGGTCTAGAAAACAACTTTGCCGGCCAGTCTGAACTTTTGCGGGCTCAACCTTGGATTTGGCCTGAGAATATGACACTATAAATTACTTAGAGTATACGATAGGTAAATAGGCCTACTTAAAGACATATGAACAAGCAGATTAACGTTCCGTTTGAAGGGTGTAGGTACTAACCTGTACTCGAAATTGTAGGTTAACAGTGACTACACGTGACCGACAACATAATAATTTGATTGTTCCAAAACCTTGAAATTTGTGAAAGCAAATTTTTTAATGGCTGGTTCCGTTGCAAATGCATGTTTTGCCCATAGTAACATGTATAGGCCTATATAGATGGTCAACACGTCATAAATTGATAACAAGCGCGTAGGGTCTAAACATCCAGTGTTTCAAATAATCGAAAATAATCGAAAAATTGATCTGATAGGCCTACGGCAAATGTCCAAGAATGCTAATCTAAGACGGAGACCAATCCCAAGACCGTTCCTTTAAGACCAAAACCAAGACCGAATCGGTCGAGACCAAGACCAAGACCGATGGTCCGAGGCCAAGACCAAGACCAATGCATTTGAGACCAAGATCAAGACCGCAGTTTTCCGGTCTCGAGACCGTATCGAGACCAAGACCGCGGTCTTTAGACCACATCCCAGACATTATTTCTTTCTAAGCCTACAGTATAATTATAGGACTGTCATTTTTATTATTTTTAATAATGATGTTAGAACCAATTTGTATAGCGCATTTACAAGAAACTCTTTGGGACAACTGCATGCAATGGGACCAAAACGTTCACGATTAAACATGAAAATCGCCGCCTGGGAGCCAGACGCAGACACCAGCTTAATCACAAAGTGTAGGCCTATACGTTACCAAACGTTATCGCTCTGAGAAGAAGCGAACGAATGAACGGATTATAGCAATTACCCAAAGTAACTCTTGAATTCTTGGCGCGCAGAGCTTTGGTACCCCAGATATACATTATATATATATACATATATATATATACATATATATATACATATATATATACATATATATATATATAGTAAGAGGCGGTGATCTCGTTTGACAGATGGGGGACACCCAATGAAAGAGATAGGAAATTTGGGGACGTATAATGTGTCAACTCTCCGTAAAAGGGGAGGGGGACTTGCTCCCCATGGCCCCCTCCCCGGATCGCCGCCCCTTAATACCCCCACCCCCATTGTAAAGGTTAAATATGTGTGCACCCGCTGACTTGAAAAATATATGTAGCCTATAGGCCTACAGGCCATATCATCGATCTAATTTAATAATGATAATAATACTTAGCTTACACTGAATGAATGACAAACCGCAGCTTGATTACAAGCACAGTTTGAAAGGATGATGACAAGTTATTTATCTTCTAAGCAAAATACATTTGTCGTCAATTCAACTCCTGTTTAAAAAAGCTAATTATCGTATCACACAAGATACACAACAAAGCAACAATCTATTTAATCGTGTTGCTTCCTTGGTGTCAATTTAATAGGCCTAATCTATCCAACAAATCAGAAATTCTGCCAAAGGACAATTACGTTTAACTTATGAATGAAAGTGACACATGTTATCATCATAATTAAAACATCTTGTTTCTGGATTATCTACCCATCCATCCACCAATTCATCAATCCATCCATCCACTCCCGGCAGAAATGTCAGAGGCGCAGTCAGAGGCGCGGCTCTATGGGTTCAAGGCCGTCCCGATAGAAAACGCATTAAGACTACTGAAACCAGAAACTAAAATCCAGAAAACAACGTCCATGTCTAATGGACCCACCCTCAGAAAACTAGAAACCCCACGAAATTAATTCTCTCCATTCGATCGCCCCGGAAAATATGAGTAAACCGGAAGGTAGGACACGTCATTAAAGGTGTAGATGAAAACGAATCAGATGAGGTTTTCAGACAGAATCCGAAACCCGTAGACCATTTTTAATCCATTATTGAGGAGGAGTGGAGGGAGTGGAGGCCTTGCAGCTGAATACGACTGATCCTCAATCTGAACCTGTCACTACTATTATAATCTTGTCTGGTAAGCACTGGAGCTCCCTCTTCGTTCTGTGCTTCTAACTCGAAGACTGAGAAGATCACTCACCCAAAGATAGATAGATAGATAGATAGATAGATAGATAGATAGATAGATAGATAGATGGATAGATAGATAGATGGATAGATATAATAAACAGACATGTATATATATATATATATAAATCATTAGACTATGGTCGTTTCATTATATATATATATATATATATATATCTGCGATACTAGGCCTATATTGCATTACCTTATATGTACACGCATATTCGCAAAAGACCCTGTCACGGCGCTATAAAAATACGAGACCTTTCTTCGCGTCAGGCTATCGACCATAGATGCACATCATTTCCGTCCATTCGAAAGGAATGGATTGCACTTCCCTCATCCCGTCTCCTTTATCCATCCACCGCTCCTCCTCTTCTGAACGCCCTCGACCCACCGCCCCCTCAGATCCCCATTCTCAATTTCCTCGTCCTCCTCCTCGTCCTCCTCCTCGTCCTCCTCTTAGCCCATCAACCGTCCTCGCTTCGCGTGTCCACTGATCCAGGCCCCCTCCTAAGTACACAACGGTTCGGCAACTGGGAAGTTCTTGTATACGTCGAACCTATAGGTTCGTCCTAAAAGTCGGTCTGACCAGAGAAGAAAAGTCTCCCACCGACAGACCCTAATCTCAGAAAGAAACTCATGACTAATCAAGCGGCCATTCAGGAAATTGGCAATGCGCTTGCGCCGCTAAATGCCACCCGAATTAAACCGGAAACGGGCCAGAAAGCGCCCTCATCGTCCCAGCGGACTATCCCCGTGTTGAAAGCGCTAGGCCCTACATGAGTTCATAGAGGCTACACATCAAATTGCTCTCTGCCATCAGCAGACACTTAGGTGATCAAATGTTCGCAACGTTTTAGTGTTTGACAATAAAGTCCAGAATATATCTTTCGCTCTGGATTTGACAATTTACCTTTTCTAGTCTGTAACACGCAAGGCGGGACAAAAGTAGCATTAAGGGGCTAAAGGTTTCCTTTTGTCCTGCTTTGCGTGCCTTTCTAACCTTGTAAGGAGCACTTTATCAAATTGCTGCTGTAAACAAATGAAATGAGACCTGCTTGCGTGACAGTCATGAAAAGGTTTACTTATTCTGTTTGACTTTTATTATAATTATATCGTCATCGTCGTCGTCACCGACACCGTCACCGTCACCATCGTCGTCGTCGTCGTCGTCCTCCTCCTCATCATCGTCGTCGTCGTCGTCGTCGTCGTTGTCGTCATTCTTATTTTTATTGCTGCTATAATTGTTATTTTTATAATTATTATTATTATCACTATTATTTCTATAATCGCTGTTGTTGTTGCTGCTGTTGTTAATTCTGCATCGTGTTCCTGTTGTTATTGTCGTCATCGCTGTTGTTGTTGCTGTTGGTGTCGTTGTCGCTGTCGCTGTTATTAGTCTACCTTGGTAGCGTGAAATGGGTCGTGAAAACAATGTAGGTGTACATATGAAAAAAACGGATGATATGAACTAATTGTTTAGTAGCCTGTTGAGTCTTTGTCAGGAATGGAAAGTTTTGAGACCTGTCCCTAATGAAATTGAGGATGAAAGTTTTTGTGTAAAATGCCTCTCATGTACTGTCGTAACTCAATTGACTGTCAATCGACTTAGTCTCGACTCTCCACTTGATAACAACTTGCTAAAGTCCTTAATATCCCGTATACGTAATGTCAATGGTTAGTTTACCTGGAAATAGAACTGATACTGAAAATATTGGTCACATGATACACGTGATAAACATCGGTGATGTGATTGGACACTTACTGATGACGTCATTTTGTGACCCAATCGCTGATGACGTAAAATCTAAGGCGAAGACAAGAGGAGAGTGAAGACGGAAGATATTTTGTTTCAGATTATTCCGCTTTATAGGGCCTTCGTCTATCAGAGAACGTTATAAGACAGTGACATTTTAAGAGAATGCCACTTTAGAAGACGGCCCTGCATGAGCATTGGCAAAGACAGGACTGAACATCAGCTTACTTAATTATGATGAAT
>OY365811.1:37743317-37805817 GCA_959347315.1 Bimastos eiseni | reverse complement strand
GTTCGACAGGTGTGAGCCTTTGAGCATGGCAGCAGTCACGCTTGAACAATTCTACACGTTTGACTTACTCGTCAAGCTTGATAGCAGTTACGCTTTAACTGCGCGACACACTTGACTGAGTTGACACCCTTGAGTAACTCTTCAAGTCGTAGCCTTCCTGAAAAGGAAGAGATGGGTCCCGGCACCGCCCGGTTCGTCGGTCGACTGATCGCAGGCCGTCTGGACGTACTTGCGGGCCCTGGCCGGGTTGATGCGTGTAAAGTAGATGTAGCCATAGATGGCGCCCAAAACAACACACAGGGCAACGAGAACTATCAGAACGATTAAGCCGACAAACATCGCCGACCTATGCCAGTTGACGTCTGACCCTTTACCTTGTCTTTTTCTGCAACCGATGATCTTCTCAGGCTACGACTTGAAACCGTCGACTTCGATGACGTCGGTGACCCACGTGGCTGTGACGTCAATGACGGTGATGCTACTGACTGTTTCTTCAACGACGGCGAGTTTAGTGACAGCGAATTTTGGGACTGACTTTAAAGACGGTGACTTCGATGACGTTGACTTAAAGGACGTTGACTTTAGTGACGTTGAATTTATGACGGTGACTTTGCTGCTCAAATGACGCTGACTTCGACTAAGTTGACCTTGATGACGGCGAATTCGTTGACGATGACTTCAATTACGGTGACTTTGTTGACTCCAATGACGTCTTTGACTTCCGTCTGTTTCACCCGATAATCCAATGCAGACCGGATGTGGATCTTCCTGTCCGATAGGAAGTGGCGGCGTATTCTATAGAATAAGCGCTCCAATAGACAGCTCCTGCCAATTAACGGACATTGATACCCGATCAATCAATCGCCTGTTCGATAGGTCCTTCAATCGATATCTTACCAGATAAGTCTAACGAAGGCGAATTAAACACGTAAGAGGAGCCATCAACAGGATATCGTCACTGAGCCAGTGAGTAAGTCCCGCAGGGCAGTCGTTCCTTGACAAAGAGGATCAGAGGAACTCATCGTAAAGGTCGTTGGTCGAATTTTTAAAGGCGCCGAGGTTAACGCTTCCATTTTTAACCAAAGACCTATTCAAAGAAGAACATATATTTGACATCTTTGTCACAAGCACATAACATTTAGCTGACCCTACTGCAAGAAAAAACTCCATTTAATGAAACTGGAATTGTAATTAGTAGCTTCTTTGGGTCGATGTAGGATGCACAAAGTATGAACCGACGACGCGCCAATATCAAGCCACAATTTATTGAAGATCTCTCCGCTAAAACAGGAAGACTCTAGTGGATAAAAGCAATTTGAAAATTCCCATTTTCAATAAATTAAGCACCATTTATCATTTGAGGTGTGAAGACAACATAGACTATAACAGATGAATTCCTGGTGCGAACGAAAGTCCAGTTAATGTTGTAGATATCGAGGCGTATTAGGTGCATGAGTTTTATCTTTACTTCACGCCTGTTGCTTTTAGAATAGTCGTTCGTCTATCTAATAGACTAAGTTAAACAGACTCACAATGCACTCAACGTATACTGTCGCCTTTGACTATACGCAGCTTAGATCAGCTGTCTGAATGTTGCACATGTTTAAATCAGTTCGAATAAATTGCATAATCGTAGGTACAACTTTTATTTGAGGAGTTCAAAGTATAAGAAACAGAAAGTCCTGATACGTATACATACATACATACATACATACATACATACATACATACATACATACATACATACATACATACATACATACATACATACATACATACATACATACATACATACATACATACATACATACATACATACATACATACATACATACATACATACATACATACATACATACATACATACATACATACATACATACATACATACATACATACATACATACATACATACATACATACATACATACATACATACATACATACATACATACATACATACATACATACATACATACATACATACATACATACATACATACATACATACATACATACATACATACATACATACATACATACATACATACATACATACATACATACATACATACATACATACATACATACATACATACATACATACATACATGCATGCATGCATGCATACATACATACGTACATACATAGTGGTGTAAATATCATTAGCGCTTGGTTTTGAGTGTAATCAGACCGTGTGATTTCCAACGCCTGTATACATAGCCTACTCCAGCGTAAATGCTTGGCGCGTAATTTCCAATGGCTGTGCCCATGTTTATAGTAATTTGCAGTGAATGAACAATGGCTTTACGTTACTCCTATTGAAGGAGAGCATAGAGCCAGAGAAAGAGTACTTAACCGTTTAACGATAATTATATGAAAACCTCTGCAGGGTGTAGGGTTAGTATGGATCTATGCAGGGTGTAGGGTTAGTATGAATCTATGCAGGGTGTAGGGTAAGTATGGATCTATGCAGGGCGTATGGGAAGTATGGTTCTATGCAGGGTGTAGGGTGTAAGTATAGATATATGCGGTCGGGTGCGATGGTTGCATTTTGTAACTCTATGCACCCAGAAAGAGACTTCGAAGAACTTGGTTTGAACCAATGGTGGACAAGAAGCGGTCACCCGCTGCCCTTGTCACCCCCTCCGTCGCTAGGTGCCAAGGGAGGAAGTATCCCACTGAGTTTCATTCGGATAATACAACTTCTCAATCCTTTCCCTTTTCCTGGAACTCACATACCCCCACCAAACAGGCGATGTGTACATGTGTGCAACGGTCGTCATCATTGCTACTTCACGAAGTTCCCCTTAGGGTGAGGGTGGGTGTGGCCATGGGATCGAAGACCCCCCCCTCCCCCGGTGGACATACCATCGACGAGCGTATAATTGACAGTGGCTGCACTCATGCGCAATCGGTAAACCCTTAATTTGCCTTCGAACTGCACACTGAAGTAGGAGTGAGACACTGTGTATAGCCCCATCATTCCCAAGTGCAATTAAACCGCACCAAAAAACGAGCGCAGGCACTGACTCACTAACAGACGAACACTATCGCTGAAGCGGTGGCAGCTATCGTCCCTTGTTGAACCATCTCTCGAAAGCAGCGCATATTCTCTGACCATTATTGCGTATCTAGTTTCGCATAAGATACTGTGGTCATCTACGCATGATGACATCGTATCGCATATATATAGTATATATTTATATGAATTCATATAGCGCCTATGGCAGCACGGGCTCGACTGGGTCCCCTCCCCTTTGAGTGCCTCGGGGTCACTTTTGGGCCTTCAGTTAACTACCACTCTTCCTGTGGGTCTTAAATAAGATTAATGGTGATGACACGTAGGCCTATATTCTTGGTTCTGCCTCTCAACCGACCGACCTTCTTCAAACGATGCAAATAGCTATCGACTCACTTAAGTCTTGCATGGGAAGCAATCGTTTCCGGCTCAACCCTGTCAAGACCAAATTTACTTGACTTGAGACCCGACAACAACTGATAAAGATTGACTTCTGTGCACCGCTCTCTGCATCTATTTCCTTCTTTACATTCGCTACATCTGTGCGCGACCTTGGGGTCGTTCTTGATCAGAAACTCTCCCTCGGCCAGCATATCAATCGGTAACTAGAAGCTGTTTTTAACAGTTGCGTCAACTACGGGTTCTCTTCCGTTCCCTCTCTGCCAGTGCTGCAACTACTCTCGTCCACATTTTTGTCACGAATCGTCGCCACTCGCCACTTCTGGTCTACTCTATAAAGTCTATAGTCTATCAGCTGACATCGCGCATGTTAAGATTGGACAGCAGGATCCATCTACCGGACTAGCCTTATGTCCGAGTATACGCGGGATGTTTTGCGTTAGTAACCCCCCCTCAGTTCATTGCATTTCGGATTTCATCTGTGGTTTGGCCCTGCCCTTATGGCGCTGCTCTACTTACCTTCAGGAGCTTGGGTCTAGGGCATCTCCCCCCGGACATTTCCCCCTCTGCTTTACATTCACTTAAAGCTGTCCATGTATACCTCTCCGACGCTCGCACTCATAACTAACGACGCTATTTGCTAATTTTTTGTTTATCATAGACACAGCCGTTTCACGCAACTCTGTTCTTTCCAAGTATGCTAGCTACAGCTTCTACCTCCATCTCTTCGGATTTCTCGTCTAATAATTTATCTTACAGATTCATGACAGATTATAAATAGCAACAGCCAGGCTAAATATCAAAACTTTGTTAAATATTTACCTAAACCATAAAAGTGAGACACATTTGATTAAGTAAGGTTATTGGTTGTTCACCAGTTAACTATCAATTAATTAAGAAGTACGAGACTGCATGATCAACTGTTCTTCGACTTATTTTTGATTCAACATTTGCCTTAAGCATCAAAGTGAGACATGTTGAATCAAGGTGGCTGGTTGTGTTTTAACATCAAACCCGTTCTCTGATAACAGAGGGGAAAATCCGGGGAATTGTCTTACGGGGAAATGTCCAGGGGGAATGTCGGGGGGGGGGGAGGGAGATGTCCAGAACCCCATGAGCTTTACTGTCCTGTTGCCGCCAGTGAAATGCCGGCAGGACGCTGCGCTCTATCTCGCAGGGTCTTCTTCCTGTCCATTTATCTCGGACCTCAATGATGCAATATCTTGCTTTTTCTGTTAAGGTAGGCCATTGCAAGCAGTCGGTTCGACTGCTTGCAATGGCCTACCACTGAATCTTCGGCTCTTGTCTAGGAACTGTCTACCTCATTTTTAACCCACTCTGAAATCTGTCTTATATTAGCCGAGGTTGAACAGGGAGCGCTTCTGAGTAGATTTTTTGAAGAGGCGCTATGTTAAGTCGTTGATTAATTGACTGATTGGATGATTGATTGATCGATTGATCGATCGATTGATCGATTGGTTGATTGATTATTTTATTATTGGTTGGTTTATTGATTGGTTTATTGATTGATTTATTGATTGATTTATTGATTGATTGATGTGGACCATTCGGAGGCGCTTCAACACGGGGGAAAGAAAGAAACGCATTGAGAGAGAGAAAGCGAGCGGCCGCCACTCGTCCTCTATCACATAGGAACAAATTCTCTTCAGTATTACGACAAAATAATGCGATCTATCGTATGAACCCAACACCTCACCTCCTGCTATCTCTCCACAGGTATATAACTCAAACTGAAAACACTTTATCTCTGCAGCAAGTCCTTTCCTGATTCCATCTACCCCTTCAAATATCGCGGTGTCAATTCTAAACAACATCCACTCTAGTCGTCTGACTGTCTGCCTGCCTCACGTCCTAGATATCTACTCCCTGTCTTTCGATTTAGTTTTAATTGAGCAGATGTGAATAAGTTGCCTCTTGTGGGCGCAACATAAATGTCGAATTTACTATTGCAATCTCTCCTCTACAATCTCCTGTGTCTCCTTCGACACCTGGCTCCTCCTCATTGCCATTCCTACTTCTCCTATCCTGCTCCTCCTTTCCTGCTCCTCCTTTCCTACTCCTCCTCTCCTACTCCTCCTTTCCTGCTCCTCCTCTCCTACTCCTCCTCTCCTACTCCTCCTCTCCTACTCCTCCTTTCCTGCTCCTCCTCTCCTGCTCCTCCTCTCCTACTCCTCCTCTCCTGCTCCTCCTCTCCTACTCCTCCTCTCCTACTCCTCCTCTCCTACTCCTCCTTTCCTGCTCCTCCTCTCCTGCTCCTCCTCTCCTACTCCTCCTCTCCTACTCCTCCTCTCCTACTCCTGTCCCCGTTCGTTAGATCTTACCATCCGCCTCTTTGTTTGTCTAGTCCTCAGAGGGGCTGAATCATTCATGGTTCTTCATTTGTCTGGTGTTATTCGCCGCACTCCGACAATGACTCTACTGACACCTCGATTCTGCCTATCCATCCATCCATCCATCCATCCGTCCATCCATCCATCCATCCATCCATCCATCCATCCATCCATCCATCCATCCATCCATCCATCCATCCATCCATCCATCCATCCATCCATTCACCGACCTATTCATCCATCCATCCATCCATCCATCCATCCATCCATTCACCGACCTATTCATCCATCCATCCATCCATCCATCCATCCATCCATTCACCGACCTATTCATCCATCCATCCATCCATCCATCCATCCATCCATTCACCGACCTATTCATCCATCCATCCATCCATCCATCCATCCATCCATTCACCGACCTATTCATCCATCCATCCATCCATCCATCAATCCATCAATCGATTGAATCCAATGTATCCCTGATTCTCTATCTATTATATCTTCATCCGTTCATTCCACATCCCATGCAAGACATCCTCCCTTTGTCAAATCTGCATCAGCATCTTTTCCTCCATCCTCCTCATCCCTCCCCTTCCCTCTCCTATGTACAAATGTATACAGACTCCTCCTCTGTTCATCACAAGACGAATCTCTCGGTCGCTGATACATGTATGCAGAGACGCCAGGCTATTCAATTATGACGGACGAACGGGTTGGTGCAGTGAAGGTTGGAAAAGCAAAGACATAGACAGACAGACATGCAGGCAGACAAGCGCACACGCACGAACATATAGACATACACTGTAGATTGACGGACACACTGACAGACTGACAGACAGATGAACAGACAGACAGACTGCCCTTGGGCATCTAAGTAGAAGCTTGCATTGTCAATCACGGATCAGTATACTTCCACCGCCCCGCATCTAAGAAAGTAGAGGAATGAAGAGATGAAATATACGCAGATGATGCGAAGAAAAAGGTGGAGGAGAGAGGCTATTCCTTGCCACTGCGTTATAATTATTATTATTCGGTATAATCAATTAACATCTATGCATCTAGGCTGCCACTTACTGTACAAGGACGCATTATATAGGCTCATAGGCCATCATTATCATCATCATCATCATCATCATCATCATCGTCATCATCATCGTCATCGTCATCTCCACCGCCACCGTCACCACCACCGTCCCGTCATCGTCATCGTTTTCGTCTTCGCCTTCATCTGCGTCATCGTCATCGTCACTATTATAATCTTCGTTGTGGTCGTCATTACTATCATCGCTACCAGCATCATCGATTTCAGTGACAGTTGTACCAAAGAAAAGTATGATCACGTGGCGCTGCTCCTATTTATACCGCAGACTCGGAAACGACAGAACAGCGATCTGTGATTACCTTTTCTTCTAGATGAAATCTCATGAATCCTCCTCTTTCCTTTCCTCTTTCAACCCTCTCCTCTTTCTTCCCACTCCTCTTTTTCCCTCTCCTATTTCTTCCCTCTCCTCTTTCAATCCTCTCCTCTTTCTTCCCTCTCCTCTTTCTTCCCTCTCCTCTTTCTTCCCACTTCTCTTTCTTCCCTCTCCACTTTCTTCCCTCTTCTCTTTCATCTCTCTCCTTTTTCTTACCTCTGCTCTTTCAATCCTCTTCTCTTTCTTCCCTCTCCTCTTTCTTCCCTCTCCTCTTTCTTCCCACTTCTCTTTCTTCCCTCTCCACTTTCTTCCCTCTTCTCTTTCATCCCTCTCCTTTTTCTTACCTCTCCTCTTTCTTCACTCTCCTCTTTCAATCCTCTCCTCTTTCTTCACTCTCCTCTTTCAATCCTCTTCTCTTTCTTCCCTCTCCTCTTTCAATCCTCTTCTCTTTCTTCCCTCTCCTCTTTCAATCCTCTTCTCTTTCTTCCCTCTCCTCTTTCAATCCTCTTTTCTTTCTTCCCTCTTCTCTTTCATCTCTCTCCTCTTTCTTACCTCTCCTCTTTCTTCCCTTTCCTCCTTCTTCCCTCTCCTCTTTCTTCCCTCTCCTCTTTCTTCCCTCTCCTCTTTCTTCCCACTTCTCTTTCTTCCCTCTCCTCTTTCTTCCCTCTCCTCTTTCTTCCCACTTCTCTTTCATCCCTCTTCTCTTTCTTCCCTCTCCTCTTTCTTCCCTCTCCTCTTTCTTCCCTTTCCTCTTTCTTCCCTCTCCTGTTTCTTCCCTCTCCTCTTTCTTCCCTCTCCTCTTTCTTCCCCCTCCTCTTTCTTCCCTCTCCTCTTTCATCCCTCTCCTCTTTCTTCCCTTTCCTCTTCTTCCCACTTCTCTTGCTTCCCTCTCCTCTTTCTTCCCTCTCCTCTTTCCTCCCTCTCCTCTTTCTTCCCTCTTCTCTTTCTTCCCTCTCCTCTTTCTTCCCTTTCCTCTTTCTTCCGTCCTATTTCTTCCCTCTCCTCTTTCTTCCCTCTTCTCTTTCTTCCCTCTCCTCTTTCTTCCCTTTCCTCTTTCTTCCCTCTTTTCTTTCTTCCCTCTCCTCTTTCATCCCTCTCCTCTTTCTTCCCTCTCCTCTTTCTTCCCTCTCCTCTTTCTTCCCTCTCCTCTTTCTTCCCTTTCCTCTTTCTTCCCTCTCCTCTTTCTTCCCTCTCCTCTTTCTTCCCTCTCCTGTTTCTTCCCTTTCCTCTTTTTTCCCTCTCCTCTTTCTTCCCTCACCTCTTTCATCCCTCTCCTCTTTCTTCCCTCTCCTCTTTCTTCCTTCTCCTATTTCTTCCCTCTCCTCTTTCTTCCCTCTCCTCTTTCTTCCCTCTCCTCTTTCTTCCCTTTCCTCTTTCTTCCCTCTCCTGTTTCTTCCCTCTCCTCTTTCTTCCCTCTCCTCTTTCTTCCCCCTCCTCTTTCTTCCCTCTCCTCTTTCATCCCTCTCCTCTTTCTTCCCTTTCCTCTTCTTCCCACTTCTCTTGCTTCCCTCTCCTCTTTCTTCCCTCTCCTCTTTCTTCCCTCTCCTCTTTCTTCCCTCTTCTCTTTCTTCCCTCTCCTCTTTCTTCCCTCTCCTCTTTCTTCCTTCTCCTATTTCTTCCCTCTCCTGTTTCTTCCCTCTCCTCTTTCTTCCCTCTCCTCTTTCTTCCCTTTCCTCTTTCTTCCCTCTCCTGTTTCTTCCCTCTCCTCTTTCTTCCCTCTCCTCTTTCTTCCCCCTCCTCTTTCTTCCCTCTCCTCTTTCATCCCTCTCCTCTTTCTTCCCTTTCCTCTTCTTCCCACTTCTCTTGCTTCCCTCTCCTCTTTCTTCCCTCTCCTCTTTCTTCCCTCTCCTCTTTCTTCCCTCTTCTCTTTCTTCCCTCTCCTCTTTCTTCCCTTTCCTCTTTCTTCCGTCCTATTTCTTCCCTCTCCTCTTTCTTCCCTCTTCTCTTTCTTCCCTCTCCTCTTTCTTCCCTTTCCTCTTTCTTCCCTCTTTTCTTTCTTCCCTCTCCTCTTTCATCCCTCTCCTCTTTCTTCCCTCTCCTCTTTCTTCCCTCTCCTCTTTCTTCCCTCTCCTCTTTCTTCCCTTTCCTCTTTCTTCCCTCTCCTCTTTCTTCCCTCTCCTCTTTCTTCCCTCTCCTGTTTCTTCCCTTTCCTCTTTTTTCCCTCTCCTCTTTCTTCCCTCACCTCTTTCATCCCTCTCCTCTTTCTTCTTTCTCCTCTTTCTTCCCTCCTTCTTTTTATGCTCCTCCTACTCCTCCTCGGTGCCTTCGCAGTGAGCGATGAGTTGCTTGGGGAGAGTATCGTTCCTCATCACCCTTGCCCTGGTCGCCTCAGAGGGCCCCCTGATCGAATAGACAACGAATTACTGCTGCGCTCATCCGCTGCCTCGCCAGACCTCTGCCCTTTGACTATAGTCGAAGATGGACCGTTGTTATAGAGCTCACTCCCACTGCCATCTGATAAGCTCAGCGATTATGAAAGGATTAGACGTTGAGGGAAGGGTTCCGCCTCTCTGAGGCATCGTATGGCACAGGCCAATAATAGTATTATTGAAATTGTATAAACCGGATGGATGCATAAACCGTATAGTTTAAACTCCAGACATTCTGTTTCCGATTGGTTTCTATTTTATTTTGCTCTTTTGATCACAAAGTCACCTTTTGAATCGCAATTCACGTCTTTAGTCTTTACTCAAGAGCAGAACACGGCATAACTAAAGATAACAAGTAAGGAGGAGAAGAACCTGACATTTCATTGGGCATTGAAGACGGATTAACAAAATAAAAAATTCTGGATGGGTTACGGGAAATCAGTGCAGTTGTCGAAGGGCTTAGTTAATGTGAGCCACGATTTTTCACTAAATCAATCAGAAGTAATCTCGTGCGTTTGAGTAGCGCTTTAGAAATTGGACTTTATGATTACACTATTGCGAATTCGGCTATAATGGCCAGCGCATGCCAACCCCAAACAGACCATCATTGCCAAACACATAAACCGCAGACAGCGAATCTTGTCCCCGATCAGAAGCGGTCTATGGGCACCTGGGCTGAGTGGACGGTTAGAGTGGAACACGGAAGCCGATATGTTAAAGCGATTGCCTTGTGACGTGGGATATACGGGGCTGAGTCTCCTAGAGACGGTCAGTGTGTAGGGACCCTGAACAAGATCTTCACTCACAATTACTCAACTCCTCAGAAGCAGACACTTCGACTGCCATGCGAGGGCTAGATGCGCTATTATAAAAGTAACTAAAATCATCTTAGGTTTATCATCCAAATTATTAGTTACTTAGTTTAATCATCACAATTATTAATTGCACAATCATCACAAACAATTATTACTAATCAGATATTTTTGTATAGGACACCACAAAATCGTATGCTTATCGATGTTTATATAGGCTGAGGCGTGTAGGTTGTTGGCATTGGTTGAATGAAAGTGTTGATGGATTCATTTTGTCCGTGACGTTCTTCCACATGCAGATGGATTTGACAGCTTCATAGATACATTTGTGACACAAATTTCATGTAAGCATGACGATAAATCTTATCAATGAGTTTTTAAGTAGGAAGGGTTTGGAAAAATTACGGGAATGCCCGCAAAGTGGGACCTGAAAATGAATTCTTTTTGGAAAACATGTTACTGCCTCTGGTTTGTTGTCATCATCATCATCATCATCATCATCATCATCATCATCATCATCATCATCATCATCATCATCATCCTCATCATCAGTATTATAATTATTATTATTATTATTATTATTATTATTATTATTATTATCATTATCATTATCATTGTTGTTGTTGTTGTTGTTAGTATTATTATTTATCATTATTAGTATTATTATTTAACATTATTATTATTAATATTTGATTTTTTTGGCTAGCGTTGGAGTTGTAGGACAATTAAACCGTCTTGCAAGATAATTAAATCTGTCAAATTTTCACGTTTTTGATTATAATAGCAATAGCAATAATAATAATGTTATAATATAAAAAGAGCGGAACCTGCGAGTAACAAACAAAACATGGAAATGTCTGCTGGAGTCCACTTGCAATCCACGCGACCGTGCTCACCTACTGGCCTCACGAGCACCTCATTCTGGGGACTGGATGCTCGCTCCCTTTGTGTCTGCTCTAGGTCTGCGCCCTTTAAACGAGGAGGTACGAGTCGCAGCCGGGCTGAGGCTAGGAACAACGCTCTGAGAACCACATCTGCGCCACCACTGACGAGAGGACGTCGACGCAAAAGGGCTTCATGGACTGGTCTGTACAGGAGGCAGAGGAAGACGCCAACGACACAGTATGCTAAACGATGTCGTCTGGAGAGCCCGTGGCAGAGCCAAGATTCCAGCACAAAAAGAACCTCTCGGACTGCTAAGAGAGGACGGAAAGCCACCAGACGGAGTCACACTCATCCCTTGGACACGTGGACGTCGTATGGCATGGGATGTGACAGTGCCCGACACCTACGAAAAGTCACATTTTGTCGACACATCTGTCAGAGCTGGCGAAGCAGCCGAACGCGCAGTTAAGACGAAGAGGGTAGAGTATTCCACCATAACCAACACCCACGACTTCGTAGCCCTGTCCTTGGAATCCGGCGGCGCTTGGAGCAGTGAAGGACTGCAGTTTATCTCAGAGTTGGGTAATCGCACGAGTGACACGACCCATGATCCGAAGGAGACGTCATATATGTTTCAACTGAATTCGGTGGTTCTTCAACGTGGGAACGCTGCCTGCTTCTTCGGGACATTGCCATCATTCACTTAGCTCGCCCAATGATGATGATGATAATAATAATAATAATAATAATAATAATAATAATAATAATAATAATAATAATAATAATAATAAAAGCAACAATAATGACAGTTACAGTAACAATTAGAAGAAGCATTAGGGTAGTAGTAATAAGAAGATTAACAACAACTGCAATATCATAAACAAGGAGAAACAAGAACAAAAACAATTTGAACATGAGCAAGAGAACAAGAAGAACGAGAACAAGAAGTAGAGAAAGAAGAAAAAGAAGAAGATCAAGCTGAAGATGAAGAAGAACATAATGACGAACACTTGTAACAAGAATACAATAAGCAATAACGGGAACAAAAGACTAAGACGAACAAGAAACACAAAAGCAAGAAGTAACAATTAAAACAGGAATGCCATTGCGAGATAGAACAGTAATTAGAAACAAGAAAATTAAAGGAAAGGGAGGAGAGAAATGAAGAAAGAACGGACGATGAAGATCGATGGGCTGTTGCAGATTAATCGTTAAGCCCTTTGAAAGGATTTTCGGATTAATTAGGCTGGTAGTGTATTATGAGGATGTGAGAGGATGTAGCTGTTTTGTTCAGTTCCTTTAACAACAAAATATTCTCTCAAGCCTCAGATTCTTCATCATCGTCTGTCTATCGACATCCGGGACACGAATCATTATCGCCGACTGATCGATCAGAGGAAGAGAAAGTCAATTAGGAAGAAAGACAAATTGGTTCACTTTCGTATTGACTCTTGCGGATCCGGTTCTTTGCGTTTAACCTCAGAGTTGCACTTTAGGAATTGGAGGGTTACTTACGATTACGATATCGATAAAGATTATCAGGGCTTAAAGTGTTTATTTTATGAAACATAGTGTACTGATATTGTCCAGTCTATCGTCAATGGGGAATAGGGGAATTCCAAAATGTGGTCTTCCTTCATTCGTTAATCCCTTCACTGGCTCCCAGTACCTCAGCGTATTCGTTTCAATACATTTGCACTGATGCGCAACTGTCTCCTTCAAAGCAACGTGTCGAAGCAGCAAGGAAGGCTTACTGAACTTAAGGTATTACAAGAAGGGTAATAGCCACCAGAGACAAGGATACAATACAAATGACTGGCGAGGCCACAACTGGAATGCTGCATCCAAGTAGGGAATCCATGCCTAAAGCTAGATAGGGAAAACTGAAGAGAGAGCTACAAAAATGATTTGTGGCAACTCTAATTTGAGCAACAAAGAAATGTTGAATAGCTGAAGACCAGCAACAACGGAGAGTAGGAGAAGCAGATGAGACCTAATTAAAAGTTTAAAACCATCAAGATCGTTAATGGGAAGGAGGTTAATGCAGTCGGTGAGGTTTTCCAATTAGCACTAAACAAGATAACTCGAGGATGTACAAGTAGGTATAAATTAGCCAAGAAGCCGACGGGGACACAAGGGTAGAAATTTTTTAGTGCAAGAGTTGTAGGCTTGTGGAATGATAACTAGCACTATCTCAGTGGACACCATGACAGCTTTTGGGAGGAAAATTGACTAATTTCAGTTCCAGGCCAATTTGCAGATTTTCAGCTTGTAGATATTGCTATTTTAATACAGCCTAAACTCTTCTGAACCACTGAATGCCCTTGTTATGCAATGTCAGGCATTCACAATCCATAACCACATTCATTCGTAGTTAGAGTGTCCGGCAAGAGCCATTTATAAAAAAATTGAAAGTCTATATCCTATGCAATTCACTGCAGAATCTTGCGTCGTTGAAAGGGTCTTCTGCAACTAGTTCGCTATTTTAACAACACCTAAAATTAATTGTCGAAATCGCATTACCTTACATACTACACACATTCATACGCTACGAGAATTTATATATATCACCTCTTCAAGGTGACTACTCAGAGGCGCTCCCAGCACCAGCGTGGCCAAAATAAAATGGCGCGTTAAGATGTGAGAGGAATGCTTGAGAAGGGGTTCTAGGAAGGGAGCGGAGCGTCAAGGGTAGACAATTCCAAATCGAGGGCCTACCACTGAGAAGAGACGGCTCTGCCTGGCGGAGGCACGAGCATCCTGAGCATAAGGAACGTAGAACGTTCTCACACCGCTACTGTGACCTACATCTAAAAGCGCAACCTCATGATGCCACTAGAATATGCCTAATATTCTAACAGCGCTAGAGAAATGAGATCAGATTAGGTTAATGAGACAGGTGTACACCTAGGGGCAGCTGTGGCAACACGTGCAATGATAGAGCGTTATTACTATACATAAATTATGAGACAATTCGAAGAGGATTGTGGGAGCCAAGCGGTTGAATTATGACAGATGATATGATGCTCTTAAGGAGTGGCCATCGCGCCAGGTGGTACTGCTGCGACTGCTGATGCTGCGTATGATGTCCTGGGATGGGGATGCGGGGATGACGAGTAGTGGGCCAGTGTGTGCTGATGATGAAGTGATGGTCATGAATTAAAGATGAGCTTCGATCTAAGCAGAGAAATCGATCGAACGACCACTCATCATATCCTAAGGTTACCGCTATTCATCGATCTGATCTTTTTGATCGATTCGTTGGATCGCTGAATCGTTGAATGGTGTATACATTGCACCTGGTTGTTTGTTTGATTTTTATATTGATTGAATTCGTGATTGCAGAACGACTGATTGACTGATGAATGGCGTATATAAATTGATTGAATGACTGAATGAACGAATGAGTCATTATGCAACTAATTGTTTCGGATCGACTGAATATCATTCATTCATTCAGTCAGTCATTCATTCAGTCAGTGAGTCAGTTCATCAGCCAGTCAGTGAGTCAAGTCAGTTTGTCAGTCGGCCATTCAGCCATTCAGTCAGTCAGTCCATCAATCAGTCAGTCAGTCAGTTAGTCAGTCGGTCAATCAGTCAATCAGCCTGTCAGTCAACCAGACGGTCATCATGATGACGCTGCTACTATGAAGTTGGTCAATCGGTCAGTCAATCAGTCAGTCAGTCAACCAGCTAGTCAGTCAGTCAGTCGGTCAGTCGGTCAATCAGTCAGTCGGTCATCATGATGACGATGATACTGTGAAGTCGGTCAATCAGTCAGTCAGTCAGTCAATCAGTCAGTCAATCAGTACGTCAGCCAGCCAGCCAGCAAGTCAGTCAGTCAGTCGGTCAATCAGTCAGTCGGTCATCATGATGACGATGATACTGAATGTGTCTGGTCTCAGATGGGTGAATGATTTCAGAGTCAGTTGGTTTGTGTCTTAGAAATAATCATCTTCCTCCTCTCATCTGTCATCTCTCATATTGCCTCTCCATCTTCAATTACGCGAGATGAGCCTCGGATGAGGCAAGATGACGAACAAAAACGAGATGACAGATTAAACTGCACACGACACTGCAGTATAAACTGCAGCGAGATGCAAGAAAGTCAAAATTATATAGCGCACTTCAAAGATGGCTGACCATAGCGCCAACGACCTACCTGAGAGTCGCAGCGCAGTACTTTCACAACCATTCGTTTCTCTGTTTCTGTTCGCCGTCGTCGCCGCTAGACGGCGTCGTTGACTGTCGCCGTCAGAGCTGTGCATCCCTCATCCGACGGTCTACATAGTCGTCAGATGGCGTTGGCGCTTGCACGCGACAGCCCCAGCCTTAGCCACTGCCACAAGGAGGCCGATGAGACGCACTGCCTGCCTCGAATCTGTATATCTGTGTCTTTGTATATCTATGTCTTTGTATATCTGTGTCTTTGTATATCTATGTCTTTGTATATCTATGTCTTTGTATATCTATGTCTTTGTATATCTGTGTCTTTGTATGTCTGTCTGTGTATGCTTGTGTGTGTTTGCGTCTACATGTTTGTCTGTGTAGGCCTTTATCTGTCTGTATGTGTCTTGCTGAATATGTCAGTCTGTGTGTGTGTCTGTCAATGTATGTCTGTCTGTTTCCCTCCGTCTGTCGTTCTGTACTTCTATCTGTCTTTGTCTCTGTGTTTCCTTCGAACAAATTGCAACGGATCCTTTTATTCGTCAGTCGTGTGTGTCGGAAAGTACAATGTCCCATTGCTAGACCCTCCTCTTCTTCTTCTTCCTCCTACTCGATCTACGCTTCTTCCTACGCTTGTACTCTGAGCATCGTTCTCTTCAGTCCTAACATCTCATCCTTTTCATCATCATCTCTCTCATCTTTACCTCTCATCTTCCTCTAACTCCCTTCTCATGACAATTTTCTCCATCCTCTTCTTCTTCCTCCTACTCCTCCTCATCCTCGTTTCCCTCCTCCTCCACTCTCTCTTTCTATTTATTCCTCCTTTTCTTCGTATTTCCCATCCTTCTGCATATTCCGCTGAAACCCATCCTCTTCCTCTTGAATCTCATCTTCCTTCACCTCCACCTCCTCCTCTTTCTCGTCCTCCGCCATTTCCTTCTTCTCCTCCACCTTCTCCTCCACATCCTCCTCCTCCTCCTCCTCTTCTTATCTCTGATCTGTCACTCTTCATCCAGTCATTCATCCATCTTAAGCTTCTATTCCTCCACATCCATCTTCTCTTTTATCTCATACTGATCCTCCTCCTCCTCTTCTTCCTCCTCCACCTCCTTCACCTCCTCCTCCACCTCCTCTTCCTCCTCCTCCACCTCCTCTACCATATCCTCCACCTCATGCTCGTCATCCTCCTTCAACACCTCCTCCTCCAATTCTTCCACCTCCTCCTCCAACTCCTCCTTGTCTGTCTTCTCCGCCTTCTCCCCCTCCTTCACGCTCTCCTGCTCTTCCTCCTCCTCCTCCTCGTTCTCATCCTCCATCTCCGCCTCCTCCTGCTCCTCCTCCTCCACCTCCCGCTCCTCCTGCACCTTCTCCTGCACCTCCTCCTCCTCCACATGTACCTCCACCACCTACTCATCCGCCTCCTAATTTTCCTCCTCCACATCCTACACCTCCCCTCCCCTTTCTCCTTCTCCGCCTGGGAGAGATGGAGGGAAAAGGGAAAGAGGAAGAGAGGAAGAAGCGAGGGAGGGAGGGAGGAAAGAAAGTAGAGAAGGAAGAACGGCGGGAAGAAGGCAATAACGAGGGAAGATGGGCAAGTGGAGGAAAGGTTGAAAGTGAAATTGAGGAAAGGAAGGTTGAGAGCGAAATTAAGTAAAAAAGGTTGAGAGCGAAATGTAGGAAAATGAGGTTGAGGGTGAAATGGAGCAAGGGAAGGTTGCAGGTGCAATGGAGGAAATGGAAGAAGAGCATATGGAGAAAAGGGAGGATGAGGGCAAAATGGAGGAAGCGAGCTAATGGAGGATAGTGAGGAAGATAGCATTTTGAGGAAAACTGGAGATAGGGGAGGAAGATTGCAACATGGAGGAAAGAGATGAAGAGATCAAAAGGAGGAAAAGGAGAATGAGGGCAAATGGAGGAAAAGGAGGACGAGAAATTAGTTCATTTCCAATCGCTAGGTGGCGCTATATATACTAGGTGTTAATTTAATGTATTAAAATTAGCCCATCTCTATTCGCTAGGTGGCGCCATATCAATGGTGATTTTTGCTGTTACGCACTCTGCTACTTTTCCTGATTGTTGCTGTTACTTTAGCTGTTTTAGCTGTTACGATTGCGTTGAAGGACGCTGTCATTACTGCTACAATTGCTGTTACGTTTGCAGTTATTGATGTTACGATTGCTGCTATTGCTGTTGCGATTACTGTTAGTTTGCTGTTGTTGTTACTTTTGCTGTTATTGCAATTACGATTGCGGTTACGGTTGCTGTTATTGCTGTTATTGCTGCTATGTTTGATGTTATATTACAGCTGCTGTTATTGTTGTTTTGATTGCTGTTACGTTTGTTGTTATTAATGTTACGAATGATGTTAATATTGTTGTTCTTGCTGTTACGATCGCTGCTACGGTTGCAGCTATTGTTGTCACGATCGCTGTTGCGGCTGTTGTTGTTGCTGTTATAATTGCTGCTACGGTTGCTGTTACGCTTACTGTTACGTTTGGAGTTATTACTGTCACGATTGATATTACGATTGCTGCTATTGATGTTGCGATTGATATTGCGATTGCTGTTATTTCTGTTACGATTGCAGTTGCGGTTGCTGTTATGTTACAGCTGCTGTTATTGCTGTTACTGCGGCTGCTACGTTTGCTGTTACGATTGCTTTTCCGATTGCTGTCACGACTGCTGTCATTGCCGTTACGTTTGCTGCTATGGCTGTTACGATTATTGACACAGTTGCTGTTAGTGCTGTTACGATTGATGTTGCGGCTGCTGTTATAATTGCTATTACGATTGCTGTTATTACGGTTACTATTGCTGTTACGATTGCTGTTACGTCTGCAGTTATTGGTAGTACAATTGCTGTTACTTTTGCTGTTATGTTACAGCTGCCGTTATTGCTGTTATGGTTCCTATTACCTTTGCTGCTACCACGCTTGCTGTTATTGCTATTACGTTACTGTTATTGCTTTCACGATTACTGTTACGGTTGCTGTTATTGCTGTTACAATTGCTATTATGTTTACTGTTAAATGGTGGAAAGGGAGGAAAGGAGCAAAAGGAGGAGGTTGAGAAGGAAGTTGAGGGGTGACATTAGTTCATTTCGATTCGCTAGGTGGCGCTATATGTATATATATATATACACGGTGTTTATTTAACGTATTAAAATTAGCTCATCTCTACTCGATAGGTGGCGGCATATGAACGGTGATTATTCCTGTTACGATTGCTGCTACGATTGATGCTATTGCTGCTTCGTTTGCGTTAAGGTTGCTGTTATTGCTTTTACGATTGCTGTTACGGTTGCTGTTATTGCTTTTACGATTGCTGTTGTGGTTGCTGTTATTGCTTTTACGATTGATGTTACGGTAACTGTTATTGCTTTTACGCTTGCTGTTACAGTTGCTGCTATTGCTTTTACGATTGCTGTTACAGTTGCTGTTATTGCTTTTACGCTTGCTGTTACAGTTGCTGCTATTGCTTTTACGATTGCTGTTACTGTTACTGCCATTGTTGTTTCGATTATAATTAAGGTTGCTGCCGTTCCTGTTACGACTGCTGTTACGGTTGCTGTTACGATTGCAGTTAAGGTTGCTGTTATTGCTTTTACTAATGCTGTTACGTTTGCAATTATTGCTGTTGCGATTGTCTGTCTGTCTGTCTATCTGTCTTTGTCTGTGTGTCTCTCACACTCCCCACTAGAGGACACCTCTTATCCTCTGACATTTCGCTTCCGACTGATGGCCATACTCAACCGCATACCTCTTTCCGACTCTGCCTCTTCCTCCTTCTTCTCCTCCTCCTCTTCCTACTCCTCCTACTTCTCCTCCTCCTCTTCCTCGTCGTCGTCATCCTCCATCGATCTCATCCCTTCCAACAGTTGCGTCAACAAACGATGAATCAACACGTGACCACCGTCGACAATAAAATCACAACTGAGGGCAGACGAAGGGACGCAAGGAAGAGGAGACGGAGAGAAAGACAGAGGGATGATAGAACGGCGAAGAGACGGACGTACTTGCATCCATTAGCGCTTGGCCAAAAGAACAATTGTATTGTTTCAACGAATCGAAAGACTTGTAACAAGTAAGAGAGGGAGTGAGAGATAATTCAATGACAGAGAGGGAGGGCAAATGGAAAAGAGGGAGAGAGAGGGAGGGAAAAGGAAGAGAGGGAGGGAAAAGGAAGAGAGGGAGTGATGAAAACAGGAAGAGAGGAAGGGAGGGCAAAAGGGAGAAAGGGAGGGAATGGAGAGGGAGGAAGGCAGAGAGGGAAGAAAGGAGGGAAGAAGGGAGATAAGGAGTGAGGGAACGAGAGAGGGAGGGAAGGAAGGAAGAAGCTGGCATAAGGGACTAATTTTTTCTATCTCCGTTCTGGCTTGACCCGTGCGACGTCCAACCAGGTGTGTTGTCATGACGTGTCTTGAATTCTGTTCGTCTTCTTTCATTATGACCGAAGTACCTACATCCATTCGAGCGACCCTCCTCTTACTTTCAGGCTATTGACTTACACTGCTGTTGTGAAACATCAGAGTCGAATTAGTGATTTGACATATCAGAGTTTCCTTCTCCTATCCTTGCTCCTTATAAGGAGGTAGTCTATTGGGCATTGGGGCCAGGTTTATCAAGATGGCGACCTGATCTCGCCATGCCATGATGCCACAACTCCGTTCCTGGGTATAATCTACGTCAGCAGCTGAACAAGTCAGACTTGAAACCTCCTTCTTTTCGATTCTCTATATTTGTCTATTCCGCTTGTGTCCCGAATCTGGGGTTTGCTTTGGACCAAGAACTGTCTTTTGTGAAGCACATTTCTGCATTGACTCGTTCCTGCTATTATTTCTTGCGCCAGTTGCGGGTTGTATCTCGCTCTCGCTCCTCATCGATTGATAGCACCCTTGGTTCGTAACGCAGCTGACATCGACAGGGCAAATCCGTTAAGCTGCAACGTGACACTGAAGTGAAGAACTTTGAATCTGATGAATGTTGTCATATTTTATTAGACTGATTCGCTTCACGGAGTCAATTCAATTTAATTTATTGTTTGGAATAAAATAAGTGAAAATGTATGTCGTCTCAAAGTTTCAATCCTGACGCATTCCGTTGTACAACTCAATAAACGCTTTATTAGGATCAATTGATGTCTTTTATTTATTTATTAAATTCGTAACACACACAAGGTCACACCTAAATGTGAATCTGAGGCGCGGATAGTCAGTCGCCACGAGAATATGCAATTAGATTTCCAAATCCTTGATAGCCAAAGAGAAATAGTGAGCCTTGAGTCGCTTTTTGAAGGAAGGAAGTGAATTTGAGCTACGAAGAGAGAGAGAGGGACAGTCGATTCCATTCCCTAGGAGCAGTAACATGAAATGCACGAAAGCCCATAACTTTTCTGCAGCGTGGTTCAACTAAAAGACTGTACTTGATGATCGTAAGCACCGCTGATGATCGTAAGCACCGAGGAGGAATGTAAAATGGAGGAAAGAGAGTAAGAGAGCAATGGAGGAAAGAGAGGAAGAGAGCAAATGGAGGAAAGGGAAGATGAGAGCAAATGGAGGAAATGGAGGGTGAGGAATTAGTTCATCTCGATTCGCTAGGTGACGCAATATGTACGGTGTCCATTTAGCGTGTTAAAATTAGTTCATATCGATTCGCTAGTTGGCGCCATTTGTACGGTGTCCATTTAGCGCGTTAAAATTAGTTCATCTCAATTCGCTAGGTGACGCAAAATGTACAGTCTCTATTTAACGTGTTTTTAACGAATAAACTACCGGAAGTAGTTTTAATTTACATCTTTCCTATGTTGTCATTGCTACCATAAGCAACATGTTCTTTATTTCGTTCTGCAAGTATGGTACTTCATTGACTATATCGTCGGACGATTGTCTGAAATATTCGCGAAAATCAACGATCTCGACAGGTTAGAATATTTTTATTAATTTTTTTGGGTGAAATTGACATGTTTTTGCGATCTCCCATTATTTTGCTCACGGGCCACTACCGGCGTTTCTGTAGAACAGCGTTTCCAAACTGTGTTCCGCGGAACCCTAGGTTTCCATAAGGTGAAGATAGAGGTTCCGCTGAAAACCTTCTGTGTCATTTGTTTTCTGTAATATTCTTCTATATAACATATCACTCTGTGCATAACTTGTCTAGTGATAGAGAATTCATGTCATTGTCATCCATATTAGTGTTATTATTAATCTATCTAGGTCTAAACCTATTATTGTCTGCCCGTTCTCGAGCGTTTGTACCTACAATAGAATGTTTAATCTTGAACTGGGGTTCCGCCAAGAAAATTTAAAATCGAAAAGATTGGGAAACGCTGATGTAGAATGATATTTATAATTTGAGTTTGTTTCTAAACACAGAAGCCTTAGTATGAATCTGTGTGATTACATGCATAATATGAATGAATGATGACAAGTTATTACAGGAGGTAAACTGTAGTTTGGCGTTCATAGGTAATTAAAAGTATTCTCATCAGAAAAAATAGCTAGTGTATTTCATTATTTGGCGTGATCAGATGTCGAACTGTAGCTTAAATGGAGATGGGTTCGAAAAGCAAAATGTGCAAGTAGAAACTGAACTGATGAAAAGAAATATACTTAAATGAAAGCTGGATCGATGAAAAGAAATATGGATGAATGGAAGTTCGACATCAAATATGGATTAGTGCCATGTAAGAAGCAGTATGGTGGTCACAAGAAAGCAGTATTGAACTTGGAAGACATCCAGGTGGTGACAAAATTTGTTCTAAACTTTGTTAATCAGTTTGATTCTACCTGGTCACTGGTCGCGTTGCTTGCTTCACGTGCATTGATGTTTGAATCCTGCTGAGCTGTGAGACATCGGTTTGGTGACGGTACAAGTTGTCAGCTGAACCTGATCGACACACTATAACACTCTCAGCACTTAGCAAGTTATGGGGTCGGCTCCTTCCATACATCATTGTAGACAAGCCAATGACAGATTTATGCTGGGTTTGTCAGCGAAATAACACAACCTTAGTCACATTGGTCAATGTACTAGAGGAAGAGAAGTTAGAGGTCCTGAAATTGCAGAACTGTCATCTTCTTACTGCAACAAAGCAGCGCTAACACTACAGTCTTCAGTGTCAGAGGGCACAGGAAGTCGCTGCAGCTCACAGTATCCAAGATTTCTCTAAGTTCATGTCAAACTCTCTTCCAGCTCCAGACAAATGCATGCGTCATGTGGTACTTGTATTGGCGGATGGAAAGACGTCGACACTAAACTGCCAGTATCTCCTTCATGCTGACCAGCCACTCAAAGTTTGCACCTGATTGGTGCTTTGATCTTGTTCTCGACCGACCCGGAATTGTGAGAAATTGTTTTGCGACAGCCCAACAACATAGCAGCAACTAGCGGTATTCGGATGTCCACCACATATACCACAAGTATTGGTACCAAAGGGCCTGGATGCTAAACGAGTAAAATATCTATTTGATGAAATCAGAGAGTTCTGCCGAGAAGAGACGAAAGTATCTTCTGTCCAGAGACTGTGCCTTTGTTGATGCCGACTCCAAACCACATTGAAGCAGATAACGGCTCTGGTGACAATGATGAGATGACAGCCAGTGAAGGACATTTCAGTGACCTGCCAATTATCAAAGTTACTCGAAAGAAGAACCAGGACGAAAGAAGAGAGCCCTTGTGATAATGATACTGACTATGAGCCAATTGTAGTTAAGCATGGGATAGGTTTCCAACTTTCCGAGAACGATGCAAAATAAGTGCGAGTGGTCGGGCCGCAGTTATAAGTTTTAGTCTCTAATTGATATAAATTTTTGTTAGCTAATAGTCTTAATAGTGTATATTCAGATAACAACTGACATTTTGAAAGCACGAAATTGATTATGCACAGACAATATTTGCACTATGGTCTTTATCAGATTCTCAAGCTTTTCTTTTGCTTAATTATTGTATACATTTTTGAATGGTTTTCCATTTTGCCAGTGTATGATGTATATGGATAAAACTTGCTACATATTAAATCGTTGTGTCACTTGTTATTTGTGCCAAATTGCAGTCTAGTAGCATTAATACAAGTGTGCATTGCTAAGAACTATGTGCTTAAAACTTTAATTGCGATTTTTTCAAAATGTCGTTTCCTACACTTTCCAAACCTCAAAAGGGCACAACATTGGTTAGGAACATTATAAATAAATAAGTTATACATCATTTGAAAGATCTTATGAAGCAGAATCTTATTAGAGAATAAATTAAAATCTAATTTTTGCTGATAGAAGCCTTTAATGTGTCAGTTACTCATATAGTCCGTTTTTTAAAAGTTTTTTAGTTTCTATTTCTTTAGTGAGGACTGCAACTATTTCTATAGTACAACATGAATATATACTCTGCATTTTGTGATAAAATCATCCTGGAAATAATATTCAAACACTTCTTAAAATAGTTTTACAGTCCTATTATTCTGCTCGGAAATGTAAATCATGGTCATGCTGAAAATACCCACTGAATCTGCCACGTCACATCTGGCAAACAAGTAGTTTCTTGTAGCGCAATAAAAGGGCTTCTAATAAATCATCACTGTCAATCCCTCGGAATCTGGGTCCGAGGGGTCTTAGGCCGGCCCAGCGACTATAAAGCCAGAAATTGTCGAGCGAGCGGCCATTATAGACCAGTCGACAAACATAGTTTTAAGAGCCTTGGGCACTAGAACTAGGCTTATCTAGGATTATTAATAATAATAATAGGCTTAATGTTCGTTTGATCTAAGACTGATAGACTCAGTATGACTAGGCCCAAACGTACAGTTGGAACGAATGATGACATTATTATCACTGGAGTCGAATTTAACTGTCGTGCAAGTCTACCATTAGTCAAATCAGGGATTAGAACTAGGCCTACCTCAGGTTAATAATAATACTACTAATATAGGAAAGGCGACCATTAGTCCAGGTTATACTACAAATTTACAAGTAATAATATGAAACATAGAGAGCTATCGTTTTTGGTTTAAACATGACGGAATGTTGCTTCCATGATTAGGCTACGTATGCTACAGAGCATTCCCTTGACGAGTAATCGTTTAATCAAAATAATCGATTAGTAGCAGTCACTTATTGCCCAAGACTGTTGACTAAATTACTGGCTTAGGGCCTTCAACAAAAAATGGATTGACTAAAAATATTGCGGGGATTTCAATGCTAAATAAAATTCTAAATGGTGACATCAGGCAATTATTGATAAAGCCAAGCTTCTGATTTGTCACTGTAAGATATCGTTGAAGTAGTCCATTATTATAATGCGGTATATAACTGTACACGTGGGGATTCACCAACTGCTGATTGGCTGCCTCGTTTTGAGGCGTTTAAGCGGCAGAGGTTTGCGAACAAGGAACAGACCCATCCAGCACTTCGTCTCAGGAAACTCGAGGTAAGAAAAGAAATTTTACTCGTCAAGTGAAATGCGAAGGGCTGTGTGACGGTTTACGCCATGTTGTTTACATACACAGGCTTCTAGTATTAACTTTTTCCCGGTTTACACGTTTCTTGCTTGGCTGAGAGAATTATGTCTCAGCGCCAAGTTCTATCCTCTGGTCAGTTTCGGAGGGGCTTGCATTGACCGTCCTGTTTTCCACGTAGTCGCCGACATGGGTCAGAAACGCCGCTGATTTTGAACGGCGCTCCAAAAATGTTCAGTTAGAATTAGTCTACAAGTAGTGAAATAAACGTTAACCCCAGTCTAATTTCACAAATTTTACGATACATAGACCTGGGTCTCGAAAAGTCGAAAATTGACATTCCGTGTTGTTACTCTGTTACTGCTGCTTGTTACAGTTGGTATTTGATCATATCGGTGTACTTTTATCTCCACACGCTGTCGTATCCCAACCGACATTATATTGTATGATAAACATGTTTTTAACGTGGATACAATTTTAATATGTGGGAATGTTGTACATTGTAGTGTACAGAAATTGATTGAGCCCTCTCATACAATGTTCATTCACTTTTACTAAAAATGCAATTCTGTTTCAAACCATTACTAATCTTTATTTATTTTTGTTCACCTTGATTTGGTTATCTAGCTTGTATTCTCACTTTCGTTCCATCAAACAATAGTATTGTTGCCTTTTGATGTGATTAGGAGTGAAATTTGCTAGTATTTCGACTGGAGTCAAACTACTCAGTTTAAAGAACACGGCTCAGTTGGTATTTTGGGCAAGACCTCACTTGTTAAGAATTCGCTGGATGCAGTATGTCGTCTCGACACATAGCAGAATCGTTATAATATTCATACAAGACTGGCTTCCAGTTTTGTAATTTATGATGTGTGCTTCATTTAGGCCTAGACCAGAATAGCAACCGGTCAGAATAAGACTGCAAGCTTAACTAAAGCTCACTAGGATCAGATCCAATGCAGGCGGTTACATGATTATGGAGATGCTGTTAAGGATTGAATTTGCCAAAATGAAGTGCATTTCTTTCATGTTAAATTGGAAGCACTTGAGTTTTGTTAAATTTAAAAGATTTCAAGTGATTTAGTTGATATGTTATATTTAGTTGGCATGTTAGAATTAGTTTGTGGGCCTATATTAGATTAACCCTTACCGCTCCTATTGTGTTGCCATGGTTTGAATGGGAGCGCATCTTGAGTGGCGCTATAGGCCTATGCATTTTCAAGGTAATGAATAGGGAGAACATAGTTTAATAGTTGAAGTGGTATGTTTATGTAACTGTGGTTTGACTTCTTCGTTAACTATTTGGATACTAACCGTTGCCATTTCGCATGATCATTGCTTCATTTGACTTTCAGAAGAAAAGCCTGTTCTTCAATAATTGAATTCATGTGTGGGTTAAGTGTGTGGTTCTTAGCCTGTTATTTAAACTGAAGATGCCTGTAGTACTTGAGTGGTCATCTCTCATTTGTAGCTGCGATGTCGGGACGGATTCTAGAGGCTCGGGACGAACAATTGCCACTCCTTAGTCTCTTTTTCAGACCGTGGACACACTTCACAACCGGACAAGACCTGTGGACGTTCGCCGCCTTCTGTGTTAAATCTTGTCAACTACGGTTCCTTCAACACCTCGTGTGGCCGGCTCTGTGAGTTCTTTGATTTCCATTCTTTTATATATTTCAAGATCTTCCTTTTAGAGATTTGGCCTAAGCTGATGCACATAGCTTCTATGTTACATTATACGCTAAACGCACAAGATAAACCTTAAGGATAAAGATCGAGATTAACTCCACCTTGACACATTTTGAATTGTCTGTATAATGGTGCCATTCCATCTTTCTGGCCTTGGTTCTGTCTCCTTCTGTCGAGTCCTAGAGATCATCCCAGACAGTCCATCATCTGACGAACGATCAGTCCTTCCTTAAATCGTCCATCAGTCCGTAGTCTACGTCCAACGTCAGTCCTTTCATCCATGCTACAAGTCCATTCTCCAGATCGTTAGTCCGTTCGACCCAGCGTCCATCCATCCAGCTGTCCATCCAACCGTTTGGCCTGTTCATAGACAGCCGATCCGTTCTTACATTCGTCCTAACCGATCCTAACTGATCATCACACTTCGTTCCACCGTATGTGACCTTCAGTCTGTCTAATGCAATCGTCCGTCCTTCTTAGCCGATCGTCAGTCTGCATGCACAGGCCGCCGTCACTCTGTGCATTCGTTCGGCCGCCTATCCGGCAGTCGATCCATTAGTCAGCCATGTATTCAACAGGATGCAAATGAAAGTGGATGAAAATGGAAAAATGACTCTAAATTTTCCCTGGGGTAAAATTTTGTAGAACTAATTAACTGGGTGGAACAAACTAGCTACGGGTAGAACTAACTAAATGTGGGTAGAACTAACTAAATGAGGGTAGAACTAACTAAATGCGGGTAGAACTAACTAAATGCGGGTAGAACTAACAAACTGCGGGTAGAACTAACTAAATGCGGGTAGAACTAACTAAATGCGGGTAGAACTAACTAAATGCGGGTAGAACTAATTAACTCTGGGTAGAACTAAATAAATGTGAGTAGAACTAACTAAATGAGGGTGGAACTAACTAACTGCAGGTAGAACCAACTAAATGATTTTGCTAACTTTTGCTGCCCATTTACCTTTTGCTGCCCATTTACCTTTTCCTGCCCATTTACCTTTTCCTGTCCATTTACCTTTTCCTGTCCATTTACCTTTTGCTGCCCATTTACCTTTTCCTGTCCATTTACCTTTTCCTGTCCATTTACCTTTTCCTGTCCATTTACCTTTTCCTGTCCATTTACCTTTTCCTGTCCATTTACCTTTTGCTGCCCATTTACCTTTTCCTGTCCATTTACCTTTTCCTGTCCATTTACCTTTTCCTGTCCATTTACCTTTTCCTGTCCATTTACCTTTTGCTGCCCATTTACCTTTTACCCGCCATTTCTCTTTTGCTGCGCATTTACCTTTTTACCTGGCACTTCTCTTTCGCTGCATATATTTACCTTTTTGCTGCCCAATTCCATTTTGGTGCTCATTTATCTTTTTGCCCGCCAGTTCCCTTTTGCTGCCTTTTTCCCTTTTGCCCGCCATTTCCCTTTTGCTGCCCATTTCCCTTTTTGCTGCCCATTTCCCTTTTTACCCACCATTTCCCTTTGCTGCCCATTTACCTTTTCCTGTCCATTTCCCTTTTGCTGTGCATTTACCTTTTTACCTGCCACTTCTCTTTCACTGCATATATTTACCTTTTTGCTGCCCAATTCCATTTTGGTGCTCATTTATCTTTTTGCCCGCCAGTTCCCTTTTGCTGCCTTTTTCCCTTTTGCCCACCATTTCCCTTTTGCTGCCCATTTCCCTTTTGCTGCCCATTTCCCTTTTGCTGCCCATTCCCCGTTTTACCTGCCATTTACCTTTTCCTGTCCATTTCCCTTTTGCTGCCCGTTTACCTTTTGCTGTACCATTTCCCTTTTGCCCGTCACTTCTCTTTCGCTGCCCATTTACCTTTTTACCTGCCATTTTCCTTTTCCTGTCCATTTCCGTTTTGCTGCCCATTTATCTTTATGCTGCCCTTTTCCTGTCCATTTCCCTTTTGCTGCCCATTTCCCTTTTACCCTCCATTTCCCTTTCCCCCCATTTTTTTTCTGTGGGCAGAGCTGTAACTGCTACACAGCGGGTCGCAGGTGGCGGATAACGACACGGCCATCAATGATGGCTAGCTGCGAAATAAGCAGGCATTTCCTGACGAATAAGCAGTCCCGGACCAAACAGCGGTGACACTCAACAGGGTCGGGGTTGGTAGTGAAGTGACGTTCACTGCCCTGTAAAATGCTCTGAAGTGCCCAAAAAAGAGTGTCATGTCGAGCGAGATAAGACCGCTTTAAGTTTTTTCAGACATTCAGAAACGGGAGCAACAGAAGATCGTCATCTCTGCAGAACAAGAAACTTCAACCGGTTTGCGGTTTTTCATTTTTCCGTTAGACCGTTTTTCCCTTTTGCCCCCATTTCTCTTTTGCCCCTTTTCTCTTTTGCCCCAATTCCTTTCCCCCCTTTGCCCCATTTCCTTTTTGCCCCATTTCCATTTTGCCCCATATCCCTTTTGCCCCACTTTCCCTTTTTGCCTCCCATTTCCCTTTTGCCCCCCCTTAGCCCCGTTTTTCCCTTTTGCCCAATTTCCGTTTTGCATCTTTTCCCTTTTGCCCCTTTTTCTCTTTTGCCCGAATTTTTTTCCCCCTTTTGCTCTCCAATTCGATTTTGCAGCTTTTCTCATTTGCCCCTATTTTTCTTTTGCCCCATTTCCATTTTGCCTCTTTTCTCTTTTGCCCCAATTCCTTTTACCCTCCAGTTTCCTTTTGCCCCATTTCCCTTTTGCCTCCCTTTCCATTTTTGCCCTTTTGCCCCGTCTTTCCCGTTCTCGGTTTTCCATTCTGTTTTTCCTGCTCGACCGGTTTTTTTGTTCGACCGTTTTTTCCATTTAGCCCCCATTTCCCTTTTGCTTTCTGACACCTGGGATCGGGGGAAGGGTTTGCCTCGGGGGATTGGCGCCACTGTTGCTTAATATCTCTGGATTCTTTGTCGTTTTTCTGACTGGGTATCCATGCAGCCGCGAGCATAAGTGTTTGTTTTTGACCTCCGAACTTATCTGATTAAGTGACTCACAGTGCTTTTGTGATGACGCCGTTCATAAACGTAGTCAAATCTATTTTTTAACATACCGTAAAAATGTTGAATGGGTTATTTTCTTGCTAAAAAAGGAACTTGAAATGAAGTTATTTCATGAATATTGGATACATATGTGAGATAGATGTAATAATCTTGATTTAGAGGGAAATCCAACCTGCTTTGCCAAATGCCCGAATTTCACTGAATGGTTCGAATGCAAAGAAGAATGAAGACTGTTTCAAGACTGCTGAAGAATTTGCGGCCACACCAACTGTATCTCTAATCCGCCAAAGTCGCCAGAACTGGGTGATTTCAATGCTAGAAACAATGTTGTCCCTTCTGATTCTTTACACCATATCCAAAAACCTCAACCACAAGGCTACATCACAAAGAGCAATGCATAATTAGACATTTATATATTGTGTAGAGCGCTTTGTAAAGTTCACACGCATAAAGAACTTAAATGTAGCTGTGCAGTTTTTTCATTGATTGGGCTACTAGGGGATGATAATAATGATTATGATGATGGCTATGTAGATGATGATGGTGACAGTGATGATAGTGATAATAATTTATAGTGACGAAAAGATAACATAGCTCCTTATTGTTCCCAAAATAAAACAACACATGATCATATTTCATTTTAGTAACAAAGTTGGGCTACAAAATGGGGACCTACAGGGACCATTGGTGCCGACTTATAATAAAATCTACTGGGCAACAGACCAAAGATGATAGTGCGCAACAGTGCTTCTTCATGCTTAATCATAAAGACAAGCACACAACAACCACAAGTATTAGTTTACATTTTTTTCCAGTTTTCTGTAACTATTTGAAACTAGATAGTGCTAACTAGCTACTCTCACTAATAATATCTAATGTTTTGTCAGTTACTTGTATACAGCCATACAAAGTTGGTGAAATTGCCAGTAAGACTTCGGTTACAGGTTTACTTCAACTTTATGTTTCAGAATTACAAACACTAAGCCTTCTATACCAGTTCAATAACATGCTATGCTACAAAAAAAATGAAATACAGTGACAATTAATATTAAAATGCACCCACATACTTCCAATTTAATTGACCATTAGTAGCTACTTGAAGACTAACATGCCTGCTTTATTAATTATAGTATAATTTCAATGAGCTGGTTACATGTTATTTTTGCAAATGTTATTTGTTAGTAAGTAACATTAATTCATGGCCTCCTCTTTTCAGCTGACAAACCAACCATCATGGAGTTCAGATAAATAGGGTGACCTTATTTGAAAAAGGCTCTGGCGGTCTTTAGGCTATGGGCAACCTGTTTCAACTATCTTAATTGGCTGTAGATTGACTACAGTTTGCGTAGGCCCTATTAAGTTTATGATGCAGCAATGTGAATATTTTTTATGCCGTAGCAAAATTTTGACAGGTATAGCAATACATGAAAATAAGTAGAATTCGAAATAATAAATATGACATCTACCAACTCATTTTGGATTACCATAATTGTGATTAATTTTGAGATTAATTTTGGGTACTTAGCAGCTGCCCGGGTTTCATTTTGACTCTAGTTACGCCGCTGCATCCTGTGAATCGGATTCTTGCAAACCTGTTCCAGGATTTTCTTCAGCTCCCCTCATCTTATTACTTCCTCAGAATTCTGTACCACCTTTTTATTTACCCCACTATCTCATAATATTCCTTTTCGAGCTCCTCCTTCCACTCCGTTCTTGTGCTTTCTCTATATTTCAATGCATCAGTTCCTCCTCCCCCTGTGCTTTCTATTATTCCTCTTCCTCTTGTTACTGTCTTATTGTTCTTTCTCAAATACTTCTTTCTGCTTCTCCTTCTCTTTCTTCGTCTCTGCCGCCTGACTCTCTTTCTCTTTCTTCATCTTCCATTTCTGCACCCGTATCCTCTTACTCCTGCAATTCCACCAGATTCTCCACAGCGTCTCCCTATAATTTCTCTCGAAAATTGAAATCTCTCAGTTTCACATCATGTCCTCTCCGCATTCAGCAAACATTGACTGTCACAGCTGGTGATTTCATCATCCTTGGTCAGAGACATTCCGAGACACGCATTGTTTGATCTTCAACGATTGTCTGGGATAAAAGACGTCAGCAGCAGGTGTGGGGCAATATACAGGGTGAGCCAAAAAGTAACCCCTATGGATTTTTGCTAATATTTCGGCCAAAAGTAGGAAATATTAAAGTTAAATGACATTTTACAGGCTGAAAGCCAATTCATATTTGCCTGTAATCGCCAAAATTGAATAAACTTTCAAACAGAACAAAAGTTATATCACTTTCAATGAATGCGACCACTGATTTTTGATGGTCAAAAAACATAATACGCCGCAAAAAGTTATAAAAAGCGAATTTATGAAGTCACATTTCAAGTAATTGTAATAAAACACGCTTCATAATTATTATTGAGAAAAGAAACTGGAAATTATTGCATATGGAAGTCACTTTGACGTCATCTAGCAAGCTGTCGATTAAATTGGTGAATTAAAATGTTTTGCGATTAATCATTTTTTTGGTAGCATTTGTTACAAAAAAATGGGCAAGGTGTCCATGACGGATAAAATGCGTATACAGACACTTCGCCTGTGAATAAGCTGGTTCCCGCGACTTCACTTTTGTGAGCGCTGTAGAAATGCTGAGATTACGATACGATTACGATTACTTCGTGAACCATGAGCATGATCTTGGATCTGAAACGGTAATCATAGCTTACTCTGAAATCACTGAAGCTGAGCACTTATAAAAATATGCGGACGCAATGATGATAGGGGTGGGCTGTGGAACGTCGTAAGAGCAGCGGAAAGCAGAAATCTATCGGCACCTGAACAAATATCGAAGATGTTGACGATATTATTTGCTCACAGAATAGCAACATCAGACATCATCTCAGTAGGGTTACTCGGCGAATTTCACCAGAGTTGGACGTCAGCCGCATGTCTGTTAGAAGAGTTGCCTAAGGAGAGCTGAACGTCACCGCATTTCGTCGTGTCCCTGGGAATATTATCACCAATGCAATGGCCCACAACCAGGTCATCAAAACTTGCCATTCAGACTCGAATATGTGTGGCTACTGGTGGTAGACACAGGTTTTGAAAAAATGTGATGTTTGTTTTATAACAATTACTTTAGATGTGAGCGCCTACAATCGTTTTTGTAACTTTTGGCTGCATCGAATGGTTTTTGACTGTCAAAAATAAGTGGTTGCACTCACTGATATAACTTTTTTGTGTGTGACATATTTTAGTCAAATTTGGTGGTGATATGTAATGCATTAGCTTAGCGCCTGTAAAATATCATTTACTAATCTCTAATTTTGGTCGAAATATTAGCAAAACACCTGAGGGGTTACTTTTCAATAGCCTATCCTGTTTATTGCCAAATGGATATAAGGCTGGTTCTGTCGAGTGGAGAACATGGTCTGGAACGACCACTTACTTATTCACCTACTAACTAACTTAGTTACTTACCTACTATCAATCAGGAGGTTGCTCTGTCACTGTGACTGGATTTAGAGCATGTAGTTCACTCAATCACATTTGCTCATCGACGTCAATATTTTCTCAGATGTACGAATTCAAACTCGGCTCCAAACTTTGCAATGTGGCAATACCAAAGAAAGGTATATTGCATTGCGTGGCATTTCGAGTCGAGAAAAATCACATGATTAAAAGTGATGCCTTGCCATGATTGGTCGAATATGATAATTAGTTGAAATAGCTTTAATATACGAATTGGATGAAGTGATATTAACTGAACACCAAGATGTGAGGCAAATGTTTTGAATTACTTGAATACAACAGTGATACGATAATACCATTTTGGTCGTTATTGCTCTGTTTCTGTAATTGAGTTACGCCTAACAACGTAGCTGTAAAGTAATGTAGCTGTAAGGTTCATGTTGGCTGAATGTTTTTCAGATTAAAGCCAATAAAACGCATTTTCAAACAGGTGGGCTAACGAAAAAGATCCTTAAAGATCATCAACCGTCTTAGAAAAGCTCGTAATGTTCTCGCCCTTTGTATCCATCTTCTTTGTCTCCTTTCTTCAGTCTCCCGGTATCCTGGATATTATTATTCACCCTCACGCTAGGATATGTCTGTTGACAACCCTTCTGACTTGACGAGATCTTCTGAATATATGGATGTAATGCGCTGTGCTTTAAAATTTCGGTCCATAAATTTTCGACTTGACGATTAAAATGTCGAATACGGCAATTTACTTAGATTACGTTAACGGTAATTTACTATACTCTGTCTCTCTATCGGTCTGTCTCTCTGTCTCCCTCTATCCGATTCTTTATGTCTGGTTCTCTCTCTATCTGTCTGTCTCTCTGTCTCCTTCTCTCTGATTATCTCTGTCGGTTTCTATGTCTCTCATTCTCTCTGTTTCATCAACTTGTTGATAGAACCTCAGTCGCAGTAACTCCAAGAGATGTTGAAACCCCGTTTCGATCCACTTTGATCTGTTATAATCGATCGTCTTTTTGAATCTCGGACCACACTGGAATGATGAAATCGATCCAAGGCAGAACTACAATTAATGTGTTTGGGCTTGTTTTTGATCAGAAGATAGTAATTGACTCACTTCTTTAGCTCATTAAACGATGATTGCTCTAGAGTCCTGCAATGAAATAGCATGATGAATGATCATGCTTTGTTCATGCTTGGATCATTAGACCACAGAACGATCGTTCAATAGAGTCCTCAGAACGTTGAATGAAGAAGATTATATGCAGGGACCATTGAACGATGATCGTCCTTGGATCCCTGTCTCGTGGAACGAAGGTCATTTTCTAATCCTTGTCATTGAACGAATAAATCATTTAATGAAGATCATTCTTTGATCCTTCTCTCGGCGAATGATGATAATCCACGGATTCATCGATAGCTGATTGAAGATCACCAATTGATCCTTAGATAACGGAGATCACTCTTCAAATCCGCTGATCAATTGATCTAGCAATCGTTAGATCATAGGACGATGATCATGCCACCGTCCCTGATGTGTACCATACGGTGCAGGGAATACTCGACGGCCCCGTACAGAACGAGGGAGACGACGAGGGAGGCGGACAGGGCGTAGACCTTGGAATGGACGCAGATCGTCTGGCTACAGACAAAGGAGACGATGAGACCAGTCGTCTGGAAGATACGGAAGCTGGAGAAAGCAGCCTCTTGGCTGTCACTAAATAGCATCCCAAACATCGCTACCACAGATGGAAAACAAAGCAATGAATGTACATACATACATATATATATATATAATAATAATATTGTTATTATGACTTACGACTTTATATATATATACATATATGTATGTATATATATATACACAAAGTCGTAATACGGTAAATCACTAAAATCTCTTTTGTATATATATATATATATATATATGTATAATATACTTACGACTTTGCATATACAAAAATATATACATATATATATGCGTATAAATATATACAAAGTCGTAAGTCATAATGACTTATACATACATGCATGTTAAGTCCTGCATACATACATACATACAAACAACGTGCACTGGAGCCTCACTCAGATGATTTTGATTATTCGTTAAATTGCTCATGGTTTATGCTCAAAACAAGGCGCTATAAAAATTAATAAAAGAGAGAGGCCACAAGGGAGGTGTGATGATTAAGATTACGTGACTATACAATAACTTAGTTTACAACGACAACGA
Organism: Bimastos eiseni; assembly: GCA_959347315.1. NCBI lineage: Eukaryota > Metazoa > Annelida > Clitellata > Crassiclitellata > Lumbricidae > Bimastos > Bimastos eiseni. The sequence goes on along the minus strand of OY365811.1, from coordinate 37,770,568 downwards.
TGATTCCGACACGTCTATGAAAAAAAATGTATAAATTACGTCAATGATGGAGACGAAAATAAGAGATATTTATCAATGGTAGAATTTAATTATGAATTGATTGCTTTACAATATTTAATTATTACTAAATTTTCGTCAGCTGAAAATGGAATTGTGAAGACCTTCACACACGAGCAACGGAAATTGACCACCGTAAATATAATTAACTTATCAAATAAATAACTAAAATATTAAAGGAATAATTAAATTATTAAAGGAATAATTAAATAATTAAATAAATTATTAAAATGTTAAACAAATAATTAAAATATAAAATAAATAACGAAAATAAAGAAAGTTGACAAACCAAATGAATAATTTAAATATAAAATAAATATATAAAATATAAGATAAATAAATCTAATATCAAATTAATAACTACAATAAAAAAGTTATAATATCAAATAATTAATTAAAATATAGAATTAATAATTTACAAGATATGACCAGAATCGAAAGCGAATCCAACGTTCAAGAGTTTGTCTCACTAAAAGCCTATTAAAGCCTATTATACTCATTAAAAAACTTATTTGATTTTGATGGCAAACAAAGTTGCACTTTTAAACATAATGAATCAGAAAGTAGGCCTAATTGATTTCTGATTATGTGCAGTCTAGAAAGCATAAATTACACTAATTTACAAAATATAGTCGTAATCGAATGCGAATTCAACGTTTAGTGGTTTCGAGAAATAAATTGCTGTGAACGTAATCTGATTTTGATGAAATGAAATTGCGCTTTAAAGAGAAGCAGTAGATAGATCTACATGTTAAAATGAAATGAATAAGAAGGTAATAGATTTATGATTATCTGCGATTCAAGAGGCAGAAATATCAATAACTTCAAAAAAGTTATATTGAAATTACAGAAAATATCCAATAACTCTCGCTCCTATTCTGCGGAAACGAAACTTATAGAAACCTCCTGAACATAATAATCTTGTCAACATACATTTATATAGCGTATGAACACTGCGTAAAAGAAAACTCTTCCACTGTTTGCGCTCTGACAATGCCACCAGTCCCAAGCCTGGATAAAGAAGGAGGGCGACGGCAATAATCTTCGTAATCATGCAGCGTTGTGAAACTGAAATTGCTGCTGCGTGTAAGAACTTGTAACGGTAAATGTAATTAGAATTTTATATAGCACCAGATGAAGAAGTAACTAATCATGGACCTAACGCCCTGGCGCTATTTGCCCTGACGCCATAGGTACATATCCCGACGCTATATGCCAGTTATTGTGCCACAAGTCGGTATTACGTTAAATAGCTCTTAGGGAATAAATGTGCGGCACGGTGGCCGATTGGTTAGAGCGGTCGGCCCGTAACGCTCAGTATGCGCTGAGCGAGCGGGTTCGACCCTCGTCCGAGGCGTCACTGACTCACTGTGTAGGGACCTTGAGCAAGTCCTTCGCGCACATTTGCTCTGTAGTACAATTGAAATTGCGCCGTCGAGGCGTGTGCACTTCTGAGGAAAAAATTTTTTTAACAAGGGCTATATCAAAGTTTAGAATAAACAAAATAAGTACAAAGTAAGCACACCAATGTAGAAAAACTGGGAGACAGCTGGTGGCTTTGAGTTAAGACAGAAAGCAAGAAAGGCAGTTCACAAGCAAAAGGCAGAAGCGTTTAATTGAACAAATAAGTAAGCAAAATCTTCAGAGAATAATTCAAAACGTCAGTTATGTAGGTTAATAATGGTTACGGCTTGTGTTTGGTGGGTCATCGGTTGATCCCTGATGAATAAAGTTGGACACAGGCGCGATATAAGCCACTAATTAACAATTAATAATAATAAATATAGGGTAGGCGGACATGTATAGGTTGGTAGCGAAGAAGGCAAGATAGTTAGCCAGTCTCTCAGTAACTCCGTCAGTTAGTTAGTCGGTTGGTCGGTTGATTGATTGTTTGTTCCGTATATAAGCTTGTTTCAAAAAGCAATAAAAGACAATGCAATGCAGAATTAGTTTGCCAGTAGGATTTGCTGCAAGTGAATGCAGTGTTACTGCCGCCTCGGACGAGGATCGAACCCCTACTATTCGAGTCACAGACTCAAAGGCCGACTGCTTTAGGCAATCGGTCACAGGCTTTAGAAGGTAAATATAGGCAGGCAGGTTGGCAAATAGGCAAGTAGGCACGTGGATAGATACGAATCGACTAAGTATAGTGTTTGGCAAGTCATCCGTCATGAAACCCAGAGTCTTTCTGCATCCGACTGTCTCTAAGTGCGATGGGTATAATTAACATGCCATTATTATATAATCTCCGAGAAGAAATTGTCAGGCGTATGTGACAAATGGTCGAACACCATCCAAAATAAGTATGAGATAAATTGCAATCAGAGAAATATGAAATAATTTAGCATCGTTGTAGATAATATCATGATTTAAAGCCATTCTGCGAACGTCGGCAGATTTTCACTTCCGTACAACATCCATTTGCTTTGTCTTCCGGTGTGAAGTTGAAATCGGACGAGCGCACCGGGCTGGATACGTTGAAAGGTTTTTTTCCCAGTTCAAGGTCACGGTGCGAATTTACACAGTACCACATTATATCCAAACATTGCATTGTATTGCATATTATAGTATGACATTTCAATGTGTTATCTAGGCGTTTCTTCAAATGTCCAGATACAGAGATTTTCAACTACTCCAAAACGTGCAGTTTACCAGTGTCCCCGCCTAAAGGTCTATCGCCTTAGACTATCGCCTAAAGCCGTTTAGTCCTCGCCTGGACGCGGTCTGCATGAGCCGCAACAAATCTGCAAATAATGAGCGATAATCGGGAGGGACAGGAACGTCGTTATAGAAGCAGATTGTCACTCAACACCAGTAGCCTCAGGTACATCTACACCCACATACCTACACCCACACAAACACACACGTACATGCGAATGCATGCAGATACACACAACACACACGTACATATACAAGTTCACAGAAACGCACACATTATACTCGCATGCTTAATACACATACATGTAAACACCTACGAGTGTACACGCATGCATACACAAACACATGCACCTCACATACACAGGAACACATAGAAGCGATGATGACTATGACGATGACGACGACTATACCGATGATGACGATGACGGTGATGATGACTATACCGATGATGACTATGACGGTGATTACGACTATACCGGTGATGACTATGACGGTGATGATGACGATGATTATGATAATGACGATGATTACGATGATGACTATGACGATGATGACAATGGCGTCTACTGACTGTTGAGCTGCGTCTGCCAGATGGCATCGCAGAGTCCAAGACAGGCGGCGACGACAAAGAACATCGGTTCGTCTTCGTGAGTTGGGCCCCAGGAGACGAGCACGAGCAGGGTACCAGCGTTGAAGATGGCACCGGAAGCGATGATGTACATCCGCTTGATGTGCTTGGCCACGTGACCGATGGCGATCGATGTGACCGAGTTGACTGCGCCAAACGATAGCATCACGAAACCGATCTGATGTATGCCAAGGGCACAGTTGATGAACGACTGTAATGGACAGACGAGCAAATTGAATACGTGGGTTTATTACTACTAGGATAGATTCAATATGGGAGTTTATTATTGCTAGGGCATGTTTAATATAAGAGTTTCTTATTCCTAAGATGGATTCAATGTAGGAGTTTTTTATTCCTAGGTCATGTTTGATACGAGAGTCTCTTACTCCTAGGAGAGATTCAATAGGAAGTTTATTCTTCCTAGGATATATTCAGTACGGAGTTTATTATTCCTAGGATAGATTCAATAGGGAATTTATTCTTCCTGAGACGGAATCAATAGAGAGTTTATTATTCCTAGGATGGATTTAATATGGGAATTTATTATTCCTAGAGCATATTGAATACGAAAGATTATTATTCCTAGGATAGATTCAACAGAGGAGTTTATTCTTTCTAGGACAGAATCAGTAGGGAGTTTATTATTCCTAGGAAAGATTCATTCAATAGGGGGTTTATTCTTCCTAGAATTGATTCAGTATACGGAGTTTATTCTTCCTAGGACATATTCAACAGAGGAGTTTATTATTCCTAAAATAGATTTAATAGGGAGTTTATTCTTCCTAGAATAGATTCAGTACGGAGTTTATTCTTCCTAAGACATATTGAATATAGAAGTTCGTTCTTCTTGGGACAGATTCAATAGGTTGAATAGGGGAGTTTATTCTACCTAACAGATTCAATATGTAGTTTATTCTTCCTAGAATCCTAGGACGAATTCAGTTTGTCCTTGCTAGAATGAATTCCCCATTCCAGCTATCCTAACAAGAATCAACTTTCCATTCAATTTTCATAGGGAGAATCAATTCCAAAAGGTCCGATGGATTTCCTTGTGCTCGTAGTAGCGTCACGTGACTCGTGTTAATAATATAAAGGAACAAAACGAGGTTCTTGCACATAGTAATTATTATACGACAGCTGGTATCAGCAATTATCATGGGTGCAAAACGACGCCTTGCGACTGACTGAACAGCTGCTCTTCTCCTTATATTCACCTCACTGGCAGAATAATAATTCTCGATGGAGACGGTTGACGATTGGTTATTTCCTGTTTAACGACGCTGTCACACAACAAAGGTCATTATCGTCGTCCTTCCTCTTTATTCATGATCGGAACTGGCACTACCAGAGTTTGTCGGATCGCTTGGTCAGCGCTCCTGAGATGATCCCAGCGAGAGGAGATCGACAGCCTCTGTGGAATGCCTATGTTGACCTGAAGGAAGCCTTTGACTGCGTTGATCGTGATACTGTTGGAGGCCACTCCTGTCTTAGGGAGTGCCCCTATAGACTGTTGGCCTGCTGAAGAATTTATACGTGGAAACACTGATCGCGGACAGAACATTTGGAAGAGTGCCAGATTTTAACAGCTACAGAATCCTAGGAAAGATTATCCCATACTATATACATTTACTAAGCATTCGCTGTAACGCTATATAAACAAACGCTAATGCTTCAGGTCAGTCTTACAATGTTTCGTAGCAGTCAACGCAAAAACTATCTATGTCTGTATCTCTGCCTATGTCTCCCGCTCTGCATCTCTGTTACTTTGTCTGCCTGTACCTGTCTGTCTGTATCTATGCCTACGTTCATGTTTAACATAGAAGGAGCAACTAATTGTCATTTTTACTAGAATTGCTGAAAGCATAGGTATACTTCTAGCTGGAACTTCTCACATAATAACATAGTGTTCGAAACACATTGCACTTTCCTTTGGTTTATCCATATTTCGCTTATACATCGTGATCTAATGTGGACATCTGCCTATTGTTACGTATACGACTAATTGTTCTGCAGGAGAGGGCTTCATCAAAGTCTACAAGTGACACGATAGATGATGACCTCGGTCTGCGTGTATATAAGGATAAAAAGACCACTCAAATGCCTGAATTTATGTATCGCCAATTCACCACACAAATAATCTCCAGATTGCATATAGGCAGCTCTTTCAACTTTAATCCGAAATCCACACTTTGCCAAACTAGCAATTCTAATAAGTACACACATATATATGCATATATATATATCATTATTCAATATATATATAAGTTGTTAAATGCGCTTTTACCATAATATTTTAAACCCGGTTTTAACCTTCTCAGTCCGTTGAAACCGGAGCTATTTTTAGGAAAAAACACCAAACTCGGCCGACTAGATTTTCCGAACGGAAGTATTTTATAGCGCCAATTTTTTCCAGTAGGGATATTAAAGATTTCTGTTTGGCAGGAAACTATCGTTGTTTTGATTCGAGGACTAATTCTCGCAGATCATAAACAAGACTTTAGCGCCAGGAGAGTCAATGTGCATTTCTATCTGAGAGAGTCGCAAAAATGTCTTTTCCAATGAGAGATTCTACTCAATTACCAGTACTTAGCTTGTATGCCTACTTCTGTTTGTAATCGCCTCCTTTACATTTTCATTTAGCTCCATACCCTTTCTTCTCTCTTCATATGCTTCCTCCTCCCTACCCCTCCGTTTCCTCCTTATAAACTCACTCTCTACTTCTTGTTCCGCCTCCTATTGCATCTCCTTCTCCTCCACCTTCTCTCCTGCTTCCTACTTCCTCCTCTTCATAATTCTTCTCTTTCTCCGTCTCCTCAGTTTCCTATTTACTTCTTCTCATCATCATCCTTATCTCTCACTTCTGCTTCCTACCTCCATCCTCCCCTTCCTTGTACTTATCCTCCTCCTCCTCTTCTTTTTCTTCTTCTCCTCCTCCTCTATCTCCTTCTCTTGCGCCTATTTAATCTCTTCTGCTTCCTACCTCCTCCTCCTCTTCCTCCTCCTCCTCCTCCTCCTTCTGATCATCAATCACATCGTTGTCTTTTCCTCCTCTTCTTCCTTCTTTTATCTCTCCTCTTATTTTATCTCTCAACGTCCTCTATCGTCACTCTTTTCCAGCCAATCCCCTTCTAGGGATACATCCGATTTTAGCGCCAAGGTTATGAAGGCGATCGGACGACATCCAGAAAGATATCATTTCGGATAAAAGCATTTCAATGTTTGCATCGTATATCACAACCGCCATCTGTCTCTGTCTGTCTGCATTGATTCTGTCCCTCTCTCTGTTTGTCTTTCTGTCCGTCCGCACATCTTTCCGTCTGTCTGTCCCCCTATCCGTCTGACTGCATTTCTAACCATGCCTCTGTCTGCCATCCGTGTGTATGTCCGTCTGTCCGTATATTTGTCTGTCCGTCTGTCTATCCATCTGTCTGTCCGTTAGTCAGTCTGTCTGTCCGTTCATCTCTGTGTATATCCGTCCGTCCGTCTGTCCGTCTGTCTGTATGTCCGTCCATCTGTCTGTGTCCATACATCCGCCTGTTTGTCTGCATCCTTCTTTGGCTTCCTGTTATCGTGTTCTGAGAGCGTGTAGTATAGACCTTGAACGGTGTACAGCATCGTCTGCTCTTACATTGACCGAAATGACATCAGACGACGATTCATACAGACGCAGAGATACACAGAGACAGACAGAGACAGACAGAGACAGACGAACAGTACCATGGCGCCACCACATGACGAACGCTCGTCGGGCAGCGACATCTGTCGACTGGTTCTCTGTCTTTTTGGGCTAATCGTGTACGAATCGGAACCATGCGCTGCGCATGTCTTCATCCGGAGATTACGATTGCACACACACACGCACACATAGGCACACGCACACACACGCACAAACACATTATGTATGAATATACATGTGTGTTTATGTATGCATGTATTCTGCATTCATGCACTTTAATATACACTATATTCAACTTATATATGTGTATGAGAGAAACAGACAGAGACAAAAACAGAGAAGGTAAGGGAGAAGAGAGAGAGAGAGACAGAGACCGAGAGAGACAGACAATGACAGGGGGAGAGAGAAATGCATAGAGAAACACGGATTGATACAGAGAGAAATAGAGAGACAGACAGACAGAAAGCCAGACAAAAAGAGGGAGAGAGAGAGAGTCTATAGCAATCAAAGTCAAGAATTATTTGACCGGAGTAAATAAGCAGAGGTCAGTCCTTCACTCGATGTCTGTCTCCTTGTGCGTCTGTCTGTCTTTGTGTCTCACTCATTCTCGTTATGTCTATAACCGTCTCTAATTGTCTTTCTCCGCGCGTGCTTCCACCTCTCCCTGCGTCCGTCTGTGTCTCTGTCTGTCTGTCTCTGTCTGTCTGTCTACGTATGTTTCTTTGGATGAGTCTCTGCTTCATGGTTATTCTTATCAAAGGCCTGTCATGCGTCTATGCGTCCAACCTTCCTTTCCTTGCTTTATTAGCTCCTCTTCCCGACGGGAGAACCTTCCGTGTTCTTTGATATTTCTCTACGCACGTCATCAGTCGCAGCCATCTTCTCACCATCCCTCCCAATCCCAAACCACAGAGAGAAACACGTGTCTTCCTCTTCTTCAAGCTCCTCATTTTCCTAGTTCTCCTCTGCGCAAACGGGACGTCGAGATCATGGTAGTTGTAGTTTAATGACACTGTGTGGTGTACAAAGACCATTAGCGTCGCCCTCCTTCTTTATCCAGGCGTGGAACTGGCACTGGCAGAGTGCGAAGGAGTTCGGGACATGGAGTCAGCGCGCACAAGAAGTTATAGTGTGTAAAAATAAACTTTTATCGATATTATGATGAACTGTAAACCAACAAATGCTGGGCAGAATAGAAAATTGCAAATAAATTGAAAGCGAATTACAATGACGCGCTATAAGATGTATGCATCATCTGCTATAAGACACATTGTAGACAAGGTTTTTTTAGGTTATCAGAACTTATCACCATAGAATTTTAGATTATGGTCTTAATTTAACAATCAGCTCGAACCTGCGCACAAAAGTCAGAACCATCCATAAAACGTTGCACATAAAAATCTTTTGTCTGCAAAAAATTAAAGGGAAAATTACCACGAGCATACTCCTTCTCCTCACCTAATCATCAGCTTCATCCCATTCCTCCTCCACGTCTTCCACTTCTTCCCCTTACCCTTCCCTTTCTCACCCCGCCCCCATCTTGAAGCCGTACCTTAGTGAAGTCCGTGATGATGAATCCCTGTTGGAACCCAATGAAGAAGACTAAGGGAGCCAAACCTTGGAGCCGTGAGTCCTTCAACATCCTAACTGTGGCCGTCAACAGCTGCCTCGTCTCGAGTCCTCCCTCCACCATCTCCACCCCTTCCTCCACTTCCCTTCCCTCATCCAAGTTCCGGTCTAGCAGCACAACCGGAAGTACGACCGAAAGAACGACGCAGGCGGCCTCTACCGACAGCAGCCAGGTGCGTGCTGCTGGCGGGAGCGGGGCGGCGTGATGAGGTACGTTATCGTCCCCCTCGTAGTCCGTCGGGTTGCAGGCCCGCGCCCCGCAGTAGGACTGCGGCGTGCAGGAGCGGTTGCGCCTGGGTAGATGAAGGGTGTCATTGTCGGCAGAGAGGGACATGGCCGAGATGAGGCTGCCCCAGACCTGACTGCTCTGCATGAGCCCAACGAAGACCCCGTTGAAGCGGTTGACGGTCGACTCTGGCAGCTCTCGGATCGTCTGTGCGTAGCGGATGGAGAGGGTCGTCAGGTAGGTGGACTGGGCGGTCCAGAGGGGCCCTGCGACGCAGCCGAAGACCAGCGAAGCGGGCACGAGGAGGTAGTCGCGCGGGTAGAAGTTGGCCGAGACGAGGACGAGGAAGAGGGAGTAGGCGGCCACGATTGTCCACTTGGCCCCGAGGATGGCGATGACCGAAGGGGCGAGGAAGCAGGACAGAAGCATCGTGGCGTACATACAGCCGAGCGAGGTCACCCCGACGCCCCGATGGGGGTTCAGTGTGCTCTGCAGGTTCTGAAGGGACGTGAAAGCAGTAAGCCACAACATGCAACCGCAGCTCAACGCTATGAGGTTTCGAAGAGCGCGGCATCTGTTCATTGGCTGCCGTGGACCACGTGGTTCCCGATCGTCGCAGGAACCTCGTTCCGTTGTTGAAAACGATCCGGTCAGGCGTAGCGGAACACCGGAAGGACCCCGGTCCACGACCGACGACTTCCGTTGATACTGGATGTCACTGATGTAGTAAGGATATCCGTCGTTGAACGGTCGCATCTCGGACGGGTTCAACTTCCGGTTCTGCCCTGCGTTCATCAACCGGAAGTTGGTGAAGGCGTACGAGTCACGTGTCGACCGGATGTTGTCCGCTGTCGCCTCCATCTGTCTGGATGACTGTGCACCAGAAGTTACGTGGGTTCCATCAAAGGGACAGCGAGAATTCGAGAAGCAAGACCCGGATGTGAGTCGCGCGTATGTCGTCATTCGGCTTTGGTGAGGAAAGCGGAAATCTATCGTCGGCTAACATCTATCGACAGAAGAAAGGATTGTTTGATGTGGAGGGCTCGCTCAAAAAGCCAAAGAACACAAACAAGAAGAAGACTCTATCATCATCAATATAACAACGCAGCTACCTTCACCTAAATAACAAGCAACAATATCTACCATCACACATTCGCCAACATATTCGCCAACATTCATAAACACAAACATATCTACCAAAATCCTGAAGCAAGCAAATATAGCTACCAACATACAGAAACAAACCAAAATATCAATTAATATCCTTTAACAAACAAAGATGAGACAAGCAAACATGTCTACCAACATCCTTGAACAAGCAAGCATATCTACAAACATCCAAGGACAAACCAAAACACCATCCAACATCCTTGATCAAACAAACATGAACAAATAAACAGATCTACCATCATCCATGAACAAAAAAACATCCATGAACAAGCAAGCATATCTACCACCATCAATTCGCAGACTTATCTGTATAACCAACGCGTCAACCTAACTAGTCCAGGAACGCAGCTCCTGCTGCATTGCTTCCATTGACTGCTTCAATTGTCTCCAGTGACGTCGTTCAGCCAACTGTTGGCGCCAGCGGCAGCACTTTGAGTCGTACGTACTCGAGCGACGAATTCGTGGCACCAACTGAGATGCGACGGCTCCCAAGCCCAGCAGCAGCAGCAACTCTACACCGTCACTGGATGCGTCTTAAGCGGCAGCAGCCGCAGCAACAACATCTTTCGCTGGAGCCGAAAGAGGAGAGGAGGAGGAGGAAGTGGTGGTGGTGAATGCTGGCTGAGATTTCGATGAAGATGTCAATATTATTCACGGCTTGTTATTGTGCTATGCTCTAATTTATAATGCCATATACTATGCAGTATGATGGTATGCTGGGCTAAGTTATGCTATCCCATGTTATGCTAAACGCTATGCTAGACTATGCCACAATGTCATGATTAGCCATATTATCCAACACGCTACGCTATTTTATGTAAATTTATGTCTTTGCTCTGCCTTTTAGTGCTATATCAATCTTATGCTACTTGTTATGTTAAGTAAGCTATGCTACATTATGCCAGCCTCATTGCAGTTATGGTAATGGATGTAACATTGCCTAAGCGTAGCATCAGGTAATGTAGCAACGTAACGTACTGCAGAGTTAGTTTAGTAGTAATTCAGCATGTCATCATCTATTTATTTACAAAATACTGTGAATATTAAAAAAAAACAGAAATATCTGATTAAGTTATCGGAATCATAATTTATTGAACGGAGCATATTAAAAAGTGCACAAAATAAAAATGTCTTTCTTGTTATTTCTTCTTAATAGGCTGTTTGTTGCAGTTTGCAGTACTAGACTTCTTGGTAAAGATTAGGAGAATCCAGTTCACGTGAACCGAAATAGGCACATCATCTGTCTGCATTCCGTGCTGTTTGGTTTTACCAACAACGCCAACTGAATTTTAATCTGCGGTTTTTGCGAGAACGGAATGGAACTGAAATTTGCAAGATATAATTATTAGTGGTGCATATTACATATGATCACATGTCTATCTGTCTGTCTGTTTGCCAGGCTGCCTGCTTGTCTGTCTGTCTGTCTGTTTCGTTCGCGTCAATGCTAGTCAATACACTCATCTGACGTTCAGATAGTCAGACAGTCAGTCAGTCAGTCAGTTAGTAAGTAAGTATGTCAGCCAGCCAGCCAGTCATGAAGTCAGTTAGCCCATCAGTCAGTCTACTTGATTGTCCGACTGCCCGTCTCCTTTGTCTGCCTGCCTGTCTGACTAGACCTTTCCTGGTCGACTAGAAGCACGCTGGAGTGTGTTGCGTCGACAGAAGAGAGATGAATCGCCCTCTGGCGAGCGAACGAATGACTCGCTGAGAGACAGATGTCGCCTCTGTAGACCTCGACCATTCGGAGTGCTCCAGGAATCCATCGTTTTGGCGACGTCCAATCAGATTAACGATAGACTGCAGGAAGGAATGAACAAACGGACGCATAATGGCGAGTGGAGAAGGCGACGTCATTGGGTCGTTGGATTGTCCAATTGGGGAGCCAGATGTAGAGCTATGACGTCGATTGTTATTTGGGTCAATGATTTCGTAAATAGGTCAGTAAACTTGGGAATCGCAGGGAGTTACCTGGCCATGAACTCAATGGGGGATTTGATTAGGGTGATGGGGTGTAAGCAGGTCATGACCTGATGTTGATGACGACGATGAACACGAAGGCGATGACAGTATTATATATTTATATATATATATATACACGCACGCAAGCACAAACACGCGCACACACACATGCACACAAACATATATATATATATATATATATATATATATTAGCCTGATAAATAAATGTATATCTATGTATATATATTATCCTGATAAATGTACGTATATATATATATATATATATATATTAGCCTTACAGCCCTGCTTTGATTGGAATTGAATTTTGAACTCAGCGTATACGCTGCTTCAGTCCTGAAATTCGTTCCGATTGTGAGTGTTCCAGCTCTGAGTGAGGCCGTGGCAATGTAACCATATATGCACGCGTACACACAAACATACATACACAAACGCAAATACACGCGTACAGTCGAGACTGCAGACACACATGCGTATATTTGCGATCGCGCAAACTTACTGGCTGGCTGACTTACTTACTTACTAACTGAGAGCACGTACATAAAATGTGGGTGCAAAACATGACGTGCTAACAAGTGCTAGCTCAGAGGAGTTCTGGAAGCGTTCAGGGATGATGATAGCTTAATGGCTGGTAGTGATGCTAGGGATGGAGAGAGGGAAAGGGAAAGAGACGGAAGGGGGTGGTACGATATAGGGACGGGTAGGGACGGTGGTTTATGCCAAGGTGCTGAGTCTGGTGCCTTGGTGTCGTTGGCGGAGTGATCCTACCCAGCTGCAGAAGATGACGAAGAGCGATTGGCGACTCAGAGAAAGAAGGAAAGTGACGGACGTATTCATGGAGACAGACAAAGGCACAAGTAGAGAAAGAAGTAAAAGACACTGACTGACCCATACAGGGATATACACATGAATAGAGCTAGATAGATAGATAGATAGACAGATAGACAGACAGACAGACAGACAGACAGACAGACAGAGAGTCAGAGAGAGCAAGAAAGAGAGACAGACAGACAGACAGACATAGACAGAGACAGACAAACAATCAAACAGATAGACACACAGAAAAACAAACGCAGACACAAGGAGAGACATGGACAGAGCATGACTTTGTCACAAGCGCTCAAAACCAGTGAAAAGCACTTGTCAATACACTGCAGTCTACAGCACTCATCCAATATCTCTCGTTACGTTTCTGTTGTAACGACCAACACGCTCACACACGCACACGCACATACACAGAAATGCACACACACACACATAGACGCACACATACACGCACACATACACGCACACATAGACGCACACATACACGCACACATACACGCACACATACACGCACACATACACGCACACATACACGCACACATACACGCACACATACACGCACACATACACGCACACATACACGCACACATACACGCACACATACACGCACACATACACGCACACATACACGCACACATACACGCACACATACACGCACACATACACGCACGTGCATTCCCACACTGCAGACGCGTGAAACGTGGATATTGCGCTGTTGGTGTAAGTACATCAATATTAACTGACGCTTATTAAGCACTCAATGAATAGAGAATAGCTTCCGGCAACTTCCGGCAGAAGCCCACACGTTCCATCTCATAGACTCATACATGTTCCATCTCATAGACTCATACATGTTCCATCTCATAGACTCATACATGTTCCATCTCATAGACTCATACATGTTCCATCTCATAGACTATATGACGCACATTGATACCACAAACGGTACCAATTATATCATTTTGGCTAGCTATCTTGAAGAGGCACTATATAAATACATCCATTATATGTTCAGCGTAGTATTAAAATATTCCAATTCGCCAATTGTTTGTAATATATATTAATATATATATATATATATATATATATATATATATGCTTTTATGCATAAATATATGCATGCATATATTTATTCATATATTTACACATATGTTGACATGTATATATGTACATATGTATGTATAACTGCGTTTAGGCTATGAATTGAAATACTGAATAAGCTCTAATATAAGTACTTATAGAGCCAATAGCTCAACGTGTTTAGTTCGATCAGTATTCCTCGGCTGCGTGTGGTTGTCTGGGCATTTTGATGTCAGGCGATAAACTAATTGGCCACTGCGATTATGGCTCCCCTGTCGGAATAAATCGCATCGCATACAGTGCTTCTGCATTGGATTCAAGTAGGGAATTGTGGTTCTGCATTAATGGGTCAGAGGGCAATGGGTTGATTTATTTGCGACTTGAATCACTCGATGTGCGTTTGGGGTAGTGCGGGGATGGTCAATGGGTGGATGATGAGCGTATGGATTGGGTGTACAAGTCGGTTTTTGGATGGGTGACTGGTCGTTAGATGATTGGGAGAGAGACATGGTAGGTGTGTGGGTTGATGGTAGAATGGACAGGTGCTTTTTGCTGTGTGGGTGACGCGGTGGGTGGACCTGAGACTTCGTAGTTGCTTGGTGGGTGGGTTTTTAATGGAGAGCAGGGAGTGTTGCTTCGGGCGTGGTATTTGTGGGTGGATGGGCTGCTTGTGTATGGGTAGGTGTCTGGACGAGTGGATAAAATGGACTGGGCGGTACATTCATTCATTCATTCATCCAGTCAGTGACCAAGTCAGTCAGTCAATCAGTCAGTCAGTGAGGCAGTCAGTCAGTCAATCAATCATTCAGTCATTCATTCATTCATTCAGTCAGTCAGTCAATCATTCAGTTATTCGTTCATTCAATCAGTCGGTCATTCAGTCAGTCAGATATTCAGTCATTCAGTCAGTCATTCATTCATTCAGTCAGTCAGTCAGTCAGTCAGTCAGTCAGTCAGTCAGTCAGTCAGTCAGTCAGTCAATCACTCAATCACTCATTCATTCAGTCCGATGATTTATATAGCGCTTCCCCATGATTACCTACTCCAAGGCGCTCCCAGTCCAACCTCGGTGATTAAGGACAGTTTTTATATTCTTGTAAAAGTTCTGTACAAAGTGATCGGCTCTCTAAAGACACGTCACTGCGTCGTTAAGTGCGCACAAAGGGAGTTACAAGATGCGAATGAAGATAATTCGAAGGCAACAAAACTCCCACAAGCAGATTGGGGTATTTCATCACTGGAACCCCTTACCCAGACGGAGATTCTATAAATTCAATGCGATAGAAACAGGAAGCCAGTGGAGCACGTCACGCATGCATAATGCAAGACATGGTGACGTTTTTGAAACCACCAACAAGCCGCAGCAGTATAAAGCATACGCTCAAGCTCTATAATGTGTCCCAAAGGGAGACAACATGGATGGTACACGGCTGCAGGGTTGGTGGTGGGGAGATGATGGACTGACAAACGGAGCAACATATCAATGCATCTGTTATTATTTTCCTCTCTGTTATTTCCCGACGATCTCGTTTCACTATTCAATTTCAAACCCATCCACAGGTGGTCAGAGAACACGCCCCTTCCCTCTTCTCAGATATTGGAAAATATAGACGAGTAGCTTGTGCTTTAGGTTTCTACAGAGAAATGTTTCTAATGAAGGGCTGTGTGGGTGAGAGGATGGATGGTTGGATGGATGGATGGTTTGATGATGGATTGGTGGATTGATGGATTTATTGATGGATTGATGGATGGAGCGAATGATAGATGGATGGGTGTTTTTCTGTTACTTGTAGGGTCTTACGATTGTAGACTATTTTATGCTTTTGAATTGTTACCTTTTTCGTTGTGAATGCGACGAATTAGTAATTTCCAGATGTGATCAAACAACAACAGAACAGATTGATTACATTCGATTAGACGAACATACGAGCCAGACGACAACTGCTAAACGTCTCAGTCGATGATTTGAAAATCATATCAGGCAAATCATATTCTATCTTGGCTCCGCGCTGAAAGAAAACTCAGATTAGAAATGAAACATGGCAGATTCGCTAGGGACGTACTCTCAACAGATGGCGCTAGTTTGCATAGGCGGAACCGGTAAATCCTCTCCAGATCTCACTCCATCGCGTCCGACGTGGAATTAGCGAAGGTGCGCTGAAGACACGTTTGGAATTCCTATTGCGGACTTGTGGACATGTTAACAGCCGTCGGCCAATAACTGTAGCTTGCAAAGCCCGCCTAATGTAGGAAAATGCTTTGCGCCTGTGCTCGTTCATTCGTCCCTCCGTATGTCTGTCGGAGTCTTTGTCTGTGTGTATGCCTGTGTCGTGCTCTGCGAGGCTCGATGATGCCAGCCCTTGAACTGTGGCTGGCGAATGCCGAGACTGTGAGAGAGTCTGAGGTTCAGGATGAGTAATTGAATCTAAGGGAGAACGCAGGAAGGCCACCGAGGGCATATCGGTTATTGAATGGATGAACGGAAAGGTTGAAGAAAGGAAGGAAGGATGGATAAGAAGGAGGGAGAAAGGAGGAAAGGAAGGGGTTGGGAAGGCGGAAGAAAGAAGGAACGAATGAGTGAAGAGTAAGAGGAAGGAAGAATAGAAGATTGGATGGATTGATGGACGGGTGGAATAAATGGAATAATGAAGAAAGGAAGGAAGGAACAGCGGGTGGATGGATGGAATCGGAAGGACGGTATGCGAAGGAAGGAGGCACGGAAAGAAAGGTTGATGGATTGGTGAATGAGTGGATAGATTGACAGGTGAAAAACAGGAAGGATGGATATATAGATGGATGGATGAAAGAAGGAATATTGAACGAAATGATGGTTGCAGAGCAGAACTGTTGCATCGGAATCCTGGATGCACTCCGTCATTCATGTAGGAGTTTCTATGACACACGAATACACGATCAATGCATGTCCTTATGGAAGGTATTGCTATGAGTCTGAAGGTATTGCTATGAGTCTGAAGGTATTGCTGTGAGTCTGAAGGTATTGCTACGAGTCTGAAGGTATTGCTACGAGTCTGAAGGTATTGCTATGAGTCTGTTTGCAATTTACAAACGGTGTCATTGCAATCGTAAACTCCAAGTATTCAAAACCCTTCTCGAACTCTTAACGCAGGACACCAGATTATTCAGAAGCGTTTAATTTTAGCTTTAAGCATGTATACGCATATCTGGTCGCTTAGTTGATTGAAAAATACACTTATTTACTTTACCTACTTTGCTTACTTACTTACTTACTTACTTACTTACTTACTTACTTACTTACTTACTTACTTACTCGAGGTGATTCTGCTTTTGCTCGCATTCTTAAGACTTTTCTATTCCCACGGGGCTTTTCGCACTGAGAGCGATTCTTAGATTAGGTTGTACTGGGTGAAGAGCTATAGAAAGACGTAAATACAATACAAATACAATACAATATTTATTTAATCACAAGATAAGAGTGCCTCAATTTATTAGCCAGCTTAGACTGAAGTGGGAAGGAGTTATCCTAAATCAAATAGAAGTGAGGACGACCCCAATCATGTTTGTCGTGACACAGTGCCGCCGGCAAACAGCAACAATAGCCATCCAACCATGCACTGTGTTTTTGCGTGAGTGTCACCGACGGCGCGTGATCGAGCGGGTCGTTCTGTTGGAATAACCCCTTCCGAGGTAGACTTCGTTGGCAAAACTGCCTTTGTCGTCAGCAAAATTAATCTGCATAGCGCTGAACAAACCAAGTGCACTTTCATTCTGAAAGCCTCTGACACGATTTGGTTATATAACTATGCAACAGGAATGAGTTGCACATTCATGCATATATATATATATATATATATATATATATATATATAGAGAGAGAGAGAGAGAGAGAGAGAGAGAGTCAGAGATGAAATCACTTATTTATAAGCATTTATATACTTGTATTTATATATGTGTATGGATATATATAATATATATTATATTGATGTGTATGTACATGACTTTGTGTGTAAGTAAACATATGTGAGGTAATTAATATGTGAAATGCATAAAAACATTATAATATAAAAACTAAGGCAGCTAATATAATTGAGTACAGTATTATGGTTATAAGTTAATAATGCACATAAAAGTACAAGATTGCGTGGCACCTTAAGCCACGCAATCTTAAGCATTGACAAGACGGGCAATGGCTGCATAGATCTATGAAGAGGAGACATAGATTTATGAAGAGGAGGCATAGATTTATGAAGAGGAGGCATAGATCTATGAAGAGGAGGCATAGATTTATGAAGAGGAGGCATAGATCTATGAAGAGGAGGCATAGATTTATGAAAAGGAGGCATAGATCTATGAAGAGGAGGCATAGATCTATGAAGAGGAGGCATAGATCTATGAAGAGGAGGCATAGATTTATGAAAAGGAGGCATAGATCTATGAAGAGGAGGCATAGATCTATGAAGAGGAGGCATAGATCTATGAATAGAGGAAGAGCTGCCTTGATAAACACAGAGATGAAACTAAGTAGAGTGCACATGGGAGCCTTTCTACACATGATGTAATAACAATAATATGTGATTATATGTCTAAAGCCAATAAAATCATTGATCTTTTGTATTATTACATTATAATCATTATATTGTCGTATTACATTAGTATTATTGTCAGCATTATCATTATTACTAATACTACTACGATTTTTATTGTTAATATTATTATTATTATTATTATTATCATTATTTTTGATTTTATTACTATTATTTTTGTTGTTATTATTTTTATTATTATTTTTGTTATTATTATTATTATTATTAATAATATTCTCGGTATTATTATTATTATTATTATTTTTGATATTATTATTATTTTATTATTATTAATATTTTTTTATATTATTACTTTTATTATTATTTATGATATTATTATTATTATTATTATTATTATTTTTGATATTATTATTATTATTTTTGTTATTATTACTATTATTATTTTTAAAAATTATTATTATTCTTTTTGATATTATTATTATTATTATTGTTATTATTATTATTATTATTATTTTTGTTGTTATTATTATTATTATTATTTTTGTTATTGTTATTATCATTATTATTTTTGATATTATTATTATTATTATTACTATTATTATTATTATTATTATTATTATTATTATTGTGTTTATTATATGTTTATTATATAGCTGATGAAGAAAGTTTCCTCTTATTCTCTCCCAGTGGAAGTGCCTCTGCTTGTTGCATTTACACTGTAAGAGGCGCTATATAAATTTATGGATGCACTATAATACACATATAAGCCAAGCACATGATCAGCTTATCGTAAGAAACTAATCACGCACCTGTATAGACTTATCAGTCTGCCATGTTTCAGTGACTTCAACGGGCTCTGGAAAGGAGTTATATAATGTGCTATGAATGCATAACAGAGGGACCATATAATTATATATGGATCCATAATTGCAAATTATTGATTATCGGTGTGTGCATGTAATTTGGTGTGGAAGGTGCCAGCCCTGCTTCGCGAACGCATTGCCCTGTGCCATTGTAAATCAAGTGATCTGCCTAGAATTAGCTCAAGGGATCGTTCAGGTGATGCGGATGTTCCTGCTGCCTCATCAGCAGGTAAGGCTGCTGCTGCTACTGCCGGGATTGATGCTCGACCTGCACTGATGAGATGCGCCCATCGGTAACGGCTAAAAGTAGAGCAACAGAACGAGAGATGACAACAGAGACAACAGTGGAATGCAACGATGTTGCATAGGCAGAGCAACGACCGAATCAAGCACATTGATGATAACATTGCAATGAGATGATGTTGCATTTGCAACACAACAGGAACATCAGCAGCGTTAATGATGACATTGTGATGCTGTTGCTGCTGTTGCTGCCAATATTTCAGCAGAAGGTTTGACAGATGGATAATGGATGGATGGATGAAGCGAGAGAGAGAGAGAGAGAGAGAGAGAGAGAGAGAGAGAGAGAGATATATATATATATACTAACAACCGAGAGTTGCGCAGAACATGAACCAATGCACAAAGACAGACACAGAGACATATACAGATACAGACGCGGACAGAATCCCGCCGTCAGAAGGCGACAGAATACCCTATCCGATCGTTTAATATTCGCGCCTCGCATAGCATGGCTTCAATGGACCAATCAAAGCAAGACCCGAAACGAGAACCACTTCCGGTTCAGAAGAGAGAAGCGTAAAGAAAGGTGCGATGAATACCTAAGAAGTAACCACCACCATCTATCCATCCATCCATCCATCCATCCATCCATCCATCCACCCGTCTATCCGCCATAATCTGCATCCATCCATCCATTAACATAATTAAACATCCGTCTATCTGTCTGTCCAGCCAATCACCCATTCATCCACCCACCCACGCACCTATCTATCCGCTCGCTCACAGCCATATATTCACCTACCCGACCACTATACCCATTCACCCACCCACCCGCCATCAAAACACAGCATGTATCATCACTATACCAGTGTGTTTTAATCAGCGCTGTTTCCAGTATCTCCCAAAGGTATTGTGTCTGCGACTACGACGGTTAGCAACATAATTTTATATGCTGCGCTGAGTCAAGGGTACCAGCGTGTAAGTGACCGAGTGTTCCAGAAGGACGGTCCAAAGCACGAGGCGCTATAATCCGCCCAACAACTTGAACTGCGTCAGCGTGGCACCTGCATATCTCCACATGCCACAGAGCGCAGAGATCGCCGATTCTGATCGCTTTGATTTATGCTAAAGCCGTGCCACCAAGAGGCACAATGGTACAAAGTGCCTATTACATCGTATCGTCCAGTGCAATATAATACAAGGGTCGAGATATATTCCTATTAATCATGCATACGCATATGAATTGAACATTGATATACCAATAGAAAGATGTTGCACTTACCAGTATTTCTCGTCCGTGTCTACATTTCATTTGCAATGCATTTCGGGATCGGAAAGACAAACGCTCGGATATCCGGTTTGCGTAACAAAGTCTGCACCATTTATGAACAAACCACACGCACGCATATAATAGTAATAAATTATACACACAATATTACACGCGGTAATATATAAAACGTTAAAATTTACATTTATACACGGTATGTATGTTTGCGAGACATGCTTTCTAAGGCCTATACTTACATATTATTATTTCTATATCGCCCGCACACAAATATGAATATATATATATATATATATATATATATATATTTATATATCCACACTGAAAACGATGATCTCATATTTTTATATTATGTATAGGCTGTGTATAGATGGTAGCTGGGATATGTCTTATATCCATGATTGTGGTGTGTGTATACAGTCTATGTGGGACAATGCATGTGCATATTTTAGTCATATATGATGCATTAATATACATGCAATGATAACCCTGCAGATATATATACATATGCAATATATACACTGTGTCCGGAAATAAAGGGACGCCCCTAATGATAATATGAAAATAAATAGTAAATATTCGTAGAATTTAAAATCCCAAAATTGTTTTAATCATATTTATCTATTACTGTGTAAAATATAACTCCTGTCATCTAGTAATGACGTCATAATAACGTCAACAGCAATCGATTTTAAAGGACGGCCAGAAATTTCATCTATGTTCAACTGTTTTGAAATGTTGTTGATAAACCGCCATCAATTCAGCTCGAATTTATTCTTGCATTTGAATAGTGATAGATTACAAGGTGTGTTCACTGTTCAAAGTGTTCGCCTTCTGCCTCGACCCTTATGCTTCAAGACGCGTGCGTCATTGGCCAATGTTAGCATCAATTATAGGCTGATCGTATTCCTAACAGACATGAGTAACAGTCACTAAGGCGTACTTTTTTAAGCTGGGCGTTCATAAATTGGAAATTTGTGCAGAAATATGTCAGAATTAAAACGGTTTTAGAATTTAAAAATCGATGAATATTTACTATATATTTTCATTTCATGATTTTGTGGTCCCTTTCTTTCCGGCCACAGTGTATATACACACATATATGCATAAATGCACGCCCAAATACATGCGGACAAATACACAGGCGAACAAATAACAAGCCACATGCCGCATCACATGCCCAAACACACAGACAAGGGCACATACACACACTCACACACACACACTCACATACACACATACATACAAACACATATGCAAACGCCTACTAAAACACGCACACAGTAAAGCATGTGATGCGCATGTATGATGTATATTTATATTTTATGGATCCATTCAAGCGATATGCACCGTGAGATATAAACCATGGATCGGTGACTCAAGACTCGAGATTGAGTTTCTGTTCATGACATGCGTCTGTAATCATATCCAGATTCCGGTTTTTATGGTTCGTTTGCAAATGCCAGAACGGCAAAGGGTCTTGTGATACGTGGTATGCGTTACCGAATATACGCCGTCAGCTGCGACTTGGTTTAAAGGCGTCTATGTATATGCAGGCAACGATGTTTCCATACTGAGAAGTTGATCTGGACGAATTCACATAAATACATGCAAACATACATACATGTATACATACATAAATACATACACATACATACATGCATACATACATAAATACATACACATACATACATAAATACATACACATACATACACACATACATACATACATACATACATACATACATACATACATACATGCATACATGCATACATGCATACATGCATACATGCATACATGCATACATGCATACATACATACATACATACATACATACATACATACATACATACATACATACATACATACATACATACATACATACATACATACATACATACATACATACATACATACATACATACATACATACATACATACATACATACATACATGCACATACATGCACATACATGCACATACATGCACATACATGCACATACATGCACATACATGCACATACATGCACATACATGCACATACATGCACATACATGCACATACATGCACATACATATACATACACGCATACAAGCGCGCATGCATACGTAAAACACTACAAACATTCAACAATGAGAACTAATAATCCAGACGCATTTTACGTCCTTATCTTTTCATATCACTTTCTTTGAACGTCGAATAATTCCAAACCGAATAATCAGAATAATCTTGAGCATCATGAACGATGACAAAGATCTCTCAACAGCTAAAAACCTTTCTTCAAACATCTCGAAGCAAATTGACCATCCTTCGAAAAAATTTCCTTTTTTTCCAAGTTGAATAAAAAGAAGAAATGGAAAAATGCAATAGATTAATTCCAGATGTCACTTTGTCCCTGAGTTGTGAATTTATTGCTTCGTTGAAGAGCGTTATAAAAGTTTCTTACTCATCAATGTATCATCAAGTGTTGAGCGAAATGTTCCTAATCCTAACTATATATTTATAGGTATAATCGGCTGTGTTATTTTGCAGTGTTCAATGACATCTAATCACTGCCAGTGACGCTGACGTTGCCCTCCTCCGTTGTCCAGTCTTGAGACCGGTGCCACACTGCAGTCAGAATAACATGTCTTAAAATTCAATTGCTCAAGGTATAGCTTAATGGTAGCGTTTCAGAGACGTTTCTTGGAAGTGGCGGCTGCAGATGATGGACATCTACAAATGTATTTGCATAATCTATTTATTAATAATTAACTGCAGATTGGGTCGTCACGTTACCCTTGCCTCGCGGGGTTAATTGGGTTCAACGCACGTGACTTGGTCACATGGTATAGCTCTCCGGTCAATCATGGCTCGAATAGCGTTGCCGTGACAACAAAATAAGCTCTTCGATCGTTCTTTGAGTTGTTTGTTGAGCGAGACCTTTGGAAACGGTTGACGTTTGCAAGCGGATTATCGCCACAGATGCAATAAGAAGCGTGCTTTATACTCGCTAACCGTGGTAAAACCTTTATTAAATCTCTGAGCACTAATGCGGCGTTTTCTTTCATCTATCTTTCATTCAGTCTAGGTGGCTTTTCTTGCCGTTCAAGCGAATACAAAAGTGATGTACGATCGCAGCAACAACAAAATCAAATTGTAATCGTAGTCGTAATCTGTTGTGAGCGCCGCGTCGCGTCTGAGGGGTGAAAAATAATGCCAATTGAATACCAGTAAGAGAGGGAAGTCGGGTGACTGCCGCAAAAGGGCTTTTTTTGAAGATGAGAGTGCTAGAGACGGGGTATTGGACGGATAGATAAGAGTAGGAATCCTGGAAGACGTGAGACTCTTAATCGGAGTGGAACGCCGGGGAAGTGATAGACAGACGAGATTGATGTGGGAGATGGTGCGGGTGATCGGCGATGTCTGTGAAGAAACTGAGAATTTACGGAACCTAGGACGGAGATCGTTCCAGAGTTATAGAGGTGCGGTCTGGTTCATGGTACAAATGCACATAATGCACTCTCGCTAATCCATCCACTCACACACCCATCTACACACACACACATCTACACACACACACACACACACATCTACACACACACACACATCTACACACACACACACATCTATACATACGCACATCTACACACACACACATCTACACACACGAACATCTACACACACACACACACACACACACACACACACATCTACACACACGAACATCTACACACACACACACATACACACACACACACACACATCTACACACACAACTACACACACATCTACACACACACACACATCTACACACACACAAGCATCTACACACACACACATCTATACACACATCCATCTATGCACACACACATCTACACACACACACACATCTACACCCACACACACATCTACACACACATCTATACACACACACATCTACACACACACACATCTACACCCACATCTACACACACACACATCTACACACACGAACATCTACACACACACACACATCTACACACACGAACATCTACACACACACACACACATCTACACACACAACTACACACACATCTACACACACACACATCTACACACACACACATCTACACACACACAAGCATCTACACACACACACACATCTACACACACATCCATCTATGCTCACACACATCTACACACACACACACATCTACACACACACACACACATCTGCACACGCACATATCTACACAAACACACACACACACACACACATCTACACACACATCCATCTATGCACACAAACACATAAACACTCGGACATGTGTGTATGTATGTATGCATGCATGTATGCATATATGCATGTATGCACGCATGCATGTATGCATGTATGCATGTATGCATGTATGTATGTATGTATGTATGTATGTATGTATGTATGTGTGTATGCATGTATGCATGCATGTATGTCTGTATGTATGTATGCATGTATGCATGTATGCATGTATGCATGTATGCATGCATGCATGCATGTATGCATGTATGCACGTATTTACGTATGTACGTATGTACGTATGTACGCATGTATGTATGTACGTATGTATGTATGTATGTATCATTCGATAAGTCAGTAAGCCAGCAAGTGCCATAGGGAGATAGCAAATAAACCATTCATTTATTCAATCATGCAGTCATGCATTCATTCATTTTTTCATACACTGATTAATCAATTCATTCAGTCATTAATTCATTAAATTTTTAAGTCGGTTAGTCTCTCAGTCAGTGCGATTGACTGACAGATTGATTCTCACTTGTTCGAGAGTCAAGCAAATTAAGTCAAATGAGGTATAAATCAGGTATAAATCAGGTCAAATGAGATATAAATCGGGTCAAATGAGGAATAAATCAGGGCAAATGAGGTATAAATCAGGTCAAATCAGGTATAAATCAGGTCAAATCAGGTATAAATCAAGTATGAATCAGGTCAAATCAGGTATAAATCAGGTCAAATGAGGTATAAATCAGGTCAAATGCGAAAAAAATCAGGTCAAATGAGGAATAAACCAGAGCAAATGAGGTATGAATCAGGTCAAATGAGGTATAAATCAAGTCAAATGAGGTATAAATCAGGTATAAATCAGGTCAAATGAGTTATGAATCAGGTCAAATGAGTAATAAATCAAGGGCAAATGAGGTATGAATCAGGTCAAATGAGGTATAAATCAGATCAAATGAGGTATGAATCAGGTCAAATGAGGTATAAATCAGGTCAATTCAGGTATAAATCAGGTATAAATCAGGTCAAATGAGGTATGAATCAGGTCAAATGAGGAATAAATCAGGTCAAATGAGGAATAAATCAGGGCAAATGAGGTATGAATCAGGTCAGATGAGGTATAAATCAGGTATAAATCAGGTCAAATGAGGTATAAATCAGGTCAAATGAGGTCAAATGAGGTAAAATTAGATAAAATCGGGATAAATCAGGTTAAATCAGGTTGGATCCGACAAGTCTCTTCGATGAAACCAGTCAGTGGCATTTCGTCACATAGCCATGCGATATTTATTCGTTTAAAGATTTTGTAGCAGCACATAAATGCGCTACATAAGGATTTAGAGACAGAAACATCTTGTATATCGATGGCAAGCCACATAGGATATTGATAATCATATGCATAACTATAATATATATATAATATATATTTATGTATATATGTACAAAAAATATTATGAACCGCATCGCTCACACTTATAATCATTACATATAGGCTACAAGAACAGACACATGTTTAAATATTATATATATATATACATTCATTAATTCATTTTAATTACGAGAATTTGCATTGCACCTCATCAAGGGGCCTATTCAAAGGAGCTCCCAGCCCCAGCGCGGCCCAGTAAACCTCCGTAAATGATGGGAGAGAGATGTCTGAGGAATGGAAGAGAGTGTGGGAGGAAGACAGATAGTAAGAGCAGGACTGATAAGGACTCAGAGATACATATTGGCAGAGACAGACAGTCAGACAGAAGAAGAAGCAGGGCGATTGTTTGTCCCGTGTTGTCCGTGACATTTAACGCTGGCTTCGATTGAACTGAAGCCATATTCAAACCCAGTTTCACTAATGGACCCAAATGAAGGCCAGTATAGAAGTTCCACCGTTCTTCTGTTCCCCCTTCTGCTTCATCTCCTTCTGCGACTCCTTGTCGTCCTTCTACTACTTCCTATTCATCTTCCTCCTTCCGCCTCCTCCTCCTTCTTCGACCCCTCCTCCTTCTGCTCCTTTCTCCCTCTTCTTTTTCTACCCACTCTCCTGCACCACTTTCTTTTCCCTTCCTCCACTTTTTATCCCTCCTTCTCTTCCTCCTGCTCTTCTTTCCTCCTCCTCCTTCCCCTCCTTTTACCCCTCCTCCAACCCTTCCTATTGCTTCTCTTGTTCGCCATCA